>QVRM01004057.1:0-86762 GCA_003439945.1 Dermanyssus gallinae | reverse complement strand
CCCCCCTTGTGCACCGAAAGTGCTAACGCTCGTTTTTCTCCGATTCATGCTTAGCGCTGTATGCTTAATCAACGTGAAAGTAGTTAATAAAATACAGGTATATTGAAAAAAAATATTTTTTTCCTTACAGCTGACCGTCTCGGTCGAACGTCTAAAGTCGCAGCCACTGAGCTGCGATTCCTGTTGCTCGCATCAAGCCGTACGCTATGACCTCTTCGATCGTAGCTAGATGTGTAGATCGGCGATGACGCTTGCAATCAAACACAGTAAGCCAAAATGCTTGAATCGGAATCGATTTCTTAGAGTTACAACCACAGTATTCCAGCACTATTCGTCAATTAATCACTCATTAGGCGCACACTCACCGATGAAATGCGAACAAACCTCCGTATACATAGAATAACA
Source organism: Dermanyssus gallinae (assembly GCA_003439945.1). Classification (NCBI taxonomy): domain Eukaryota; kingdom Metazoa; phylum Arthropoda; class Arachnida; order Mesostigmata; family Dermanyssidae; genus Dermanyssus; species Dermanyssus gallinae. The sequence goes on along the minus strand of QVRM01004057.1, from coordinate 86,357 downwards.
GAATCCAACTACCCGCGACTGCACGCGGTCACGACTTAAATGCTGTAATGATAAGAAGCTTATTTCTTTTAACAGGAAAGATAAACTGCAATATAAGCATCCTAGAGGTACCTTGGCGGAAAAACAGCTGGACAAGAACAGATAGTACTATTAGCAGGGGCGCAGCTAGTAAACGAAGAATTCTTCAGATCTAAATACCCACTGCAGTATTAGAGATAACAATGCTACTCTAGAGGCGTTGTCCTCCGGGAAACAGCTTGGGGTCGCCACGATTCAAGCACATCAGCGCTACCTCTAACGGCCCCTTTAGTTAAATAATAGATACCTACCATAGAATAATGAAAGTTCATAAAATGATAATTGGTGTACAACATGGCAAGCCTCCATAGCATCGAAATGCCAAGTCTTGTCCTCAGTATGTGGGGCCGGCTTATACCTAGTGACGGGACACTTATCACGTAGTCATACATGTATTAAACATGATTGTAATACACATAACTGTTGGCGGCACGGTGCGGCAAAGATTGTTTTGAGCTCCATATCACTAGTCGGGGGTTCGATTCAAACGCAACGCATAATGAGTAGACGCCGAGGAATTATTTCTTGTATACTTCAGTAATTCTAAAAAAAGTTATGTTAAATTGTTACATATGGAAATAAAACGAACTTCCTACTAGCATTTGGAAGTGTAAAGTTAGCTATACGCGAATTGCCATTATTTTAAAATCATTACACGAACAAAATCAAGTAATTCAAAGGGTTGTCGACATCTTCTTTGAAGGCGCCCAAGTTGGACCCAAGTCTAAAAAGGCGGACCTTTTAAGAATTCCATAGGCACATACAATCACAAAAAACATAATTTGTTTCACTGATATAGCGCGACGCTCCGACCTAACTGACTTTTGTGTCAGCGTAATATCAAGCAGAACTATTTTCTGGCAATACCGCTCGGGATCACCAGGTTCAAGTATACGCTGCATAACACTTTTTAGATCCCGCAACCCTCTAAGCTATGCTGCATTTTTTTTTTACTATTTAGGTCGAGTGCAATCTACGCTCGTCTTTAAGAAAGGTTGGCTTACGACGCGGTGAAACCTTGTGCCGCGGGAGCATCAGCAGTAGTCAATAACAGCACAGCCAGTAATAGCAGCAGCAGCATTCAGACCAGCAGCACTGTTGAAAGAAATTACGATTCGCAGGTTTTGAATCCGCTAATGTAAGTGAAGGCTTCTTCATTTTTTAGTTTTTTTGAGGTTTGGAAAATGCTTTATGCACACAAAGCGCAGATATCACTCACTGTCCGCGTGTAGAAGCGCGTAGGTAGTGTGGGACTCCCATGGGCATGGGGTTACCTACTAAAAACCCTAATTCTTACATTTAGCCCCCCAAGGTTTGGTACTCTTTGCCAGTTCTCAATGTAAGTGACGTCTGTTAAGCACAAGCTGTCGTTAGCTGCAAACGTTTCTTCTCCTGCGGAACCTTATAACCTTAGCTTTGCTAGAATAATTTGTCGTCTCATTTTGCGGACATAGACAGGAAGCCTAACTACGGACTGCTGCACCTGAAATCTTAATGTACCATATATAACAACATCGTTCGCGCACACATCAAAGTCTGGACCATTTCTGGACCTGAGCCATCTTATTACCTTGGCAGAGAACCGAAAGCAATTGGAAGAGTAGCAGCGGGCTCAAGTTACCCGCCATTCAAGTGGTCCGCAAAAGGGATGCGGGTTGTTTTGTTTCCTTGATGCATACAAATGCGCTCGGAAGCCTACAAATACGGCCTATATATAGGCGCGCGGAAAACCCCGTTAGACAGTCGAGTAAGAGGCTGCAGGAAATAACACTAACAGAGCTTGCCCCGGAATCCTTATTGCTCATTCTAGATGACTCCGCGTGGGGGGGGCCGCCCCCTCCGAAAGCGAGTACTTGCATCTAAATTTAGAGGATTTAGACTCGCCGAGATGAAAAATCATATTTCTGTGAAGGCAGATAAAATATTTTGTACCGGACTCCACGGTTTCGTGTACAGTAGCTGCATCATACTTAGGACGAGCTCGATTACGGAACATGCAGGAGCAACAACAAATAATCTGAGATAGTGTATGAATGCTTTTTAAGTTGTTTTGTCATAACAACCGTGGATTCAGGTTCTAAGGTTTACTAAAGAAGTAGCGAGTCACTAGCAGCATTACGATAGGATAGAGCCGCGTACATAGGAGTCATACAACTTAGTTCAGTAAATGATATGGGTTACGAGGAAAGATGATCCGTTTTGACTAGCCTGTAACCAGGAGTAATCAATAACAACAAAATGGTATACGTATTTTGGCTTGTGAAAAAAGCACTGTGGCATGTTTTAGTTAAAATATACATATGTTGCGTTTTCGTAAAGTTTCGTTAGACCACTGCCATGGACGGACCAGTGCGGTTCGTTGCTTATCAAGCTAATGGATGTAAAACGGTGTCCAACTTGAGTTGGACACCGTTTTAACCGTCACTGCAGGAATGTCTTGTATAATATATATATATATATATATATCGTGGAAAGCACTTCGACTACTGTACTAATTGTCTTAGTGTCGAAGAGAAGAAGCCCGAAGGAAAACATATATATATATATAGGCCTAGAAGAAGATAAGACTTGTGATAACTTGTTTGTGTGGTAGCTTAATAGATAGGTAGGTGACTTAGCGGCATTTCGAGCCTACAGTACGGGATCAGGCACTAGAAATGCCAAATCAATGGGATTAGTCTCCGCTGGGCTACCAAGTCACACACTGTTCAACTCAATAAGCGAAAATGAAGTTACGTGTGTTTTTGAACAAATCATGTTGAACTACGCAACTCTGTTGTTGTTACTTACCAAGCACGTACGCTAATGACGTTACGTCGCATAATGTGTTTAAGTTTGGAAACGTCTGATAGTTTAATAATACTCTGCATACAGAACCTCGTATTTAATTTCCATTTGGCTCAACACAAACTCAGCATGCGTGTTTACAGAAAACTTTTAAGCATCAACGGGCGCTAAGATTAGGCATATGCAAATTTTGGCAGGACTGCGGGTATGCAGTTGGTCGTCCTTGTCCAGACTTGTCTACGAATATTTATCCGGACGATGAAGCATTTACTTGAGTACCTGGAAGGTCACACTCTACTCGAACAATAACAGTCACCTGTTATCAACGAGAAAAACAACTCCTCTAATTTACATTATTATAATAACTGACTAGACCTATGGGGTGACATACAGATGGAGCAAAAATACACGGAGCGCCCTGTTCACCTGTTTGCACCCTATCGTAAAAATGTTAGGAACAAAGCTTCGTATCAGCATCGGTAATACTACCTCGATACCGCTGACCTGCGTGGCCTGGTGCATAAAAGCTTATTTTGTTTGGTCCCTCAAGCAAAAGGCTCTAGCATTAGTGATGCGTTAAGTTCTCAAGACTGGCTCTTATCAGTGCCTTCAAGTCGCGAAACGCTGCTGCTACGTACCAGTGCTTGCGAATGACAGTAAAGTCTTTTGCAAAACTAATTGGCCTCAGCTTAAGGGTCTTTCCGTAACGTTCGCTGTCTACGGACATTCTTATTGTTGCTAATAATGTTTGTATATATAGGCGTTCGATTCCTTAGAACGATAGATATATTTGTATATATCTTATGATGTATTTGATTGTTAGTGTTTAACTCTTACATTGTGATGAATGACGTTTATGAACGTCGTATGTTAAATATGACATATGCTCGTATTTTACATAGCGACGGAGCGTTCAAATAGAGTGAGTGGTACAGGTCGCACAGTTTCGCACAAAACTCAAGGAACACTTCGTGAAACTTCTCATTATGCATATCCTGATATGGAAACGATCTACAGCAAAACTCGAGATTAGGTATTATGGCGTTCCAAACCTTAACTGCCCCTACGGGCCGCGGTTAGGTGTGATGGGGCACGCAGTAGAGCATTTGTCTGCTTGTAATCATTTGTACAGCTAAAGTTCCTACCAAGGATCTTTTTCTGCCTTTTCCCTTTAAACCATACTTCATTGTTTTCCTGTGAATCCGGCTTGCTTTAGTTTAGAGGGCTGTTTTAGGGCAGTTGTGAGAAAAGAAGTACCAGGAAATGTTCCATAGGACGCCTGAAATGAATTATGTATGGTTAGCACCGCTCTTTAAGCAGCGCCACGTTCTCAGTCGTTTCTTTCGTCAACGGGCTTCACCACAAACTGTGCCGCCAGATAGTGTCTCATATACCTTGCAATTAGTGTCGCTATTCGTTGTCTGACCTCGTATGCGCCAAATCTTATCATGAGACATGCTGGACAGCAAAACAATTTCACATATTCTAAAATATGTTTGAGATTAGCAAAAATGAACGCCATTTCGCGATTAAGGGGTCTATTAGAGATCTTAGCGCATTATATAGCGCATGAAATAGTTTTTAATATTTATTATAATAACGGTTTAATTAACTTTCTCTTAACTATTCATCAATTGAGAGCATTCCGGGGGTATCTCAAAAACAGTGATTTTTTTCTTTGCGGCCGACCTATAGCTTTTGCCCCTTTTGCGTGCATTCACTAATAGCTGTCCACAGTTTTGACTGTTGTTTTGATTCGGGCATATAGTAGTGGATCTAGATCTCATTTACCATAACAAATCAGTAACGACAAACGTCTCGTGGTTGAGTTTTAAACAATGCTGCGAAATGTTTGTTCATATGTCTTTTGATCAATTACCCACAACCTACCTCATGTAATCGTTTCTGCGTATAATAGGCGCCCCCTACTAAGATGTCTATGATCTCAGCTTTCTCACGCAGTTTCACTAGGCGATCTTTCATGACGATATGATGGATGCATTCAATATGTTTAGTAATAATCTCTATTGGACGTTTGGGAAGCGCCTCACCTTTGATTAACGTCCGGTCACGTTTGGATGAATTAGACTTAAAATAATCGCCAGCGCTGATGCAGAGTTTTTGCAGATTTCGTTTGACCCTATTTTGATTTACGCAGCGTCATTTTCTTAAAATAAATGCTTAATCACGATACGGAATTCATGCTTGGGTTTGTCTGATACAAGTGCTGACATGTTCAGTTCAATTCAAACGTAATCTGAACGTGGCTTTTGCCTGAAGCTTGACACGTAATAGTGTGAAGAGTGCTACTTTGTCATCATATACTAGAAATGTCATTGTGGCGTCATCTCTCGTGTAAATTCTGGCTGCCTATAGACCTACGCATTATATATATATATATATCCACGCGAAGCGGACCTCAAGTGCTGGGTCCTGAAGAGGCTCCCGGGCCTCTTTAAGGAGCTATTCGATATTCGTAAATACACCGTGCAGATGCAGCAGAAAAGGCCAAGGTTGTCGCTTATTGGCCAAGGTAACATCTACCCATTGCGAATCGCGCGCGTTCTAAATGCTTTCTACGTTCACTGATCTGTACGCATGAAATATCATTTTATAATAGACTACATTATTTGACCTCAAAACATACTTCCGGAGGAAAAATTACATCACCCATCATATTTCAAAACGTTTGTCAGTCAGGCAGGGCAAAGCGACAATTAGCGAATGAACCAATAATGAGTTCAGAAAAATCCTTGCTTTCGTTGAGTTTGGCCTGATGTTAGGCTCTACAGGCTCGCTGTACGTTCGCAAGGCCACCGAGCACCAAGGCCGATTTGAGCGAAATCACTAAAATTGGACGGTTTCCAACCGCAGGCGGTTCTATTCTTGGTTGAGACCAGGATGTTTCTCTACGGTAACGATAAAAGGAGAGCGGTTTGCGCAACCTTGTATTGTGGTACGTTTTTGCGGCCTGACTCCCACTGAATTATGTGGGAGACGCTGAAACAACGCGTAAACAGCGTTTCCGTGGCGCATAAAGGCCACGCGTGAGGAGTGGAATAATGTCCCAAAGCAACTAATTGAAGAGTTAATTTGATTCATGCCAGAATGCATGGCAGCTGTTAATGCGCGCGGAGCAATGCACACTGTTAAGTTAAATAAAATAACCATTTTGAGTAAATCGTTCAACTGTACATTTGCCTTAGAACGTCTTAGATTCTCTCTTAGAACGTTTAATATCAACACATTTTTTTAAATATTGTATAGTAAACCCAAATTATACAATTTACCCCCACATTCTAGTAATAGTTTAAAAAACGGATTTAATTGTCATTCAAAGTCAGATGTGATGGGTGATGCAATTTTTTGTTCTGAACTATGCAGCGCCTCACATATATCATGGCATATATCTCTTTTGGAATCATCGTCTCGGTAAAGTAAGCATGTTTTTCAAAGGACGGAAAGGCAGAAATATTTGATGGTGTGAAGTGACAGTGAAACTGCCATGCATTGAATGAATTGATTTTCATTTAATTGAAACGTTTATCCTTTCTCTGTAAACCTTAGGAGGCATGGCAAACACACCTGAACTTCTGGTGGATGTTACAGAAAGTATTTGCTCGAGAATGTCGTTTCGATTGAGCATGATGGAGCGCCAGTACACAACGACGTTGCAGGACGGGCTCACCTAGACGCTACCGTAGGAGACCGATGGACTGATCGAAGCTAATTCAAGTAAAAACGTACACTTTATAGATGTGGTCACCAATATATGATCACTATTTTCTGTTCACCACATTGAACCACGTCAGATACAGACCGTATACCAGCCACGAACGCTCCATCTGTTAGCATGGAATTTTATAGGAATCCGACATCGGCACCAGATTCTGGACATTACGGTAATCTTATCACGAATCAACGAACAATATATTTGAAATCAAAATTAGCTCCATTAAATGTGGCATTTTCTGAATGCGTATGTTTCATGTGCGTTTTCGAGTATTGTACGTGAAAGCTCAACATAGAGCATCATATCATTTTTTTTCTTTTTGTACATTTAATTTAAACGTCTTGTTTATTAACCAATATTAAGTTTATGCACATAAGTGCTACAGCTATTCTAAATGACTTTCATCAGCGATATTGCTCTTGTTCACTGTTGGAGATGATACAGATCACACGATTTTCAGCATAGCTTGTATTGCAAACCCAGTAACGAAGATCTTTTTTTACAACATGAGCTCTTCCAGTAGTTTGTAGTAATCGCTCTAGTCTCATAAAAACGCCAATTATCATCCGCAATAAAAAATCGATGATTACAGACCCTTCTGCAGCATAGCTTGTAATACCTTTAGTATTACCGCTGTAATACCTTTAGTATTACCACTACATAGCGCTAATTTCTCCAGAATTATTGTTCGTGACGCCGTATCAAAAGCCGCCTTAAAGTCTACGAAAACAGCAGAGAAAGTACGGTTAACCGGAGGGTCATTTGAATGCTATTGAGAAGCCGTCATCGTCGACCTCCCTCGCCTAAAGCTGTGCTGCTGCTCAGACAAGCACTCGGTATTTTCCAAAAATCTTCTAGTCGACGCGCTATCAATGCTGACAGTACTTTGTAAATGACGCTTTGCTATACCACGGTGCGATATCTTTATGATTTCGTTGAAGAAAAAGCAAGACAAGGTGCCAGAACAATCGCCTGTTGCAGATGTTCATTCCGAACGAGGTCTGGGCTTGCAGCCTTTCCTGACGGCACTTCATTATCACATCCACAACCTCCAAGATACCGATAGGGCGAGCCAGCTTCTGTCGAGCCTTGGTTGTCCTTTGGCCCCAAACAGAGACGTATATCGGGGTGCACCTGGGAATCGTTGATGAGCTGGCAAACATCTGTCGAAAATAACTATTTAGTCTTTCAGGTGATACTGGACAGGCTGTTGGGCGCATGTCGGAGCGTAGCTATTTATGTGGATGAAGCTGGTATTGTCTGAGAAGCTTGTTTTGTGCTTCTATTTTGTGCTCCAGTTTATCTCTACGCACCGCCTTTTTATATAATCCGACTGGCATTTTTATACAGGAGAGGTCATTTTCGGGCGACTTTTTGTCAGAATACACGTCTCAATCATACAGTGTTTCAGAGATCGGCTTCTTGGGTATGCCAACAGCTTTTTCGAGGTTTACTCAGCTGGGGACGCACGCTGTGCGTTATAGCATTTTGAATTTATTTGTTGCATATTACTTCGACATTCAGGGGGGTCGGGACATATAATATATAACACTCCCTACATTATATATATATACTTTTTTATATATATATATATATATATTTCCCCCCAGCATATAAGGATGCACAGCGTGACGAACCAGCGGGCTCGTCAGCACCTGACTGCTTGATCAAGCCCTCGTGATCGAGCAATTGCTTATGTTAGAACAACACTTTATGAACTTGCCCTCTAGGGACGAGAAGGTTGCGGCCGTACTACGAAGCCTACCAAATAGGAACAGTAGTGGTCCAAATGAGACTACGAGCATTAGGCAGAACCAGCAGACGCATTGACAAGTATTCTTTTTTTTTTTTTATAGAGGACTAACTGGGAAATGCGGTTGCACACGCGGGCACCGCGGCAGGGGAGCTCCCTGCAGATGCGGGCCGGTAGTGTGGGGACTCCAACCCACTAAAAAACCAGTCATGTCCCCGTCCCCCACACTGACTGGGAACTGCGTTGCGCATATCATCAAACAGTCAGGGGGGGCGAGTCTTCTACTCCTGGCGGGTGTGTTCCCCGGGAGCCACGGGGAGGGGGGGGCGCCGTAGGTGGTTGGCGCTCGTTTTCTTCTGTAGAATGGCTCTGAAGACTCCGGCTTGTGGTGTTCCAGTTTAAAAGCGTTTCCGTCATTTTTTTGCATAGGACGTCGCGTAGGCTAAAATCCGGTGTGTTTCATTAGGAAGCAGTAGAGGTACGCGCTGGCTCCGCCCATGCTGGACCACTTCAGTGCCGTGTGGTCTGAAGTGTCTTTCCGGTCCGTCGCCGCAGTGGATGCATTTAGGACTGGGAGCCTTCCCCGATCCTGAACAGGTAGGACTGGAAGTCGCCATGCCCTGTCAGGATCTGAGTCTTGTAGAAGGTGAGTTCACCCCCCGGGCGGTTTAGCCATTCCTTGATGTCGGGTATAACGGCGCGGAGACTGGTGCCAGGGCACCCTCTTGTAGGCCGGCCCATTCTTCCTGCCAGAGGTCGATAGTATGCCGACGCTCCTCGTCCTTCTTGCGCTGGGGGTTACCCCATAAGCGGCGGCGTCGGCAGCTTTCAGATCCCAGGGAATCGTTCCAGCAAGGACGAAAGCTGCCGCTGCGCTTACCGTCCGGTACGCCGCGATCAACCCTGAGGGCTCCGACCCTCTGGGCCCGACGCAGGGCGCGTCCTGTTGACGGCAAGCTTTAAAGGTCGGTCGGCCAGGCCGGAGCTCCGTATAGGGCGACTGACTCGGCCACGGACATCATTATTCGCCGCTGGGTTTGTCGTGGTCCATGATTATTAGGCATAAGCCGTGCGACGTTGTTTGCTGTCTTGGTTGCCTTCTCCGTCGCCCGCCGCACGTGTTCAGTGCCGCGGAGACCCCTGTCTAGGGTGACCCCGAGGTACCTGACCTTGTCAACAAGCGCAATCTCTTGGTCTTCTAGGCGAAGGTGAATGGCAGGACAGTTTCTTCTCCGTCCTACCAAGAGTATTGCCTCGCTCTTGGCGGGGGCGAGGGCAAGTCCCGCCGTTTGCATCCAGCGGGCGACGTCTTCAAGTGCTTCGTTCGCACGGCTTTGCAGCAGGTCCGGTGTCCGGGCCTGGACGGTAAGGACGAGGTCGTCGGCATAGGCTAGGAGGCTGACCCCGGGGGGCAGGTCCCTTAGTCGCAGCACGTCGTCGTACGTTATGTTCCATAGCAGGGGGCCAAGTATGGAGCCCTGTGGCACCCCTGCAGTCATGTTAAAAACGATTCCGTGAGACTGTACTGTCCGGTCCTTTAGGTAGTTTGATATAATGCGCCGTAGGTAAAAGGGAACGTTCTTCCTGTGAAGAGTCTCCAGGATGACTCTCCAGGGTAGGCTGTTAAAAGCGTTCCGTACGTCTAGTAAAATAGCGAGGTAGAGGTCCCGTCTTCTTGGCGGGGATTCGTGGAGGAGTTCGGCCTGCATCTGGATCTGCTTTATATGGCGCCGATTGTCAAGTGGCCTTTGCGGAACCCATGCTGGGCCTCTGACAGCAGGTCTTTCTCCTCCGCGAAGTCCCGCAGGCGTGCCTCCACGATAGACTCAAAAGCTTTGGCCAGGGAGCCGAGTAGGCAAAAAGGGCGGTAAGAGCTGGGGCCTTTGGGTATGAGGACCAAGCTTGCGGCTCTCCATGCGCTTAGAAACGAGCCCGACCGGAGCATCCCGGTCGCCGCTGACGCCACCGCTTCTGGAAATTCTTTCATCAGTGTTGTGACCACGGAGACCGGGACGCCATCTGGGCCCGGTGCCTTTCCCTGTTTGAGGCGTGCCGCAGCGTCCAGCACCTCTTGGAGCGTGACCTCCGGGGTATCCTCTTTCCTCCTCCCCTGAAGCCTCTAGGTAGGGGGCGCGGTCGAAGGGTGGGTGTTGAGGAAAGAGCGCCTCGATCGCCACCCGCGCATCTTCAGGAGATATTTCTACCCTGCGCTTGTAAGGGGGGAGCCCCCTGATCATTTTGTATGGGCGCCCCCAGGGGTCGTCCTCCAGCTCCTCCAGGAAGGCCCTCCAGAGCGTTCCTTGCTCCTGAAGATTTCCCTGCGCAGGAGGCCCGCAAGTTCTTGTATACGGCTCTAAAGCGTCTGGCGGCCTCCCCGTCTTGTGACGATCGTCTGGCGCGGGTGAGCCACCGTCGCGCTTTTAGGCATTTCCGCCGTAGTTGTCCCAGTGCCGCGGTCCACCAGTGTTTTAGCTTTCCTCGGTATCCTCGACGTGCGGGACGGCCTGGGGAGACCGCGCACGCCTTTTCTAGGAGCAGCTGGAGACCCTCCGCCGTAGTTGGAGGTCCCTCTGCTGCTATAAGCGCCCTGAGGGATCTCCGAAGTTGTTCGGCTCCCTGGCGTATGATGAGCGGACGCTGCGTTGGATTTGTCGTCGCGGCAGTAGTCACGTGAAATTCGATGATAAAATAGTCGCTGAGGATTCCTCTTCCTGTAGCACCTTCCAGTCTAAAATCTTGTTGGCATCGGCCCTGCGCGTGATAGTACATGAGGTGCGCCCGGCCCTGTGAAAGGTGGGCGTACCTTTGTTAAGAACTACGAGGTATTCAGCCGCTAACCAGTCGAGGATTGCGAGCCCCCTATGACTGGTTCCGGCCGAGCCCCATGCGCTGGCCGCGGCGTTAAAATCTCCGGTTATTACTAAAAGTGGCGCGTCAGTTTGGTTAAAAGAGGAAGATAAGTCGTCTAAAAGCCTGTTAAGGTTGTCAAGTGGAACGTTAGGACTGCAGTAGCAGGAATAAAAGCGTCCGATGTTTGCGACGTCAACCCATGTAAAACCGTAGCCGCAGCCGTGTCAGGAGATGCGCATCTGGCTGCGATGGTCAAGTACGATGCTCGTAGCGCTGTCGCGTCTGCAAAACAGTCCGGGGAACGGTTTTCTGCCCACCGGATGTTAGGCTCGCTGAGCAACAAGAGGGTCGGCTCCTACTCTGCAGATGACCTCCTGGAGCATGTTGCGCGCCTCTGCCTGCGATTGCAGTTAAGCTGGAGTACTTTACGAACTGCCGTCATTGTCGTTGGTGGGCGTGGCTTGCTTGTTAGATGCCTTTGTTGCACGAGGGTCCAGAGGAGGCGATGTCTGTACCCTCTTGCGGCTTTTTTGGGTGACCAGGGTGAACCCCTCGTCGTCCACGGCGTCACTGGGGGTGGTCCTCGTGGGTAACCGGGGTTGGGTTTGGCACTCGTGTTATCGCGAGGTGCGCGGCCGTTGGCCAGGTGCCGCGGCGGCGGAGCTCCGCCAGTTGCTCTCTGTACTTTGGACAAGCGGCAACGTTGTCCGCGTTTCCTGCTTCGCCGCAGTTATAGCAGGTCGCCGCCGCTTTGCATTCTCTCGAGAGGTGCCCAACTACCCCGCACCTGTGGCAGCGCTTACCTGTGACGACCGCGCCAGTGCACGAGGGAGCAGAGTGGCCCACTCGTTGGCAGCGCTGGCACGTCGGTCCCTTGAGGTCCCTTAAGCCCGCGAGGGCCTTGGCTTTTTTCAGCGCCTGGTCCAGGAGATTCTTGTCCTGGAGGAGCGTTGCGTCCTTAGGGAGCGTGATCGCCACTAGGGCCCGAGTGATGGGCTCGCCGTCATCCCCCGATTCGCAAATTTGGCGCGTCATGACCACCCCTGTTCTGCGGCCGGCCTCGCCGGCTATGCCCTGGAACTGGCAGGCCATGTTTTGCCATGTGGTCTTGTCTGAAGGATCGTCTTCCCGGGCAACCAGGATCCGAAGGGGCTCTCCTTCAGGATGCTGGCCCCGAGGTGCGACACCCTTGTGTACGCGGCTGCTGGCCATTCAAGAGAGAGGATGCGCTTGAGGTCCTCTTCTGTTTGGCACTTCTCGATCATGGCAGTAATGTTGTCGGCCTGTCGCTCCAGGGCAAGGGTGTCAGGTGTACACTGGCACCCCGAGTCTGCGGTCTCGTTAACGGTCTGTGTGCCGACATCCTTACTTCGTGCCTTGGCCTCTTTTGTCGCGACGCGAAGTTCCTCAGCCAGGTTTTTTACCATTACGTCCATATTTTTTCTGCTGGCCGCGTGGTTAGTGAGCCTTTGTGCGATGTCGGCTATCTTGTCGAGGTAGTTGCCCGAGACCGCTTCGTCGGGGTTACCCCCGCCAGGAGTGATGTTATCGTTGTCCTTTGCGTTTTTTTCGCAGCCCGAGTGGGGACTGCATTTGCCCGGGTCTTTTGCCCGAGAGAACATAGTGCTAATAATGACTACTAGAAGTTCAAATTAAGTAAAAATAGTTCAGAACAAAATAAATTTAAGTTTAAGAAATTTAAGAGTGAGAATTGTAAGCTATGCTATGTAAGTAGGCAAACTATTAAGATTGACAGGTATTCTGTGTCGTTTGTTCACACAGGTACTCAGAGGAGGTCGCATGCCCCACGCACAGCACAATGCGAGACTTGCTCCTCTTTTCAAGGAAAAAAGCGGTGATGATCCATATATATATATCGGGGTACTACATTTGTTTGACTCCCAAGAAGATCTTTGCCAAACTAACCATAGAGTGCCTCCAACTGTGTAGAAGGCCCTTCCACCGAAGCAACTCGGGTTTAGAAAGCGCCAAGTTACACACGACACGATCCATGTGCCCCAGTCTGACGTGAAGCGGGTGTTGGCAAAACCCTGAGGTCACTTATATGCACTCGTTATTGACGCTGTACAGGGCTTCGATAAAGCTCTCGCGCCACCTACTGGTTGATTCGTTTCGACAAGCTACAGCGGATGGTTCTATTTTAGAGCTCTCCTCTTATTTGCTAAGGGCTTACCGGGCCAGCGTGACTATGCAGCTAAGGCAAAGCATGGGGAAGCCCGCTCAGCTGCCTTGCGCTCGCTCTGCTTATCGCCTGCTGCCACCGTAGGCTCAACTGACGAGCCGATGTTGTGATTGCTTGTAGATGTTGTTTTGCCGCCTCTGCTGCAATGCTACTGCTGCTGCAGCCAGCGGGCCGGCTTTTGATGTTGTTAGCATGTCAAGGAACAGGGGAAGAGCGCCGCAATGTTCGATTTACCGTGGTTTGTTAAATTTCCCAACTTAGCGAAAATTGCAAAGTGTTTTGTAGTTTAGTGTTTGTCAAATTTCTAAATTTAAAAAATTAACACCGCCACGATGAGAAACGCTGACTGGGAGAAACCAGATCGTACTAACAGACATGTGATACCACGAAACGCTGCGCATAGTTTTCACCACGCCTTATGCGGACGGTCTGTGTAATGTGATGAATATGACAACTGTGTCTGTAACCTCTGTGGAAAAGTCTGCTCTGGATGTCATACTGCAGAATGTCCTTTTGTATTTATATATCACTAGTTAGATATATCAAAGTATATATATATATATATATATATATATATATATATATATATATATATATATATATATATATATATATACATATATATATACAGGTAGTTCAATAAGTTCTTAGAATGAGCTTTTTAGAATTCGAATTTTGGCGCGCTTCCACCGCTATTAGGAACTGCAACTTTTCGACTGCTAGCACTCAAAATATTATGGTGATTGGCGGTTGCGATTTCGTTTGATAGCTCTTCCCGTGCAACGTATTGGCGTGATTTTTAAAATGAAGAAAAAAGAGTTTCGAAAGGTTCCCAAGCATTTTTATTTCAAAGGTTGGAATGCGACCCAAATAAAAATTGGGTTGGACGAGACGTACGGTGACTCTGCGCCATGTTTTGCCACTGTTTCCAACATGATTAATGTGTTAAAAAGAGGTCGCAGGAGCACCGAGAATGAACTACGTCCAGGAGGCCAAAAAACGGCAATTGATGAGGAAAACATAGAGAAAGTGCGAAACATCGTTGGCACAGATAAGCGAATGAACATTAAGGAGATAGCGGAGGCATTAGGAATTAGTTTAGGTAGTGTGCATTTTATCCTATACGAAAACTTGAAGATGAAAGAGCTCAGAGAAAAATGGCTGCCGCATTTGCTCAACCAAGGCCAAAAAACGCGCGTGTTTCCGCTTCACAGCGAAATTTGGTCAAGATGTCGAAAGATCCATCGGATTTTTGGCGCAGATTCGTGACCGTTGATGAAAGCTGGGTCCATCACTACACTCCCGAGACCCAAGAAGCATCTCGCCAATGGTGTGCACCTAGTGAAGGACCTCCGAAGAGGGTGCGGACAACGCATTGACCGGAAAGGTGATGGCTACAGTTTTTAAGACCAACGTAGAATAATGCTGGTCGACTACCTTGAGAGCGGTAAAACGATCACAGGAGAATATTATGCAAGACTGTTGGACTGCCTTTAGCAAGAACTCATCGTGAAACGGCCCGCTTTGCAGAAGAAGGTTGTCCTGTTTCACCAGGACAATGCTCCTGCACACAAATCCCGGCAAGCATCGGCAAAACAGGCCCAACTGAGGTTCGAACTTATTGAACAACCTTCCTATTCTCCAGACCTGGCCCCCTCTGATTATTTCCTCTTCGAACATTTGAAGAATAGTCTCGGTGGAAAGCGTTTTTCCAGCAATGAAGAGGTTAAAGCTGCTGTCAATGCCTATTTTCAGTCTAAAGACGCGGAATTCTACTTAAGAGGTATAAAAGCTCTGAAATCTGGGTGGGAAAAGCGTATTGAGCATCTCGGGGAGTATATCGAATAAGATACATTTAAAAACATGATTTGGAAAATTCTTGGTTTTCATTCTAAGAACTTATTGAACTACCTGTATATATATAGGGTTTTCCATATTCGTATGTACCTATTTTAAGGTTTGGTAAAACTTGGCAAGAAAATAAATTTTCCCAATGGAAAATACTTTCTTGCTGACTTCTACCAAACCTTAAAATATGTACCTAACATTCTGATACACTTTTGCTGAAGCAAGCCATATTGCTAGCAAGTATGCATGCTCTACTTTCAATATGGCGGCAACTACGTAACGCCGCACCATCGCTTTGGTACAAAAATATTGGGCATTAAATTTGCTATTGCCTGAGAGTAGTCTTTTAAGCGTTTATTTTTGGTCGCAGTGGCAACAGTTTACGATCCTGCACGTGAAGTCTCCAACGTAAGAAATAACAATATATCGACTTTCTATGATTTATCTTAATCCCGCTATGCGTCTTGCACTAGATTGCATCCGTCTTAATAAAATTATGCAGACATTTCCGCCGAATACGCCGGTATAATTGATTCCTTCAGGCGTTGACTGGTTCTACCGCCAACGTAGATTTTGCACAACTATGTAGGAGAAACAAAGCAGAATACCTATTTTTAGAAATTTCATCCTCACTCGTAAACAGGACGTTTCTGCCCCTCCTTTAATTAAAAAAAAATAGTTTTATCAAATCTTAAAATAAGTGCATACAGTTATTGAAGATTCTGTATGTGTATTTATTTGGTCAATACTGCAAATAAATATTGCAATACTGCAAATAAAACGGACTAACTTCATTAACAAGCTAATGACGGGAGTTTGAGAATTCATTATAGTTTCGATATATCTAACTAGTGATTTGCGACAAATGCTAGCTAGAGACGGCCAGTCAGATTTGCCCCTGGGGAGCTATACGGTAAGGTTGTTTTTGACGTAGGCCCTCTTGAGAAGTCAATAAGGAGTTTAGGAAAACACCTGGGGCCTACTCCTGGTCGCCCGCTTACCCGCTAGCCTGCACTATGATTGTTCCGCATCGAACTTAAAACCTAAAAAAATAGGCACCTGGGCGATACTTTACCTTCTGCCTGCGACCGCTGTTGTTGCTGTAAAACAAATCTGCTCAATTTACATAAATTCTGGCATCAAATCTTTGGCCCGAAACGTTTCCCCTATCTGGTGTGCGATACAACGTAGCAGAACCACTCAAGAATGTACTGCCGGCGTTCGGATTGCTGTCGATGGGTAGTAGTAGTAGTAGCAGTAGTATTTTAGTATTAGTGGTTGTTTATCTTTTAAGGGTCTCTGCGTGCCCGCACGAGAAACTGTGCGGGCACGCCAGTCGAAGAAAAGGACAGAAGCATGTATTTAGACTTCACACCAAAGCGCTGGTACGCCCGAGGTGTCATAGTATTATAGATCGTGGTAAATGCATGTACATTTATATCTAAAGATTTGGGCCAGCGCAGTGTACTAGACCTCAAAGTACTAAGAAGGACCGTGCACAGGGTGCCACGAAAGTATATGTGATAAAAGCTATCATTGGTCAGACTGGCCACGATGTTGCGAGTCTACGACAAGGTAATATAAACTTGAAACATACCCGACAAACGTGACAAAAAAAAACGTTGAATATTAATATGTACAGCTAGGAAGGCTATTCGTGAAATATGCGAATGTATTCGTATGCTCTACATGCGCGTGTGACTTAATCTCCCGGTACTCCCCGAATAGAACAAAATGAGAGTAGCAATGCGACATTGTTGCGAAGTGGATAGAAGTATGTGGCTGTCACCTCGAGGTAGGCCGACACAACTTGCGCACTCTGACCCACTGGGCATGACAGGAACAGACAACCACAAAGCTATTCCAATTGTTCTCGTGCACATGAAAACCGGTCATAACCATCGCACAGGATCGTGTTGATAGCCGCAAGCAATGTTGACAAGTAAATAAAGATTTCTCTCTTATTGCGAAGATTACGTAAACGTCGCCACTTAAAAGGGGACTTCCTGTACATACTAAAAGGGCCAAGGCCAATGCGGCATCCTCGAAAATCGTCCAATGAGAGTTGAGGTGCCCCTGTTCTAGAGAATTTGATATGACCAGTTCGATGGGTATATTCAAATAACCTGGGATAATGCAGTAGCCCGTGCTAGTAATACTGCATACGAAGCGCTCTTGAATGGCACATATTACATCTAAAAAGAATCGGAGGTAGCACAGCTAGCTGAAGTTCATGTAGTTCCAAATAGTTAATTTAACTATGTAGTTCGCCCGACGAATCTTTAGGGACATTTTAATGCTCCTCAGTTGGGTACGACATAACACACTTACATTCTTTTTTTTACTTATATTCTGTAGATAACAAGAACAGTCTGTACTACACCAGACCGGTCTGCCAAGAAGCAGACATAGAGCTAAACGTGTTTATTGTTCCAACTCGGCAAAAATTGCGAGCAAATGCTGCCCTTAGAACTTGACCGCAATAACACCCGCCCATAAAACGGAGCATTTTGTTAATTACTGACTTGAACCAACACTAGTTCAAATTCATTGATATTTAAATAATCTCAAAAATGCTTGTGTGTTATTAGGACCGAACTTGTCAGTTCTGTTGGCATCGGAGTCTCCGGTCATATTTTCTACTTTATCCCGTCGATAGCGTTTGGAACTACAATTATATCGCTAAAAACAAAAACTACTGTCTATTTTGAAACGAGTTTGCTGATAAACACAAACGTTGACATTCAGTGACAGATAACCGCGCAAAATAACCCAATCCACTCAATTACGTTGTCGTGCTCCCGCAGGAAAGACATCAATTACGGCGGCGCTAATGCCGCGAGTTTTTTAATGTATGATCATTCTTTTGCACTGAGCTAGGTATCCTGGAACAAGCTGAAGTAGTTCAAAATTACAACTTCGTTTTGGCGGAATATTCTTTGCATCAAAAATAGACATAATGGAGTGAAGCTGCATAGGTGAGTGCAGTGAAATTGCTTACTACTGGCTTCTATAGCAGCGTTTTTACGAGGCAAAAGTCAAGACAAGCACCACAGTAGCGGTGCCCCATATTGCAAATCAGATGTTATAATACTGGCGCTCGTAGATGACTACAAAGTTATTCTCGATTGGTCCTGTGTGCGTAGAAAACTTGCACCAAACGTCTGTTAGCGTATCGCTGTAGACGTGTAAAGTGTTATATCTAGACTTTTTTAAATCGAAACCAGCAATACCAACCCCCGAGAGTCGTAACACCACTCGGAAAAGAGCACAAGACCCAATATCGCCACAGGAATGTCATTCGTACCTAACACCCACTCTGTGTTTTCTCACAAACATCAGCAGCAGCAGCAGATATTTGTCGACAACACTCTGACCGTCGTTGAAATTGTTACAAATCGTAGAGTACGTAGAGACGCACGACCTAGGGTTTGTTTGATTCGACTTCGACGAGTCTTCAGCCGGCTTGTGACGATGCCGATCTGATTTGTCCATCTATATTTACGCAGCAGTTGAAACAACGCCGTACGAACTTTAAGATGAGGGTATGTGCGTGTATAACTGAGTGTGAACATATGTGCTGTGTGATGTGTGCGCACGTGCGTGCAGATAAATACGGCCGACCCCGCGACCAAGACACCGCGTGATGATGGAACCGTGGCGTTTGACGCTAGCATGTTCCAAACTCCGCACTCTGTGGACGGACGTCCGTTCGAACGACGCTTTAACGACGAGAAGAAATAAGAGGACGAGTCCGGACGATATGATGTGTGGGTAGATTTAGTTTGGCTGAGTCGATTTTCTCCGGGCGGTCGTTGTCGTCGTTTTTGCGCCAATCTCATTCCGTTGCCCGGACACGCTCCGCGCGCAACGGGTTGCTGCAGTTGCCGGCGACCGCTGCCTCCTCCGCCGCCGCCGCCACTGGCGCCACTGCCTGGCATTGGCGACTTTCGCCAAGGAGAATTGCTGCTATCCTGCTATCCTCGGTTCTCCTGCACTACGAAAGCGCTGCGCTCTTCGACAGATAAACTGGCCGGCAAACCGGCTGACCCCGAGCGGGCAAGGCAAGTCCGGATAGAGACGAAGCAAGTAACATACGGCAGCGGCAACAAGGGAGAAACCGTAACAGCAGCAGCAGGAGCAGCTGAAAGCCTCCAAACAGGAGCAACAAACGGAAGTCGAGAAAAAATGAAGAAAAGGAAGAGGTGGAAGAAAAGGAAAATAAGAACACAAGAAAGACGAAAAAAGATGATGAAGAAAAAGAAGAAGAAGAGAGCTACAACACGACGAAAGGCAACTACCTAAAGCGGCCTTGGGGCTGCTGATCCGTTGGATCGGAGCGCCTGATCAGCGGCCCAGTGTGTCGTCTCGAGTCGCTGCGAAGAAGGATCTGAGCGGAACTTTTCAAAGACAGCAAATACATCGACAGTATACCGACCGAACAGCGATGATGCCCCCCGTTCCCCGCTCAATGCGATACTTCCTAACGAGTTCAGCCGCAGTTCATCTGGAACGAACAAACAAAAGGCGCACGAGAAAGCAGAAAGAAGAAAAAAGAGAAAAACAAGAGCGGGGGGGAAACACAGTCGCGGCAAAATCAAAATTAGAAATAACCATATACTCATAAATACACACACACACACATGCAACCACTCACGCATATGTGCATATAAAAAAAAATGAAAGCATAGCACTTACGTTAGTATGGGAAGCCTTTGATGTTGAGTTGCTTTTATATATACGCGAAGTGAGTAAACGTGTAAAAAGAGAACCCGCGACGCTAAAAGCCAAAATCACGATGAAAGCAAACAACTAAACAATGGGATCGTTACTTCGTGCAAACCCAGCAGCAATACGAGTTGGGACGTTGAATGGGCAAAACCAGCGCAATCGCTAATGATACATATCATTAGTGTACATCGTCTAGGCGCGTTTTTACCTTGAAAAACAATCTGCATATATGTGCGGGTGTGTGCACACCGCATGGGCATATGTAAACAACGTGTTAACACGTTGAATTGCTCTCGGTGGCCACATTCATGGGTAATCCGTTAAAATAACATATCAGAAGATCTCGGTACATTAATTAAGCATTGCGCTTGTTAAGGGATGCGTTTCTTGAAGCCTCGTTTGGATACGTGTCTTAAGGCGCACTTACGATGTGTGCGAACTGATTTGACGTAGGTTCCGAATACCGTTAGCTTGAGTTAACGAGTAAATACAGATTATTTTTTACTTGCATATTTAGAATATATAACAAAAGAGAAATAAGTATCTCTCTCTTTTGATCCTCTTTTGCTAAGATATTTTGCCTAGGTAATCAAATAAATACACCTAACTTTTTAATTGGTTTGCAGTGGTTATAATTAAGAATAACGTTGGAATAAGTTTATCCAAAAAATTCATTTTAATATTGAAGTAAAGCAGCTCAATTTTCACGACGCATCCTGATTGTAAATCAACCAGGATAAGCCAGAGTAATTAAAATATAAGTTTTTGTGGAAAATACAGTTACCTCCTACTGTGCCGCGTTATATCGGGATTTAGAATTAGGGGAGGCGCTGGGATTAGGCAATGATGCAGAAAAGGCTCAGATAGAGATTACGAAACAGAGGCTATCCCGATGGAAGGTGTTCAACACATAAGGGCAAAGTAACTGGAGACCACAATATAGGTAATTAATAGCTGCAGCGTTATGCGCCCCTGATATAAAAGGGTGATATGTGTACACACACTTATCAAGCAAATAAACCAATCAATCAATCAATCAATCGGCGCGTATACCTTACACAACAAGACCTGCTTCTATTAAAACAAGCTAAGGAATAATGCGTTAAAACAATTGGTTAACTGCGAGATGCTAAAAGTAACCACAGAATCAGCACAAGCTGCATATACTTGCGCATTTATTGTTATTAAAAGTAATTACGTCTTGAAAGGGAGCTCTCAAATCGTTGAAAATAATGCCTTATAAATGCGTTCTTCGGGACGGTTTTCATAGTCACCTGCCCAAAACGTAATCGAATCATAATATCACAATGCTTTGTTCTTTTCTTGTAGCGTCAAAGCATTAGAATTAACATGAACACAGTAGTCCTAGTAAAAAAAATAAGTACAAGTATATGCCATGAATGTATCCAATATGCAATCGCCTAATTATTTGTTGTTTGAGTTGTATCGAGTAAAAAGCGTTTTAACTGTCCTTTGTTATCAATCAACCCTAGAGAAAAATTAAATCAAACATTAACTACTAAAGCTAATTTAAATATCGCTTCTCCATTAAGACTGTAAAGGATTTTAGTTAAATGACAGCATATTAAAGGGTCTTAAAAGTCAAGGGATTGAACGCACAGGCAATATACTAATAGCCCAAATTTCCAGTACAACAACTCCATACAAGGCTGCTTAATAATATGCTATTGTCGTCAAGCTATCTTTATTTTTTATAGAAGGGAGAAATGCGTTACGCACGAACGGGCACCACGTTTAGATGTAGGCCGATCAGTGTCGGAGTCGCCGCAAGACTACCGGCGTCACCGACCACAACTTCAGGTTTTCGATGTTCTGAAAACCGCAGCCTCTCCTAAGACTTACTCCAGACCTCCCAGATCTGCGGTTAATAGTACTATGGGTAGGTAGGAGCGGTGGGTGCCTACCGGAGCAATTGGTCGAGTTCACCTGCGTGGCAGGCCCGGTGGGACACGGTAGTCGGAAACCGACCCGGCGCCTCCACACGCGAAATCATTCCGGACATAGGAGAATAGATCAACAGACCAGGTGGCGGCACGACGTACTTTATGCTGACTGGCCACGGCGACTTCAAACAGTACTTGGCCAGGTTTAAGGATATTGCTGAAAGCTGTACACTGTGCCCCGCCTGCGACGTGGACTCCCCACTGCACACCCTGCTACTATGCAGTGCGCTGCAGGACGTCCGAGCGGAGCGGATGGATCAACAACTAGCCCGAGAGCTCGGCGCACACGGAATGAGAGGCTTCGTCAGGTATATCTGCGCGTCGGAGGAGCACTGGCACAAAGGAGCCCAGCTTGCGGAAGAGCTGCTGAAACGCAAGGACCACCTGGAGCGGGCAAGGATCGCCCGGCTGGCCGCCACGGCGGCTCAGCAAACCTGAGGACTAACCGCGGGATAAGACAAGGTTGGCGATAAGCGCCGACTGCTGGTCCCTGCAAGGGTGCTATTCGAAGTAATATTCAACTTTAGTACGGAATGGCATCCCCAAGATACTTACCGGTTGGGGGTTTAGTCAGTAAGAATCTGACACTACCGCGGCGAATACCAACGTATCGCCCGGTGTCTTATGCAAGATTTACCTTCAACCTCAGGTTATAAAAAAAAAAAAACCTGCGGGGAAGGCTCCCCCTGAATTAGAACCATTCAGTTTCGCGTCTCTGTGTTCTCTTATGCCGTCATCTTCCATGACGAGGAACCCTTGCAAGCGTATTCGGGCGAGTCGCCTTTTTTTTTCGAGGACATCTTTTGCTGTCTGGGACCCGACTTCCCAGCCGCTAGTCATTTCGCAGATGAATTTAATGAAATTCTTCATGCTGGTTCTCGCCATGTTTGGAGGAGGATTTCTCAAATTTGGATCACTGTTTCGCTGCCAGCGGCGCGTCAATTTGTTCAAACCCAGTGTCAGCCGTCGTCTCGTGCGCTTTACGTGCAGTGGATGCAGCTCCTCGATTTGGTAACTACGTCGAAATCGTCCAGATAGGCCTGGAAATCTCCATGCCCAGTTATGGCTTGAGTCAAGAAGAAGTTCATGTCGCCTCCCGGGCGATCCATCCACTTTTTGATGTCCGGGATTAGATCCCGGACCTTGGCTTCGGGCTCTCCCTTCCGCAATTCTGTCCACTCTCGCTGCCACTCAGAAAACATAGCTTTGCGCTTCGCCTCTTTTGAGCGGCGGTCCCCTGTCTCACAATCTGCGCCGTTCCTTGACTACGAGATCCCACGGAGGAGTGCCGGCCAGGACCAGGGCAGCAGCCGTACTTACCGTACGGTTTGCCTGGATAATCCATAGCGCCGTCATTCGCTGGGTTTTGCTAAGCAGGTTTTTAGTTCACGCTGTGGCTGTTGCCGGGGTGAAGCAGACTGAGCAACCGAAGAGGGCTATCGATCCGGCCACTGACATCACAAGTCTCCTCCGATCCGCTCGCTTGGGTCCGTGGATGTTCGGTAAGATCTTTGCAATGTCGTTTGCCGCTTTCATTGCTTTTGTCGTAGCGATCTTAACGTGCTCACTTTCCCTGAGCCCTCTGTACAGGTTGACTCCCAGGTACCGAGCATGCTCGACTATCTTGATGTTCTTGTCTGCCAGCGTAACGTTCACCGGGTCGACTGCGACTCGACCGGTGAGCAAGACCGCCTTGCTCTTCTCCGGCGCCAATTCTAGCTGCACGTCAAGCTATCTGGAAGGTGTATTTTCAGTCCGGCGTACGAACGGCTTCGCTAGTATGCAGCAATAGGACTGAGACGGAATAGCTATGGCAGCTAAGAAAGCAGTCATGTTGCTTGCAGTGTCTTTATTGGGAATTCCAAATAAAGGTTATAAGAAGTTAAAGATAAAGTGCACACTATATTTTTATGTATTTCACAACTCAGCAACATTTGCCAGAAAAAACCACAACAATAAAACCATATAAATATAAATAAATGATAATTATCAAATAATTTAAAACTCCTCATGCCAATTTGGTTACACCTTAAGCCACAATCACAAATAGATGTTTCTCTTAGATCAAAACCTATCATAGGTTTTCTTATGCAGTCCAGTGCGATTCCAGTTTATGAGCTTATAAAAAAACACGACCGCTTGCTTGCAGTGACGTCTAGACACCACTCTTAATAGAAAGTCAAGTGTGGTCAGTTTGGCATAGATCGATAGAACCGATATCCTTCCCACCCCCCGAAGGTCCGGGATTGCATTGGCATTACTTCGACACACCGTGACCTATGGCGGTACGCCTGATTGCCGATGTTCGGAGTGCTCGCTGCTATAGACTACGTGCCGCTCCCACACCTTATTTTTGTCTGCTAGTATCCTGAAGTATAGTCCTAGGGGTTTTCACATATTTTCATTTAAAGTCGAATTAACCGTCCATATATATATATATATATATATATATAAATCTTACTTGATATTAGAAAATATTAGGGAAATTAAAGACCTATTATTGGAGATCTACCGGATTCTTACATTCCGTTAGAATGAACACGGAGAAGAGCATGTGTTGTTATTCCCTTTTACTTGCGCATATGGAATATTGGTGAGTAGTGCACTTAAACATAAAAGCATGTATGAGTGGCAACTCTTTCTAATAGCTTCTGTGCTCTACAAAATTCCTCCTACTCCCCGCTAACAATTTTCCTATTGTGTGTAACTTTGCCATTAATTCTACATATTCTGGAGGCAGACCACTTGTGCTTTTCCTTCGTATGTTTTTAGGCGTCTTATGCTGAAAGTAACGCATATATCTTGGGAGAATGCCACATCGAAATCGAGGATAGTTAACCTAAATATTTCTGCAATCACTTAAACAAAATCAAATCAAGTTGAAATGGTATCTGGTGTGATTTTGGATGCCTTTTAGTTAGTTCTTCTTTGTATCTACTCATCTCCTACTAAGATTGTGGCTGATGAACCAATCACCAAGTATCGAAATGCATCCTCCATAGGCATGACATATTTAAAGTGCACGGAGAGATATATGGTTACTAACAACATAAAATGTTTTATTTTATCTTTTGCAGAAAATATACGTTTAAGACCTCAATTGTCGAGCTAGGCACACGTTAATTTTACTTAGCGGAACGGTGCCACCACGGAAATTATTTGACACGTCTGCATATCGTTCTGGTGTTTTTACGTGATTGTGTTGACGTTTTCCCAAGCAGACTCTTATTACAAGCCATGCTAGATATATATATATATATATATATATATATTTATGGTTCTCTTAAATGTTCGACTAACGTATTTTAGAAAAGTACACATACGTCTTAAATATATAAGTTGGTGTGTGTACATTGGTATAATGTTACCCAATACATTTACGTGTCAAGAGCATGTTAAGCTCAATGAGAAATTATTAAATTTAAATTAATTTGCCGTCCGGAGAAGCATGTAAAACATGCATAAACGAGAGCCTCGGTAATTTATTTGTAAATGCATTACAATAAAATTATACAAGTATTCGCTATCTGAGGGTTGCATATTATTATGTGCAATCACAAACTATATCAAATACCTTGTTCGCTTGTACTGCCTTAGAATTCTAGCCACTTGTATTTATTGATTAACAAAATAACGTATCGAATAATTGGCTTGACGCAAAGCAGCTGTGATGTTGAATTTGCGAAAGACCGGGTCAATCTGTGAGTTTCAAATAGCCTCTTCATATGGCTAAGCGTGCGTGTTATTTTTGGCATTAGCTCAGCGCTCAGTTTCTAAGAGTAGCATGAGATACCACTGTGATAAATATTTGATTTCTAGTCATGCGTTGTCTTGTTACGTTTAAGCCATCTTTACGCAAATCGCTCCGCATCACCTAGGCCGATGACCTGAGTTCTCACAGTTAGCTTTAGCGTGGCCAAAATAGTGACGTTTATACCAGACACGAAAGAGCGCCAAGGGTCTTTCTGTCAAAACCGTACTTCTTTTTTTTTAGCAGAACAGAGAGGTTTATCACCTCTTGCCTCTTGTAATTTGAATATGTCTTGATAAATTGCTGCTGCATCACTAACATTAGTTTACGTTTAGAAGTACGCACTGGTATTTTGATGCCACAGAAAATGGCTTGCTTCTGAAAGTTTAGGTCAAATAGGCTAATTTACAGCACGTGAGGTAATCAAATTTAAACCATGGATTCTGGCGAAGTTCGCCTTTTGGTGAATAAGATCGCCTATTTTTTATTAGAAAAAAAACATGGCAAGCGAAACTTACAAAAGCTTGGGTAGCTTCTCAGAACGCGCGAGATGCAAGGGCATTTACATACACAAAAACAATCACATGCTTTAATTGTTGCCAAACAACTCAGTTCAATTTGTCTGTCAGACCAACCATCATTAAGTAAACAAGGCTAGTTTTACTACGTGTGTGAAGATGTTTTTAAACGATTTCTAGCCGTTATAGGCCGGTCTAATCTACGACTAATTTAACACGCCCTGAGAGCTTTGTCCAATGTTATTTATGGCATAGTCGCTTTATAGACTGTTTAGTGAAACACAATATTTTTCTTGTTATGTGCGCTGAAATGCTTCATTTGTCTAGTATGAACCAATTATTTATAAAATCCGTCGTCAACTGTAAAACATTGAAACCAGTTTAAAAGTGGTCGGTTTTGGATTTATATATATATATATATATATATATATATATATATATATATATATATATATATATATATATATATATATATATATATATATATATATATACATATGTATGCAAAGCCATATTTTAACTACTAAACCTTAGGAATTGTGTTGGACGCCTTTTATTACTTGGAACTATCTGAGCCAATCAACTCAGACGCTCAGCAAAGGGCTCCTAAGCAGCTTGCATAGCGTGGCGTAGGAGCTTTTTGTTAAAAATAATCTATCAAATTATAATAAAACTCTGTTGTCTCAAGTCTGTGAAAATGAAATGCAGTTGTCTAAGAGAAGAAACTGGAATAGAAACCAAATGTGCCTGCGTAAATAGAAACGTTCGTAAGCGTAACGATCATCCATATCTTGCGGTCACGATCTTATAACTATTGCCTTCATTAGGCTCACCACAATCAGCATACTCATTAAGTTTGATCTAAATGCTGCTTCAGTTCTGACTAAAGACAGTGCTAGATGCTCATCGTTCTCTGGTCGCTTCTTCTCGAACGGCTGTGGATGTCACCCGGACGGGTCGCCTCGTTAACGGAGCCGCGTGGGTTATGCCATGCACGCCGGGGGCAGACCCGCATCGGGAGGTTGAAGAGCCGTCTATGGGACGGCCTTCGCGATGGTTAGCTTTCAGTGGCAGATGACGCACGCGCGAAGTCTTTGAGTTGGCCTTGCAATCAGAGTCAAGAATTTTAGCGGCATTAAGTGTGCTCTTATCGCGTCTGTATGAGTCGCCCGCTGGGGGGCTACTAATGGCTTAGGCTTGGCGACGACGATGACGGAGATGCTCCTATCATTAACGGCGCAACGCGATGAATGAAATTGTGCGCACGCCAGACGCGGCTGCACTTTTGGCCGTGGTGATGCCGGCAGCTGTTGACGGAGCCAGCCCCTCGCTGATCACGTCTGGATAGCATCTGCTGCGACTGTCAACTGGAGAAAAAGCTCTTAAGTCCGTCCATGTATCCACCACGCAACCAGGAGACACGAAGAGAGCCCGTAGACAGGCAGGTGCCATTCGGTGGACGTCGTATATACATAAACATACGGTTACATGCGAGGTTTTGGTTTCGTTTTCGAACACAGCGGTCGGGTTTGGTGGAGCTCTCGGAAAAGATTGCAAAATCTTAGTACAGAGCAGTTGTCAGCCCGGTTTCTGTTGTCAGTCAACCGAAAAGTGGTCTAGAGCACCCCTGTGCATCTGCCACTTGTGCCCCAGTTATTAATTTGTGACTCAGTTGCGAGACATTCCATATGTCAGTTGTTCGGCTAGGAAAATCAGCTGTGCGGTGCAAGTAGTGCTGGTGCTGTTACAGTGAGACGGCCGGCGTAGCGTACGACTGTTATCGTGTCAGTAATCGTCATCAGTCCGGCTAACTGTCGCTGTGTCACCGTGAAGTGTCACCATCGTCATCGTCGTCGTCGCTCTCGTCGCTTTCATTGTTTATACCGATATGCGCAAGAGCGTTTAGTTATTATTATTATTTTTTTGGTTGCCGATAGTATCGGCACAGGCGTATTCAGCCAAGCGGTCCGGTAGCTAAGTAGCTAACACCCCTGCCTATGAAAACGATTTCCAGGGTTCAAATCCTGGGAGTGATTTTTTTTTTTTATATTATTATTAATATTAATTTTAATTAAGCGTGTTTTACGCAAACAGCGAGATGTTTTTGGGCCGTACCCCTCCGTGCAAGGAGCCGGACAAGGGGCAGGGCATTCTGCCAGATAAAGGGCAGGGAGCTCAGCCAGATAAGGACAAGGGCGCTGATCTGGGCAAAGACCAGGATCCACAGCCGGACAAGGAACAGGGCGATGAGCCAGTAGCAGTGGAGGATGCTGACTCTGGACTAGAACTAGAGAAGGAAGACAAGAAAGATCCACTTTTGTGCCAATTGGCCAAAATGATGGGGCTGATCGAAGACATGTACAAGGTCACCTCAAGTACCAAGAACATGCAAATCGTACTCAAGAATTCAATGGAACAGTTAAGGTTCCTAACAAGAGATGTAATAAGGAAAGAAAAAGCAAGACGTTCCGAGGAACGGAAACAAGCTGCGAAAAAACAGACCGACAAAGACAGTCGACAGATAAAAGGCATAAACGACTTGATCGCGCGCTGCGAAACCGCAGATGACCTAACAGACCTCTTATCGAGGGAATGGCCAGAGGGTGCGTACAACAACGTCTCCTACCTCAAAGCAAGCATTCTAAGGGAGAGTCCTCTTCGGATCCTTATTGCCCGGGAGGAAGACTCGGCCGACTCCGTTACTTGGAGAAATATGGCAAACCAGTTCCAAGGAATAGCCGGGGAACAGGGTAAAAATATCGGTATGGTGCTCTCGCGAATAATTCAAGAGACGGGTGACGATGGGCTTCCCAGTGCACGTGCGTTAGTGGCGATCCGTCTGCCAAAGGACTCTACGCAGTGGGATGATGGCGTTATGATTGAGAAAGCGGTCGCAAAGGCAATAGAGATCCAAGAAAAATACGAAGCGCTGCACGAGACGGGGCCTATCTCTTGCTATATGACGAGCCAGGGAGAAGCCAAGGCGGTCAATAAGCTCCTTGAATTAATTGCACGAAAGCGCAACGTTCAGATTGCGGTCACATAAGGGAGAAACAAGAAGAGAGACACAACGCAACAGGCGAGAAGAGCCATGAGGGCACCAAGCGGCACCTCGATTCTTCTTCAACGGGAGAAAGATGTCTCCTACGCTGACACGCTCAAGCGTCTCGGCAGCACGGTCGACCCGACAGAATACAACGTCAAAGTTACAAGGGTCCAACGTTTAGCTAGCGGTGACATGCGATTGACAGTTTCAGAAACCGCAGAGGGTGCCACCGAGTCTTTCTTAGAGGCTCTTACGACCAAGGGGGGTGCACAGGCCTCCCGGGATATATCAACATTGCGCAGGTTTATAATAAGAGACTTGCTTGAAGGAACGACGCAAGAAGATGTTGAGCACGCGCTAAGGCAGATTGTAGGCAGTGCTGCCTCGCTTGTGGTTGAGAAGCCTCAAAAGGGGTTCTGTGACCGATGGTCGGCCGTGGTTCGGCTAAACCACACCGACACCGCGAAGCTGGCGGAGACAGGAAAAGTCCAAATTGGTTGGGCGTCTTGCCCAATTTCCGAGTGGGTTAATGTGCCCACATGCCAGAGATGCCAAAGAGTTGGGCACCAGGCACGGACATGCACTTTTGAGTTGGTGGCAACCAAACGCTGCCACAAATGCGGCGAACTGGGTCACGTCTCAAATGGATGCACAAAGGACCCCTCGTGCTATAACTGTGGAGTTGCCGGACACGCTGCCAACTCCTCCGCATGCCCAAACTACCGGGCTAAAATAACAGAGGCCAGGCGCGAACGAGACGGCGCGGGCCTAGTCTCCGCGCCTCGGCTTACCGTCGCAGCTCTCCGAGACCCGACTGCCCACCCGAAATCCCCAACGAACAACGCCCAAGATGACCCAGATCACACAGTAAACGCGCCTGCTGAAGATGACGAGGGTTTTAGACAACCCTCGCGAAAGAGGACTATACGGTCACCGCCAGTGGACCAACGGGCTGCTAAGTCTCAAAATTCCAATGACGCAACTTAAAGTAATTCAAGTAAACTGCAATAGAAGTCGATCATCCCACCTAATGCTAGATGAGATTGCGACGAGAAGAGGAGCGGCTATCTCTCTTATAAGTGAGCCAAACGTTAAACTGGCTGAAAGAAACCTATCAACATGGGTGGTAGACGACCGTAGAAACACGTGTATAATTCAAAACACGTTAAACTGCTACCGAGAAACCGGCAGAGGTGCGGCTTCATCTTTCTCGTGGATTGACATAGACGGGATTGGCCGCTTTTACTCATGTTATAGCAGCCCTAACGGGACGCTCGAGGACCTCGTAGGAATGCTACAAGACATGGAGTGGTCAGCTAAGAGCTGCTCACTGCTACTGGTAGTTTTTTCTGGAGATTTTAATGCTGCTTCAACCACTGGGGGGTCTACCAACACTAACAGAAGAGGAACAGTGCTGCTAGAATGGCTAGCGGCGGGGGACATGGTTGTCCTGAACAAGGGCTCGAATCCTACTTTCCACCGCCGGGGAATGGAATCGCACATAGACCTGACAATCTGCAAACGCGAGCATGCTTTTAAAATTTTAAACTGGACCGTACTGCTTGACGAAGAAAATCTTAGCGACCACTACTGTATAGAATATGACGCCAGTAAAACAACCACTTTAACACCCTCTCCGTTTTTAACAAGGACACCGAAGTGGAAGCCGCAAGATAACAAAACGCTCCGGGCCAAGCTGACAAAGATTTTAGACTCAAGAGGGAAACCCCATTGCGCCCAGGACTTGCAAAAAATTCTACAAGAGTTCTGTAGCGAGCCGTTCAAAGACCGCGGACACTCTATGCGCTACCGGTTTGTTTTACCAAAATACTGGTGGAACGAGGAAATTGCGCTGGCCCGTAGACGCTGCATCTGGGCCAGAAGAAAAGCCACCAGGGCAAGGCGCAGCAACATAGATGAGGCTTGTGTCGTACACCTTTATTGTGATTTTAAGCGCCTCAGGGCTTGTCTACGCAAAGCTATAATGGAGAGCAAATATAGCTGCTGGAGGGAGTTCTTACCAGAGCTAGAGGAGGATCCATGGGGCCGGCCCTACAAGCTGATACGTGGCGTACCAGGAATCAGAAAAAAGGCAAATCTTTCCCCTGATGAACGTGTCCGAGTAATTAACAAGCTTTTCCCTCAACATCCTCCATTCGACCGGTTATTGTATGAAGTAGTAACGGCCGAGGATTACGTCCCAGAGGTGACCCCGGCAGAGGTACTCGCTGCGGGGGAAAGATTAAAGGCCGGTAAGACACCAGGCCCAGATGGCATTCCGGTCTCGGCCACGAAAGTACTCTTTAAAGAATTTCCTGACGTAGTGGCCACTGTAGCCACCCAAATACTCCGCAGCGGCTCCTTCCCCATGGCCTGGAAGAAAGCGGATCTGGTACTCATCCCGAAAGGGATTGACTCCTATAGGCCAATCTGCCTGGTCAGCACGCTAGCCAGAGGCATAGAATCAATATTAGAGTCCCGCGTGCGGTGCTTTGCAGAAGAGCACGGCCTCCTCTCGCCAACACAATACGGATTCCGGAAGGGCCGATCAGTCCTATCAGCGATAGAGCAGGTAGTTACTAAGGAGGAAGTCCTGCGCCAGTCCCCGCCTCGTACTAGAGGCTTGCTACTGGTTGTTTTGCTGGACGTTAAAAACGCATTCAACAGCCTGCCCTGGAAATTAATCTTGGACACACTACTCAAGAAGGGAGTCCCGCCCTACCTGCGCCGAGCAATCTCGTCCTACCTGAGCGAGAGGCGCATAGTCAGTGAGGGTTTCGAGTTCGACATGACGGCCGGGGTTCCCAGGGCTCGATCCTAGGACCCCTTCTATGGAACCTGGCGTACGATGACGTCTTACGTTTAGACGACCTTCCAGAGGACACTGAACTGCTGGCATATGCGGACGACCTCGCAGTTGTGGTCCAGGCCCGCTCACCCCAGCAACTAGGACTGAGAGCCAATGACGCCCTGGCTGAGATCGCTGGCTGGATGAAGGGGGTTGGCCTGACACTGGCGCCGAATAAAAGCGAGGGCATCCTCCTAATCGGGCCAAGGAAGTGCACCTCCTTGAAACTAATCCTAGACGACCAGGAGATCAAGATTGTCAACACCGCCCGCTATCTTGGAATGCACCTAGACAGGGGACTACGGGGCACACCTCACATACGTCTTGCAGCAGAAAAGGCTACTAAGGTCTCACACAAGATAGCCCGGCTGATGCCAAACAACTATGGCCCACGGGAGTCAAGAAGACGCCTTATTATGTCGGTAGCTAAGTCCAAAGTTTTATTTGCAGCTCCGGTGTGGCCGTCAACCACACTGTCTACAGCCAACAATAGGGCAACGCTGCGCAAAGCCCAAAGAGTGGCTGCTCTGCGTATCACGATGGCCTATAGAACAGTCAGCACAGCGGCCGTTCTTGTTCTGGCTAGCACAGTCCCCTGGGACCTAAAAGCAAATGAACGACGCCGCTTATGGGAAGACCCGAAAAAGGAAAAGGCGGAGGAAAGGAATATCACACTTGACATTTGGCAGGTCGAATGGGATTTCATTCAGGACGGAGCGCCCGGGTACCGGGTAAGGACTCTGATCCCGGATATCAGGGCCTGGATGTACCGGCCAGGTGGCGAGTTGACGTTCTACATCACTCAGGTCGTTACAGGACACGGTGATTTCCAGTCATACTTATTCAGAATTGGGAAAGAAAAAAAAACCTTTCTGCAAGTACTGCCAAAGCGAATCAGAGGATACGCCTGAACATACAATTTTGTGGTGCCCGGAATGGGCCGCTTAGCGTCGGGTCTACCTAGGGCTGAAGACGGCACCCTTGGAACGATCATACAGCTTATGATTAAGTCACGCGACGACTAGACTAGCATTGCAAGCATTATGGAAAACATCATGCGCGCCAAGGAGAAGAAAAACCGTTACTGCACGACATCATCCCGCGGGGCATCCCGGGATAGCTAAATGCTTAAACTACTCTCCCCCTTCGATCGTTTGAAGTTATGCTTATGCAGTTCCCGATCGATTAGGGGATTAGGACATGACTGGTTTTTAGTGGGTTGGAGCCCCACACTACCGGCCCACACTTGCAGACGAGTTTCCTGCGGTGGTGTCCGTGTGTGCGTACCGCATTTGCCAGTTAGTCCTATAAAAAAAAAAAAAAAAATACGGTTACATGTATGTAAATATACACATTTCTAATATCAACTATTATTAACTGTATTATATATATATATATATATTATATATATATATATATATATATATATATATATAATAAAATAAATTTTTCCAATGGAAGAAGGACGCGGAGACGTCTTGTTTAGAAACAAAATGAAATTTATAAAAGTAGTTATTATGCCTTTTCTTCTCCTACAGAGTTGTGCGAAATCTACGTTTGCGGGAGAACGAGTCAACGCATGAAGGAACCGATTATACCGGCGTGTTCGGAGGAACATTCTGCACTAAAGACACTTCACTAGCTTGCGTAGCGAAAGCAAATAGCCAGGTTGAGGAAAGTCATAAAATGTCGATATGTTGTTATGTCTTACGCTAACGCTTTTTCGTGAAAAATCGTACATTTTTCCATTACAGCCAAAATGTATGTCCAAATAACCAGTCTCACTCAAATTAAATGCCCATCATTTTCGTACCAAAGGTATCGAAAGCAAAGACATGCATACTTGCATAGGGTGTATGAGAAAGTTAGGTACATATTTTGAGGTTTGGTAGAACTCGGCAAGAGAATAATTTTTCCTAGTGGAAGGAGGGGGAGGAAACATCTTGGCAAACTTTTACGGTTCGGAACGTGAAAGCTTGCACGTAAAACATAACCACTATGACTGTCGAAAAAGCTTAGTTACTTGGCAACTACGTAACGCAGCACCATTACTTTGGTACATAAATAGTGGGCAATAAATTTGCTATTGCGTGAGAGTGGTCTTTTGGACGTACATTTTTGGTCGTAATGAAAAAAATTACGATTTTTAATGAAAAAGCGTTAACGTAACATATCGACTTTTATGACTTTCCTTAACCTGGTTATTCGCTTTTCGCTACGCAAGCTAGTGAAGTATCTTCCGTTGTGCAGAATGTTCCTCCGAACACGCTTCATGCGTTGACTGTTTCTCCCGCAAACGTATATTTCGCACAACTATGTAGGAGAAAAAAAGGCAGAATTCACTTCACTCTCTCTCTTCTAAACAAGACGTTTCCGCGTCCTCCTTCCATTAAAAAAAATATTTTCTTGCCGAGTTCTACCAAACCTCGCAATAAGTACATAACGATACAAATGACCCTGTATATATATATATATATATATATATATTCATCTATTGTCGAACATTAAGCGAGGATTGAGTGGCAGAGTAGGAGCTGCGAAAGTCAAACGAGAAGAGAGAATGATATCAGTCAAGTAACGGCCGAACCCGTTTGTGAGCGTATGTGAGAGAACTCGCAGCCAAATGCTGCGGCAATGGCCTGGCATTGTGGCCAACAGTTTGGAGGGGGGCGGGGTGGCCGTCCATCCATTGAGGGAAAGAGGGAAATTAAGGGACACCTAACAATGCGCCTGGAAGGAAACCGCAATTTCGCGCCTCAGTGAATTTGGAGAAGGCCAGGAGAAGGCGCTGGATGTCAACGATCTGCGGCTCGTCTGATATGTAAACCATCTCGATGTTTGCCTATGGAACAATGCTGCTCACGACTGTTGACTGAAGTCACCCTTTGCCGACAGAAAACTCACTTTAAGAAGTCGGTAGTAATACCACTGCCTCAATATTGCCTTCCCTCCTCTTCAGCGCAGCGAGTCGCAACCAACTTCCAGCCTTTGATGACAATTATGCTCAACAAAACTAATTCTTCTCGGCATTACGGCAATGCTATTAGTGCACAAACGCACTGTACATGCGGCTGTAATTCAAATTAAACGTTTAAATTCAAAACAGTTTTTTTTTTAAAACACGCTCCGTACAGAACATTCTTGTTTTATACACCGTGTAATAAGAGTCTATATGCCACGTAAATCACGCAAAAACTGTTCAATGTTATGATTTGGCGCGGGAATTTTGGAGCAGCGGAATTTCGGAATAACAGTCCTTGTGAGATAAGGATTTCTTAAGTGCGACAGTTTAACAATTCCGGAAAACAAATAGAGGTTTTAGGCTTAGTTCCAAACGTGTCGAGTAGAAACCACACATAAAGATGAGCTGTTTATGTTGGCGCTACTGTGCGCACGTAAGCACGTTTGTAATAATGCGGTATTAATTGAGGCGGGTATTTGAACGCTCAAAAAATTTATTGAAGCGAATATTTTAAAGCTCAAATTCAAACTTAATAGTGCTGGGAAACTGGCCAGGTCTCGAGAGTGCACGCTGTAATCCCGGTACGTACCCGACAGCCAAGGCATATTTAGGTTAAGGCAGGTCGTTCTGCAACGGCAGAGTAAATCTACTTTTGACGGAGAGAAGTATGCGTCAAGTCGTGATAGATGTTGTCCCTTGGACAGACGTGCCGATCCACCGATCTAACGGTAAATGAAACACCCGTAGCAAGGTGGTTTCATACGCATTCTATCCTACCGAAGAAAATACATCTTCGTCTTCTCAGAACGAGGCTCAGTCAGTGGCTAGTGCTAAACGGATCAGAAGTGATAGCTTAGACAATAACTCTCGGAAAAAGTTCTCAAGAAAGTATTTGCTCTCATATTGTGAAGCCTAAACTGGAAATATCATCTGGCGCAGTTAATATTTTTAAAGCGCTGAAACGCAAAAAGGTAATAGCCGACGTATGGAGACTTTTAAGATTTCAAGGCAGACTCGCGTCTACAACTGTTGGAAAAGAACAACTCAGTTCTGCATGTTTGTAAGTTTGTATGAACAAAAACAAGGTGCTAGTCTAGGTCAACAGGTAAAAGAAAATGCGTAACCTCGTGCACCTGCAAGCTATTTTACAAGCTTGTGTAATGCCGTGTGGCCGGAGTGGAAGACGACCACATCCTGCTTCGCTGCAGCACATTAAGCATCGTGCGAAACCTCCCGGCTCATACAGGAGCCGCAAGGCTAGAGCTAGTAGAAAAATGTGTGCAGCACGATAACTATGGCAGCAGAAAGCAACACTTGTAGAAACGTTATGGCCAAAGAAAAGCAAACCGAGAAAGAAAACGGGAAAGCCTGATACTTCAGAAGGAATAAAGTGGCAAAAAAGAAAAGACAAGCAAGGTTCCATGCCAATACAAACTCTCAAACAAGTGGAAACGATTGGGTAAACCGATACGTTTAACATAGATGTCGAGCTCACAGGGGCGACGAAAGATAGAGCTCCTCGTCTGGAAAAGAGCGTATCTAGCACGGAGAACTCGATGGGCGACCACAGCCAAACGTTGACGGCAAACGAAGGCTACGCAGACACGTAGTTGTCATACAGGCGTCAATGGACCAGCCGGGTTGATGCAGGTTTCTTTTTTGAGAGGTTTCGGGAATGCTAGACGCACATGTTGCGAGTAGCAACGTGACTAGTGTGATACTCACAAACCAACTAAACCCGTATTCCTTCCCACCTTCCCAGACTCGGTATTTCTCTGGCATTACCTCCAAACAACGGGAAGGGCATCTCCACGCCGCCATCGTGTCCTCTGCATTCGCCTACCTTGCGCACCACCGGTTATGTTTTTTTTAACGCTCTGACAACCACACTTTAGACGCTCGTAAGTAAGCTAAGTTGCTTGTGGCACGATATCGTCTAAATGCATCTATCGTCATTGCGTTCAAGTACTGGAATTATATGGGCTTTCTCCAGCAGAGGTATGTAGCAGCAAGGCAATGACAACCACGTCCAACAAATTCAACTAGCACGGCCAGGGCTCGAACTAGCGATGTTTTGCTAACCGTGGTTGCCATGGCAACGCCCCGTTTCGAACGGTGCGTTAGCCGCCTAAGCCACCGCCACTACTATGTGTAGTTTATCCCGATGGGCTGAGCAATGTCAAGTCGAATCTCTCCCACCTGGCTTTTTGCAGAGTCCCATTGAGTGTCAAAATAGCATTAAACCAGTTCGTCTCCTTCCACACCTTTGCTATCATGTAGTCGACAACCTCCGTGACAGCAGAGAGGCCATTCGCGGCGGTGAAACCCGCATAACTCGTGTAACTCTGAGCGACCCGCAGCGCAGAACGGTATGTTTCACGTTATCCGGTTTACCGGAGCCGCACGTTGTCACTGCTAGCCTTTCCTTAGCCACTCCTTATATATTAGCACTGGAACTGACCGTATCTGGACGACACTACATATCACTCTGTGCAAAGGCTCACAGGGCATAAGCAATTCTAATTGTACCCGTTCTGCATAGGCAAGGCGACTACAGGCACGTGCGTTCTCTGCACCACAGGCGCACCCGAGAACCCGGCGTACACCGCAGTGGACTGCGGGGCCCTTACGGCCTACCGCACAGGCTTCTCCTATATCCGTCAACGCAGCCCGACTGCGACCATCGTGGCCAGCATCGGGCTGGCATGCTGGCCACGATAACACGCTCATGCGCGAAAAGAGTCATCAGGAGGAACGCCGCAGATCCTAACTTAGCACTAGGCCTTGGCTCCCGGCCAGGAGCCATTCCCTGCCTGAGATATACTCGTAGCCTGAGAAGGAAATCGCAGCATGGGACTGCACTCTCCTCGTCTCGAGGTAATGGTTTACAATTTCCAACCAGGATAGGGTGAGAGAGGTGGTTTTTATTGGGTAGCGCGCGCGGATTGGATCGAGTCTTATTATTGAGACGTTTCTGTCTGGCCTCAGCTGGCTATCCCGACTGAGACCGACTAGCTCGTTCACTGTAGGCTAAGCGAAAAGCGCGACAGATTACATCGTTGGTGGCGAAGTGACGTAAGTGGCGCCCAGCGTTATAGCAACACGATGAGGCGTGCTCACCAGTGCCGCTTACTGGGGCTCTGCATAGTTTGCATAAGTGCGGTGCGCAAACTACCTTCCCCAACCACAAGCCGGAAACGATGCGGAGTGCGCTGTTTTCCAGGATCATTCCGGCTGCGACAGAGCGGGCCCAGAAAACAGGATAGGGCAACCCCAAACCACCCGCTCGAACAGCAAAGCCAATTTGGGTCTAAGACAATTATTTTTTTTCAATGTTGAAATATTTGTCTTACAGCTTAACGCCAAGCAAGAATTGCAGGGTCTCCCGAAGCACCTCATTCGTCTGCTGTGGCAGGCCGCGCTTCCTGAAAGCTAGCGAACAGTGGAGTTAATAAAATATGCGGGGCGGGCATGAAGAGACGATGTCTCAGTAGGTACAGTACAGGGTGGCTTTCAGTCGGCGGTACCATTGGTTGGCATACGCGAGGTTCCTACTGAGTAACGTCCCAGTATTGCGGCTTTTTTGAGTGACGTACTCAGTACTCCCAACTTGACTTCGGTTATCTCGCTGAAGCTTCCGCTCCTTCACCAACGGTATTGACTTCGTGCGTGTATCTTGGAAGAGTGAGGACACTTCAGGCGTATCATTCAGACATAAGCTTGAATCAGTCTCAAGTGCTCTAATTCTTTTGATGTCCTCAATGGCCATCGAACCATCACCTGCTGAGGTGGCGTCTTCGCCGAGATCACGGACGCAGTTCCGACACTAGCATGACAACATGGTCTCTCTCAGTCAGAGGAGATTGCTGAGAAATTGGTACATCTGATAGACGGCTGAATAATCACACCATTTTGGACCTCAGAGCGTTTAAATGATGGCCCGGCTCGAGTCAAATAAGAACCCAATTTGATTGAATGGCATATCTCTAGATTTAGTAAACCACTCTATTTAGAACTTACAACTGCAGCTTGCATTATTTGCCACATTAAAAAGACACCGCAAACGTTTTGGAGAAGAATTAAAGAGCTTTAACTACAAATAACAAAACAACAGCCTTTATTGAAAAATAATACAATATTTGTTTACTGTTTTAAACAAAGTGCCTTATCCTTAGATGTGTCTGACTTAAAAATACTAAATAGACTTGAAGCCAAGATGATGTGACGTGTCGAGACCTACCGCAGATAGAGCATATTGGCAAACAAAATAACAAATGCCTCTTTAAAATAAGGGCCTGTTGCCTTAGCAACTTTAAACGAGTATCAACTATTTTGCAAAGAGTGAGTACTCTTCCAATCTTTGCAAATTATTTGGAGAAAGTAACATTAACCCATGCTATATTCTGAAATATAGGGAACTGAATGCAGCAAGCCTGTAGATATAAGACGCGCTAAGTCCAAACAGAGCTTTGTTATACGCGTCTGATAACGTATTGTGAATACGCGTTAATTATTATTATTATTATTATGGTTTACTAACACCCAGGCTGGGTAAATTATAAACATACACATCAAACACAACCAGCGCTTCCTTCACATCACCGACTCTTCTCTCATCTTGCTACTTCAGCTATTTATTTATTATTTATATGAGTTCGTTATATTAGCACTTTGTAGTGGACAATTGTCTGCGTGCGAACGTGTGACTACGGGTTCTCTAACCCAGGGTTAGCCCAGTTCAGCAATGTGCCCCGAACAGATGCTGCATTTCCTCGTTGGATGTCAAGCGACAGCCTCTGGCGCAAGAATTCGGATGCTCTCGGGTCTCCTGTCGAAAGATTAAGGCTTCTGCCTACGCGTTGAATCAGTTTGAGCGTAAGAGGGCCAGCAGTTCCCATAGTCTCGAACGTCAACGGACAAAATTCGTGCGGACAATCCACACTGGAATATTTCCTGCATTTGTTAGCCTCAGCTAACCTGGAAGCATGACCTGCTCGGAGCAGGGTGACGTGCTTGTCGGCCTGCACTTAACGCGCATGACAGGCCATGATGGGCCAAAGCGTCCACAAAATCACCACAACGACATCGGTGGGGCACGACTAGGTCAACACCAAGCCGCAGCCCTGCGCTTATGCGCGTGGTTTCGTCGTCCAACAGAGTCCCAATTCGAGGACATGGTAAGACGTGTAGCCAAGCCCCAGCCCCTTGACTACTAACAGCTCGAAGCCTGGCTTTATCGGCCACAGACGGTGCTCTATTAATCAAGTTTGCTAGTCGCTTTTCTTGTAGGGGGGCTGCCCAATTGCCCTGGTTAGCTCTATCGTCGGAAGTGAATCAAATAACAGCGACAATTCGTCGGTCAGTCTTTGAAGTTCCCCGTTATAGGCGTCCCACCCATCACTGTCCAATAATGCTTTAACCCTGTCCGCGGCCTTGGTCAATGACGACACGATTGCAGGTCCTGCCGTCATGACCGCGTCCGGCACACCTAGGCCGCCTAAAGAAACCGGGAGCATTACCTGTTCCCTTGCCGCAGCGGTCAGCTTAAGATTTAGTATGGTCTCTAAAATGTCTAAGCTAAGTCCATTAAAAGGCTGTAAGAGCTCTTGTGATAAAAACAGGTTGCAACCTCTAAGCAGGTGTGTTAACCTCGTGGCTGAAAAACAGGATCTCAGAAGGGATAAGCCGCAGTGGGCCCCCAATTGGGGTAGTCTACTTGCCGCGAAGTCAAGTTTGTCCCTTCGACTGTCTAATGCTTTTGCAATGCTTTCCGGCAATAAGGGGACACCTAGCAGCTCCAGGTTAACCTTGTCCACTACACGACAGCCCGGAAGTAAGTCAAAAGGTTAGTTAAATCTAACGGCTCAACTTCGTTGTGAGCTGTGACATGTACTTCACATTTAACCGTGTTCAATGTCAGACCGCTAATAGCACCAAATTCAATAACTTTCCGTATGTCGTCAAGTACGGTCGGGAGGTCCCCGCCCAGAATACCGTCATCCAAGTACCAGGCATTAAGGGGGGACTGCAGTGAATCCACCAATTCCTTAATGCACAAACAAAAAAGTGGAGGACCCAGGGGATCGCCCTGCTGAAGACCTGTCTGCGATAGCATAGCGTTGTGGGGCATTACCAGGTGGGACGGTTCTGAACCATAGGCCAGGTTTGTCTGGTGAAACAGTAATGGTGCCCACGGCTTGATGGCTCGAAGCAAATGATCCCTCCGGACGCTATTGAAGGCGTTTTGGAAGTCCAGCTTAACCATCACCGTTGGCAATTTGCGCGATTGCAAAAATGCACGAGCAAAGTGGACTACTACCTCTGTACCCCCCGGGGTAG
Source organism: Dermanyssus gallinae (assembly GCA_003439945.1). Lineage (NCBI taxonomy): Eukaryota > Metazoa > Arthropoda > Arachnida > Mesostigmata > Dermanyssidae > Dermanyssus > Dermanyssus gallinae. The sequence continues at coordinate 44,946 of QVRM01004057.1, read as the reverse complement.
CGAATCCTAGCTGGTGTTGGCCAAGAGTTGCTGAAGAAGCTTCCCTATTATCGTAGCAGCCGATTTTGGCCGCCAGTCTGCGAAGGACTGAGGAACAAGCGATCGGACGTAATGAGCCATCCTTTTTTTTAATGCAAGTATCCTTGCCCCAAAGATGAGCGGTAAAAGACAAGACGGGGGCGAACCCCATCTGAGTACATCCACCACTTTAGCAATGGCGTCCGCCAGTCGACCGGCCGTGCTACCCAGCGCACCAGACAACAAGTCCTGCAACAGACGGGGTCGTATGAAGTCTAAGCCGGCAGCTGAACTTCTGCTAAATGTCTTCATCGCACTCAGTATCTCTTCCCGTGAGGTTGAAGAAGGCAGTGTGACTGCCGGTGGTGTGGGCATGGAGAGATCCGTAGGCGCATCTGGATGCTTGGAGCGGAGAGCTTCTGTATTTTCGTTGGCTGTCGCTAGCATATCCTGAGAGCTCACCAATCTGGCAGCACCGGAGATATCGCCTTCCGACAGCTTGACTTTCACTCGTCTGGGAAGGTCATCCTGTAGGTGAGCCATCATTTTGCGTCCTGATCCCTCGTGTGCCAGATCCCTAAGCCTTAATCCCGACGAAAAGTCGCGTAGGTTCTTCCTGATCAGAATAGACAGGGATTGAGCATCCTTTCTGGCCCAAGGGAGTCGCAACACGACCGGAGCAAAGGAGAACAAGGAATACCAGGCGGAGAGGTCGTTGTCCTTGGCGACATTTAGGAAGACCTTCAGCTATTGACTGAATTGCGGCACATCTGCAGCGTGGTATCTGTGGAACTGGCCAGAGCACCTCGTGCACCTGCAACACTCCTAAGGATTGTGGAATTCTTTCGTGCTGCATAACATGTGATTTATCCCATGAACTGCAAACGCTGCAGTTAGATGTCTACTTGTATATCCGGCGGCTTGCCAGGCCGTGCTTGTCATTGATACCCTAGTGTATATTCCTGTGTCGATTTCCCTAAATTGTTCGCCCACTTTATAGTATATGCCTCAAACGCTCTCGTCTAAGGTAACCCCCATCGAAGTTAAAGCTCCTATGTCATTAGAGTCCCCCTCTCTAAGTTATAAACTTTTATATTCCTACAAGAATTGGCTAATCTTAAAACCTGTTTCCTGAAGAAACGTCTGACTCTATATAGTAACTATAGATTTGACTCTCCTAAATTTTGCCATATAAGTGAAATACCGAATGTTGATTTCCACCCGACGCTAGAATGACTCCTAGATAAGTGAATTTATCTACATAATGTATTATATTACCCCTGGCTCGAAGAACGTCGTCTTTTGACAATCGACCCCCTCGCCCACCCCTGCCTCATCCTGTTAGGTAGCCCTAATAGTACCGAAATAAACAGCGGTCTGAGTCCGTCACCTGGAGCCACTACTGGATGCCACTACACAGAGACAAAAGTTGAATGCGTGTAAATGTGTGCATGTTAAGCTATAGTCTAATTTATGGAAACATTTTCTTTAATGGTTGATATGTTGTTTAATAAAAATTAATGTTTAATAAAAATCAAATAAATACGGCACAGACCTAGAAATTTCAGGTCAATTCTCTTGTTTTAGTGCTTTGTTTTTAACTTTAGATTCGGCTACCAAGAAATAATTCGCAAAACAGGAAATTTTGTATCCACGTGTGTGTAATTGCTAATACGGTCTTTATTTGTATGTTTTTTTTTTTTTTTATTGACACAACTAACCCTAAGAAACAGGCATTAGGTATTGCACAAGGGATTCCTTGACACTTGCATGTTTGGGGGTCTTCTGCTGTTACCGATTTCAGGATTAGGAGTATTGAGCTTGATGCTATAGCGACTGACCTATACAAATAAAACACTGGAATGCGCTTCACTTTGGCTGCGTAAAATACAATAGAAAAGAAGTTCTGTCAAACGTAGTTATGGAAGAAAAGGTTTAGACGTAATTGTTCGTGACTTGTTTAACGTAAATGTATATACTGATATACTACGCTATGCATACTATTAAGTGATTGTATTATTTTAAACCAGAATAGAAGCTGCTTTATTTACGAAATAAAGGGTGAGAAAAAACTGGTCACAGTCCCTTTGGTGAATGTTCCTGTATTTATGTGCTCCGTTTATGCAACCACCTAGGCACACACATTATTATAAAGGCGAAGTAAAACAATATCGTTTGGTTCGGAATTGCTTCCTCTTCGGAGTGCATACCTTCATACATATGTATCTACAGGTGTATCAAAACTTGGATCTCATACGGATGAACAGTATACACGTTTAGACACCACAGTCAATTTGTACAAATAAAAATGCATCGTAGGCTCCTTAACAATGAAACAGCGAAACAACATATGCACAAGTATCGATGCTGCTTTGATTAGTTGTTTGACGTGCGCGGAGAAAGTGAGGCCCGTCGAGATCGCGCGTCACATTATCAGTTCACAGTGCTGACGCATGGGGTAAGTAGTTTAAATCGGAGTAGCCGTATTCTAAACAGAGATAAACATAAAATAATACATTGAACGACCACCGCACTAGCCTGAATAGATTAGTGTACTTACTGGCGTCGTCGCCATTACTCGTTGAAGACTTGCAGAGGATGCACATTCTACCGAAGACGACACCCTTTAGAGAGCGCGTCTCCGATCGAGAAGGCAAGATGGCCGACATCGGCCCGCTATTCCATAACAGAAAAGCAATAACGTCGGATTCGTCGAAAGGCTGTAGCTATGAGAACTGACTTCTAGTCACCAGATTTGCCGCCCATGGCTTCCATCTAAAGGTCTGTGTGCCCTAAAGAAGTTTCATGATATCTCGCCGGAGTGCATATGCAAACTTTGTAGCCGCCCGTGTGTTCTATTTCACATTCAGCGTTGCGAAAGAGTTTCCTTTGTCACAGGTGAATAAAACAATATATATATATATATATATATATATATATATATATATATATATATATATATATATATATATATATATATATATATATATTACATTCAAACATTTATTCACCTTTGCCAGGTAGTATAAACACAATATATCTCTCCACACTATACAATAGCGGCTAAATTTGCTCCATTGGGCATGGTCGTGTCACATTGGGGGTTGAGCCCACAAGCTGTCCGGTATATAAATATATACAACACGGGGTATATGGCTGCAACCCAATTTTCTCCTATCTGGATATAGACTAGAGAGTACTCATCGCGAGTATTTTAAGATGGGGTCAGTCAGGCTACCTAAGGAAGGATCAGAGGACAGGAGGAGACGTGGTATCCTCCACAGTGTGCTTCACATCTATATATAGCACCTGCAATGGTCATCTGGTTCGTGGAAGTCCCGCACGATGCAAAGTTTATGATGAAAGCCGTGTACGACATAGCATGTCACAACATGACGGTTGTGACGGTACGCCCCTCTCCATTCGTTACGTGTCATAGCTCCACCTTCGAAAATTTTTTCGTCGATATCCGCGAATTTTATCTCCCAGCATTCGAGGTTGTTCTTGAACGCCGTTGTCGCCGACAGATCGAAACGGTACCGCAGATCTTCGGCGAACAGCGGTGTGTCTCCTAGGAGACATACTAGGCGGTTCCGGGTCGAGATGTGCATTTCCAGAGCCCTTTTAAGAAAGGAGTCAAGCACACGTTTACACATACTTGTACAAAATTTATTTAACACTCTGTAGTATATAACAAACATTTTGTACAAAAGCAAAAATACGCAGCTTCCCTTGATGTAAGCTAGAAAGTAAAGCTTCTCCATGCCCTCTCGTAGACAGCATGCTGTCAAGTGCTCTTTAGAATTGCATTGTAGTTGTAGTAGTAGTTAGAAGTATTGCGATGAAGAGGAAGGGTTTTTCCCTCTACCTCCGTCGAATGATTTCATCAGGGGCTTGGTTGTAGGGGAGCAGGAGTACGAGGTTACTGCCGGAGTCCCACAGGGCTCGATTCTAGGACCCGTGCTCTGGAACATAGATTACGACGGGGTGCTCGAGGTCTTCCGTATGAGGTGGAGTATGACCTTGCACTCATGATAACGGCCATGAGCGAAAGAGCCCTGGAGAGCGCCGCCAATGAGGCCTTGTCAATGGTGTCCGAGTGGATGGAGTCCCATCACTTGAAACTAGCGCCCGACAAGACGGAGACGATGTACCTAACAGGCAGAAAGAGGACGACCGGCATTAACCTCGTGATGGCGGGCCACCCGATAGAAATCAGAAACAAGGTAAAGTACCTTGGGATCGTGCTAGACACTGGACTGACCGGATCGGCACACGTGAAGTACGTGGCCGAAAAGGCCCAAAGGGTCTCCCTGAACCTGGCGCGGATCATGCCTAGGATTGGTGGGGTGGCTGAGGTGAAAAGAAGGCTCCTGGCCTCGGTGGCCGAATCAACGGCGCTATACGCAGCCTCAGTCTGGGGGGACATGGCAATGCGGACGGCAAAAAATAGGGGGGCACTAGAGTCGACCCAACGAACGCTGGCAATCAGGGTAAGCCGGGCGTATCGAACAATCTCGACCGAAGCTCTCCTGGTTCTAGCCAAGATGCTGCCATGGGACCTTTTAGTGGCTGAACAAAGTAAAATGTATCTAGACGGAGGTCTGGATCTCACCAGGGCCAGGAGTGTCACCATATCGGCCTGGCATGAGGAATGGGCGCAGGTAAGACCCGGTGTTACCACAGGGAGCTGGACCAAGAGTCTGATACCGGACCTCAGGGTATGGTATGACCGCCGACACGGGGAGCTTTCCTACTGGACGACTCAGGTTCTGACCGGACACGGCCAGTTTTAGAGCTACATGTCAAGGATCAAGAAGACCATCAGCGATATCTGCATACAGTGCGACTCTGGAGAAACGGACAACGTGGAGCATACTGTTCTGCGGTATGATGCTCTCAGGGAAGCACGGGACGCAGCACCAATTGCTGTGAGAAGCCGACCCATCAAGGAGGTGGTCGCCCATATGATGACTTCGGCGGAGGCATGGAGGGAGGCGACGAACTTGTTCGACGCCGTTTTGACACTCAAGACAGCCAAGGAAACGGCCAGGCGGGAGAGGTTTGAGCGGGTATCTCGGGAAAGTGGTCGAGACAAGGAGCCGAGGGAGGGGGGGAGGGGGTGTGGAGCAGCCAGGCCCTCATGGTCTCGACGCACCCTCAGAGGACGGATTACAAAATGGCATCCCCCTATCCTATCACAGGTAGACATGCGGGATGATAGTCAGGGATAAGGCTGATTAAAGGAGAAAGGCAGAGACGCCTCTCCCACGGCTTCGAAGTAATGCCAAAGTAAAACCGAGCCTGGGGGTGGGGAGGAATCCGGGTTTAGTGGGTTTGCGAGTCTCACATTAGTCACGCAGGCTGCTAGTGGCGCATGTGCATCATGCATTCCCAAAACCTCCCAGAACAAAAAAAAGTAGTTAGTAGCATTAATACTGCATTCTTGCACGACCCGGAAAAGCGAATTGGCACCGTCAAAGTTCAAAGCATTAACAACTACAGTAGCAGCAGCAGAAACAACAACAGCAAAAATGATTTTCGTTTCGTAATGCAATTGATTCGCACCGCTAATTTTGCTCCTGCTGCTGTTGATGTCGCCGCCGCGTCCGCAGTTGACATTGCCTCTTTGGATCTTTCTATCTCGATCTCTCATACAGACACACACACACTCTCATAGAAACTCTCATAGATTTCTCACTCTCACTCTCGCTCATGCCCACATAAACGATCTCACATTGAAGTTCTCAAAGGCTCCATCGTAGGGGCTAAAGGCTCGTTGGGTGTGGAGAATTTTCATGGAGGATTGGATACGTTTAGAAAGAATTGTATTTAGCGTTCGTTGAAGATAAGAACTAATCAAGATGGGGCGGAAGTCACTAAGGGAGGACGCGTTTGTGACCTTGGGGATGAACGCTACTCGAGCCTTTGTTGGCAGGGGGGGATGTTACTTATAAGTAATATATTTAGGAGACAGCAGACTGCTTCTTCGGGGAGTCTACGGAGGAATTTAATTTAATCCTATCCAAGCCTAGTGCTTTAGATGATCCGCGGAGCGCAATTTGCGTTTCGGCTAGAGAGATAGGGTTGGAAACGCAGGTGAGATCAGGGTTGGGGGTGTAGCGGTTAGGGGTGAGTGGTGGTGGGGGAGGTTGGGTCATTGCATTGGTCCAATGCTCGACGACTTCCGTGTCATTTATGTTGCTTATGTGTCGTGTATCGTCTAATATGCCTTGAACACATTTGGATCGGTTTTTGTTGTATAATTTTTGCGTGATAGCGTAGTGTTCCCTCCGTAACTGTCGCTTCGACAACTCCCTGTCAGTGGACGGGGTTGTCGGGGTTGCTTGTTTGCTCTCTCTCTCTCTCTCTCTCTCTCTCTCTGTGTGTGTCTGCGTGTGCGAGTGTAGGGCTTTTCTCTCTCCTTTTCCTTCTTTTTCTATGTTTTTGTATAATTTCTAGTTTTCTCTCTTTCTCTGTGTCATTTTCTTTTCGCCTACTACTGCCGTTGTCGTCGTCTTAGTCGCACTTGTAGTCTTCCTTCCTTCCTTACAACGACGGCGGCGGCACCAATCCCACTATTACCACCACCACCAGTGGTTGTAGTAGTCGTCGAGCCCGGTGGTGGCGTGTTGGATTAAGTATCCGCCTCGCAACCGAAGGGAACACATAGCAGGTGCGCGGGTTCGAGCCCCACCGTTGCCCCACATCAACATCAACATCAACAACAACAACAAGGGGCATCGTCGACTGTCTGTTTGTCTGTTAGCGGCTAGCGGGCTTGTCAAATTCTTGGCGGACAGCAGCATCTCTGCGCAAGCCCTGCTAGCAAAGCCGCCAGCCCGACTTCTACCGCCACGACGAACAAACCACTCTCGCCGTTCACGATTTCTGCCGTAGCGATTGCCGTAGTTCTTCGTAGCTCGTTCAGCTGCTGCTGCTGCTAACTTTCTCCAGCAGTTAAACTGCGTGCCCTATTGCCGTTGCGTCCTGCTACGGCTGGGGACGCCTACTGCTGATGCTGCTTCTAGAACTGTCTGTCGCTTCTGCACTTGCTGTATTTACTTCTTGCCTTGTTACTGCTTGCGCTTACTTACTTAGTTAGAGGCAGACAGACAGACATAGAGACATACTGACTCACTGACTAACTAGCTAAATAAATGACCAGCTGACTGAGCGTTACTACGAACGTCTGCGTCATCGGTGGCGTCTAATGACGATCATGAGCCGGGCCCCGCATTCTCGTGCTTTTTGAATGTCGCATTTCCTCTTAACGCTCTTCAAGTCCACTTCTCCTTCCTTCTCTTCCTTCCTGTTCTATCCCTATTGATCTCCTACCCTACCTCGTTCAATCTCTATCTATTCTTCCCTCCCACCCTCTCATTCTCCCTGTATTTTCCCTCTCTACCTCTACTTCTTTTGCTCTCTCTCTCTCGCTCCCCTGCTTTCCCTCGCTCCCCTGCTTTCTCTCGCTGTCCTCAGCCTGCCTCCGAGCACTTCCACAGGGCCACCTCACTCCGCCGCCCGATGCAACTGAGTTTGACGGCTCCAACGCCCAGCGCATCATCTTGGCTGAGGGTCAGCCCGAACACTGAGAAAGTGAAACTGACTGAGAGTAGTAGCAGTAGCAGCACTAAACGTATAGACGGCGACGTTGCTCTCTCTCTCTTTCGCTCGGTCGCTCTCTTTCAAACTCACTCTGTGTGAGAGCGGATGCTGAATAAGGTAGAGAGAGAGAGTGCGCGAAGGGAGAGTGACAGAGAACGAAACGTGTTGTGGTCGCTCGTCCGCTTGCTCGCTAACTCATTGGTCGCAGGTTTGAATTGTTTGGTCATCACGATGATGATAATGATGATGATGGTGGCAGCGGCGGCGGCGGCGGTGGCAGTGGCTCATTCGTTGCGTTCGATAGCTGTATTGAGTCATCTCTCACAGCAACAACAACGATAACGACAACAACAGCGACAGCAACTCCAGAAACAATAGCCGTAGCAATACCAACAGCAGCGGGAGCAGCAGCTACAGCAGTTACAGCAGCAACAGCAATTGTCGTAACAGTACTGCTGCTGCTCCTGCTGGTAATAGTATAACGGCACCGTCGGCAGCAACAACAACAGCAGCAGCAACAACAAAAGTTGTTGTTGTTGTTGCTGTTGCGATGCATCGTCGTGCGTCCGTCCGTCCGGTCGCTGCGACCACCCACCATCACTTCCACCACTACCAACACCACCAGTGTCGGGCTAGCTGGCTGACCACCGTCAGCCAAGATTGAACGGAGTCCCCGGAATTGTTTTTCACAAATTGCTGCTTCATAGACGGACCCCTCCTCTCCCCCATGATAAATACAAATCTGGGGCAACGGTGGGGCTGCTCGAACCCGCCCGCGCACCAATCTATGTGTCTGCTCCTCCTCCTCCTCCGATCGCAGGCCGGCGCAGACTTAAAGCACCACGCAATTACCGGGCTTGACAGTACTATCACTGACACCACCACTAACCCCACCATCAACAGCTGCAGCAGAAGCAGCAGCACCGCCGTGGCCGCAAATGAAACGCTAACTAGCGTGCGTCAGTCAGTCAGTCAGTGATGCTGTTTCTGATGGACAAGGCGACATCAACGGTGACGGACGGTCGTGGTGACGGCGGTAACGACATCACCACCACCACCACGACCATGAACGGCTGCTGCTGCTGTTGTTGTTGACAATTTCTCCCTCCCTCCCTCCATTCCTCCCTCTTACTTACCTACTTGACGACTACTTGACCAACTCGGCCGTCGGTCTATCGGTTGGCTGGTTGGCTAACTGGTTAGTTGGTCGACGAGCCCGTTGGTTGGTTGGTTGGTTGGTTAGTTGGTTGGTGGGATCCAACGATGGAATAAACGAACAAACGGACGACCGATTATTGATTGACATTTGCTTATTCGTTCACACAACAACTTCTTATCTTGTCTGCAGCTTCATGTAACCAACCAGTCTCGTGTCTCAATATCAAATATCGGTGCCACATATTGGAACAAGCTCCCCCCCCCCCCCCCCCCCCAGATGTGCGCGCAACCTCTTCTTTGACAATACTCAAACAAAGTGCTAAGCAATACTATTTAGGTAGCTTACTCAAATATAAGCCGAACACGACAATAATCATAATGACAATAATTTCAATTATACGAACATATGCAATATAAACACTCCATACTAGCCTTGATGGCTTTGAGGAGCTGTGAACCCCTCTGTACAAATAAAAACCACTCATGAGAATTAAAAAAAACCGATCTATCTAGCTATTTGTGGTCTCGTGGTCGAAGATTATTGTCGTCGTAGTCGTCATCATCATCATCATCGGCCACAGCGGCCCGACCAACACGCGTCTTCGTCCCTCTCTCGCTCTCCCTCTTCCTTTTCCTCTATGTAACTGGTGTTGTTCCTTGTCTCTCTATCTAACCGATATTTTCTCTCTCTCTCTCTCTTCGACTCTCTCTTTCTCGTTGTTGAAAAGGCTTAGTAATAGTGGCCGGCCGGCCGGCCGATGATGATACATTGTTGTCTGTTCGAATTATGCCACAATTCTTCTCGCTTTGAGAAAAAGTCATCTGGCTGACGGGCGTCGTTGTTGTCGTCGTCGTCGTCTGAGCGTATCGACTCGTCCCCCCCCCCCCCCCGGCCCCCACTTCCTGTCTTCTTCTGCCTCGTCTTTTTCTTTCTTATTTTCTTCTTCTTTTCTCTTTCTTCCTTTTCGTTGTCTCATTTTACTGCTGTGCATTTAACACTCGCATCTTTGACTGAACTGCATCATCTTTCACCCACAACAGTCTCAGACTAAGATCAGTTAGCTAATCCGTTGCACTCACTCACTCACTCATTCACACTCACCCAATTACAATCATCCTCGCTCACAACGAATCATATATTGCTAACTTTATGACACTGCGCTGGTTAGTGTTGTTGGTATTGTTGTTGTTGTTTGTTGGTGTATTTCAACAACTATGCTGATTTTGTTCCCAATTCGTTGTCGGCCTGCTTATCATGACCGAACTTGCATAGCGAACGAGAGAGAACTAACTACGCTACGTGGTGGTCTCTTAGCGGCCGCGGTGGCCGTTGCACCGTCACGGTGGCCGTCGCAGCTGTGTTGTTGCGCGACCATAAACGGTTGATGATGCAGCGGCAGAAAGGCAGTGGGCAGTGGTTGGTTAGTGGTTGGTGTTCAGCAGCTATATTCGAGTCAAATCTTAGCTCTTTTGTGCTGCTACTGTTTGTTGTGTGGCTTTTTTCGCTGCTGCTGATGCTGTTGTCGTTTTCCTCGTGGCTGTTCCTCGGAGCTCTGCCCATTGATGTCGCCGCCGTCGCTGCTCCAAGATCATCATCATCATCGTCGTCGTCGTCGTCATCGTTACTACAAGTAGCGGCAGCAGCAGCCGCAGCAGCAGCAGTTGTTGCTGTTATTGCTGTTGTTGTTGTTGCTGTTATTGTTGTTGTTAGTGGTGGAGTTTGTTTGCAACAATAACAACAACAGCATGACCAGTTGTTGTTGTTGTTGTCATCGTAGCAGACAGACACTACTTGGCTTATCATCGTTGTCGTCGTCGCCATAGTCGTAGCAGCAGTAATGGATGTAGTAGTTTGTTGTAGTAGTATGCAGTGTCGAGCAGCCCGGTGGTGGTGGTGGTGGTGGCGTGATAGTGGCCTAAGTCTGCGCCTCGCAACCGGAGGGAGGAAACACATAGCAGGTGCACATGAAGTTCAAACCCCACCGTTGCACCAATTTGTATTTATAGTTTAAAAGCTTTACTTTAGTAGAAGCAGTAGCAGCAGTAGCCTGAAGCGTGCATGCAATGCGGCACGGAGGATGCACACCCGCGCTAGAAGAAAAATAACAGGTGTGGAGGAAACATGGGAGGGGCTACAAGCCGCAAGAAAGGCCCTCAAAACAGCCATCAAAAGCAGTATAGAAAGAAAATGGAAAGGGCTTTGTGTTGAAGTGGAAGACAACATATGAGGTAAACCCTATTAGATTGTCATGAACATTATAATTAAGGAGACTACGGCCAGCGTTTCCAGAAGACCTGTTAGAGAGGTCGGTAAGGCGACTCTTCCCAAGCCACGCCGAACCCACCCGTCCAGAAATCGACAAGGAGCAGGATGACATACCCTTGATCACTCAAGAGAAAATAGCTGCCGCAATAAAACGGTCACTTAAAAACAAAGCATCCGGTCCGGATGGAATTCCGGCAGAAGTGGTGAAGACTCTTCTCCAAGAGCAACCGCAAGTCTTTAACAGAATGGCGGACCAAATCTTGAGAGAGGTAATCTACCCAACGCCTTGGAACAAGGCTACCCTGGCTCTTATAAGAAAGCCAGGGAAGCCGCCCACAGAGCCCAGCGCGTATCGCCTAATATGCCTCCTGGACATCTCCTGGGCAAAACACTCGAGACGGTCATAAACATGAGGCTAACGGTGGAACTGGAGAAAAAAACATTCTCAGACGGACAATTTGGCTTCCGCAAAAGGCTATCGACGGAAATGGCCATCGACCTTGTTTAAAAGAAAGCGGAAAAACAAAGGGAAAAAATCAATGGTCCAGGGAGGTCTGCGCGGTCGTTTTTCTGAACGTCCGAAACGCCTTCAGCTCGTTGAGTTGGCAGGTCATTATAGACGTAATGGCTCAAAGGAGGGCCTCTCCGTAACTTCAGAAGATCATTGCATCCTACCTCAGCAATAGGTCGGTCATACACGGGAATACTGAGTGCCGGCGTTCCGCAGGGATCCATACTGGGGCCTCTGCTATGGAACATGGCATACGACGACTTACTGAGACTTTGTAGACTGGAAGGAGTCCAAACAATAGCTTAGGCGGACGACCTCGCCATCTTGGTCACAGCGCGGGAGGCGGAGACGCTGCAAGCGAGAGCACAAGCAGCCATTGAGATTGTGAACAACTGTATGATAGGACACGGCCTTGAGCTAGCGCGCGCGAGAAAAAGCGAGGCGGTACTTCTCACGGGCCGCAAGAGACACGGAAACATTAGTCTAGCTCTGAACGGTGTGAGCATAAAGATCAACAGGTCAGCCCGATATCTGGATGTGATGAGCGACACGGCTCTCTCTGGCAACGAGCACATCGACAGGGTGACCGCGAAGGCGGAAAAGCTGGCAAATAGCCTAGCTAAGATTATGCCGAAGACACGCGGCGCAACTGAGGGCAAGAGAAGACTTCTTGCCTCAGTGGCAGAGTCTACCGTCCTGTACGCCGCATAAGCGTGGGGACCGAACGCTATGAAGCTGAAGAGGAACAAGAAAAAGCTCCTGAAAGCGGAACGTAAGCTGGCAATACGAATCGCCAATGCATATAGAACAGTAGAAACGATGGCCATCCTCTGATACCATGGCCTAGAATTATCGAAGAACGAACACGGAGGAAATCAAACAGATCTCTACGAAAAACCGAGGCCCAGAGACAGACAACAAACAGCCTGGACCTGTCAAGTCATCCCCAACTTCGAGAAATGATTTAATAGAGAGCACGGAGAGGTTACCTACTGCCTGACGCAGGTATTGACGGTACACGGATGCTTCCAAAAATACCTGCATAGGATAGACAAAGCTCCAGACGCCAAATGCATTGGCACAAGCAAGGATATATGACGTGACTCACACAATCCTCCGGTGCCCAGCATTTGAAGACATACGACAGAACTCATCAGCAATGACTTCTCCGGACATGACGGTGATAGACTTAGTCTCCACTATGCTGAAGGACGAATCTAAATGAGAGCAGGGCATCCTTTGGTGGAAGGTATAATGAGAAGAAAGAACGAACTGGAACGACAGCGGGCTGAAAGGATGAGGCGAAGAGATGTAACGGCGGCCGATAACCAACACTAGAAGGGAGCAATTATGAACGGATTGTATAGAAGAACCTCCATTTCAACATCAACAAAGTAAAATGAAAGTAGTTCCGCAGAAAATTGTTGTAGCATATATTCAAAAAAAAAAGTGTAGTAGTAGTAGTCGTCGAGCCCGGTGGCGTGGTGGATTGTCTCCGCCTCGCAGCCGGAGGAGACACTAGATAGATGCGCGGGTTCGAGCCCCACCGTTGCCCCACATTTGTATTTATGGGGGTCCGTCTATGAATCATTGTAAAAAACAGTTCCGTGGACGTTAAATCTTGGCTGAGGGTGGTCAGCCCGAAAACCTTATTTTTAGTAGTAGTAGTAGTAGTGACAGCAGTCAAGCCCGGTGGCGTGGTGGCTTAAGCCTGCGCCTCGCAACCGGAGGAGACATATAGGTGCGCGGGTTCGAGCCCCACCGTTGCACATTTGTATTTATGGGGGTCCGTCTGTGAAGCAATGTGAAAAACAATTCCGTGGACGTTAAATCTTGGCTGAGGGTCAGCTCGAAAACTTTTAGTAGTGACAGCAACGGCCTTTTTTCCGTCGCGACCATTGACGCTGCTACGTACGGCGGTCCTTTTCAGGGCGGGCGCCGCTGCCGCCCGCCCCTGCTGCTGCTGGCGGCGACAATGACGGTGGCGGCACCACCACCGCCGTTCGGCCGACGTTCGGCGTGTAACGAGCAAAACTAACAACAACAACACTAAAACAACAACAACAATTATCATGGTCGTGTATAGTGATGAACGAACGAACGGACGGACGGACGGACAGACGAGCTCCCGCCCGATCATCTCGTCGTCAGACCAAATGCTGACAGGCTGACAAATAGAATCTAACCACAAATAGTTAGATTCATGGCACTACGTTGACGCTGCCAATGGGTGGAGATTGCTGAGGAGGAAAAGGAAGAAGGCTGGCTGGCGGCTGCTTTCTAAATAACTGGCTAGCTGGTTAACTGGCTGGCTGGCTACGTTGTTGCTGCTGCTGCTGCTGTTCGACAAGTAGGCGGGTGGGCGGGCGGTCAGGTGCTCGCTCGCCCCCTCAACGTAACCGGACACACGGACAGACAAACCGTGAGATGGACAAACAGACACTCACACAGATAGATAGCTACACAAACAGACAGACCATAGTAATGGTATTGTTGCTGTTGTTGTTGTTGCGACGGCAGCGGTGGTACTTGTTGTTGTTGCGGCAGCGGTGGTACTTGTTGTTGTTGTTGTTGCAGCTGCTGCTGCTGTTGTTGCTTCTCTTCTCCCTCGTATGGCTACTGTTGTAGCCTAGGCGGAAACAGGGACAAAGGCAGGCAAACAGACAGAGAGGTTTTACTGCTGCTGCTGTAGCAGATTAACAATTTGTGCTCATCGTTCTGGTGTTTGCCTTGATACTTGCCGCCCGCCACGTTGTTCGTAGGCTTGCAGAAGTTGTTGTTGTTGCCGCCGCAGCAGGAGCAGCAACAACAACTGCTGCTGCTGTTGTTGCAATTGTTGTTGTTGGTGCTGTTGTGGTTGTCATCTATCGACTGACTGACTTACTGACCAACCGACAGATCGACCGACTGACTAAGTGCGACAACTTTCTTGCTGATCACTCACTGTTCATCAGCTACCGGTCGACCGTGATAGATCGATATAGGCCGCCGTTGCTGCTGCTGTTGCTGATAATAATGATGATGGTGCTCATGGTGGCCATTACCACTACCACCATCATCATTGTTGTTGTTATTGTTGTTGCTGACAGCAGCAGCATCATCATCATCATCAGCAGCATCATCATCATCATCATCAATTGCACAAACAGCTTAACGAAACAATAAATAAATGTTTCAATACATCAATGAACAAATAAATGAGCAAACCAATTTATGACTATTCTGGAGAGCGACACGGATTTAGTACAATCCCGGTGCCCGGCGCGGCCTGCTTAAGGTGTCCCCTCACTTAACTCAGAAATTCGTAGTGAATGTCAAGCTCATTAAACTAGGTGAGTTGCGAAAGACTGTCGAGCTTTGCATAGACGTCGTAGGTGATGCGCAAGCATGAACAGAAACAAGATGCAAGGAGCTTAGCCTTCAACATCATTCGAGTAGTCGGCAGGGCTTCATTTTTGGTGAATTGCGTCTTGACGCATCGGAACAGGGCCTTGCTATTTTTGGCGTTAATGGTCAACTTTGTCGGGATGCGAAATCGCTTTGTTGCAATTGATGGCAATCATTTTGGTGGTCTAACAAGCGTCACAAATCACATACAGCCAGCCAAAAAGCAACCGGGATCGAACCCGGAACGTAAATTACACCAAAACGACGCAAGGAAGGGAAAAGGTGGTGTGACCACCGATACTGAGCCCATTACACCACGAGAAATTACATCGAAGAGTCAACTGCAAGCCCGGTCTGAGTAAAGCGGTTGTTTCATCACGGCCGTTCTTTGTATTTGATGTTGCCACGTTTATTCGCCGCGTCAGCAGACGCCAGACTTATGCAAAATATTAGAAGCGTCTGGGTAAACACATTTACATAGACAGTCTAGTAAATATGATGTCATGAAAAATAATGTCATGACTAGCTATCGTCCATTCCAGCACATTCATTGTCTTCCAAATTAGAAACAATAAAAACCAATTTTGGAGTGACTTGACTAAACCACCTTCTTCTCGGTTTGATGCATGCTGGATATACTCAGTCGCTAAATAATGTGCGCGCTATATATACATATATATATATATATATATATATATATATAACATAGTAGGCTTGAAATGACATCTCTTTGAGAAACATGCAAGTGTATATTCCCGTGTTGTCTTTAACATTGCTGTGTTTGACATGTATGCGATACGCACTATTCGCTGTGAAGTTGAGCGTACGCGCTCTTGTCTAATGTGGCGGGCGATCCACGTAGAAAAGGCTTTGAGTATAGGATTCTATGTTGCCTGACGGCCTCATATAGCATCAGCTTCCTTGTAAGCATGAAGTAAGTAAGATGTAAGCACGCGGTCAGACGCTGGCCAGCTTTGTGCATCCTATGCGCCATTGAGCCAGATGGCGACGCTATGTTGAGCCAATCTACTTACTTAGACAAGATTTCTGTCAGCAGGTTGCATATAGGCCGTTGCCGCCACCACAACCACCACAACCCCCACCACTAGCACCCCCGGCCGGCTAAGCTGCCACCTTCAAGAGATTAGATACTTGGGCGTCGCTAGGCATCCCAACACGGCCGACGAGCGCGCCGTGCGAGATGTGCGGGTTGAGCGATCCGTCGCTGGCAACACAACTTCAGACGGCCAACTGTTAAGGGCCAACTGGAGAGAGGTCTACCTACCTACGCTGCTCTCGTGTGTATGATGACCGGCCTCTTACGGCCGCCCCGGGCTCGTTCGTGTCAAGCCAGGATTAAAACGGCTGTCACATGGTTCTACTCAGACTAGCTGTCATAGCTCTCACCGTCATCGTCACCATGTTCCACGTCGCTTGAGCTGCTCAAAACATTTAGTTCTATCTACTAAACCACGTTCCTGTGGCAAGGTTCTGTGCCGCTTGCCGGCCAAAAACTGTTTCAACCACAAACTCGTCGCTGTGACTGTCGACCTGTCACTAGCACGCTCGCACTCGCCCTGCATCACTTGCCTGGCAAAGCTGGAAACGCAGTTTATAGTAGATATACGCCGTTTGAAGTGGCTATTTTCTGGCTAGCTTCGCCGTGCTTGTGCATTGCAAAGTTGCTACCAGTTAGCGGCAACCAGTCTATTCCAGATTTCAACTGTGCCTGTACAGTGCTGTGGGTATTAGTTATTTGTATTATTCCATTGCACGGAATATTGCAAATAATTAATGTATTATTTAAACATGATTAATTAAACTGCTCTTGGTCTCAGTTTACGTGTGTCAGAGGCCTGCGAACGTTATTTAACGCGGGGATCTAGTCATTCTGACGTCGCGTTAAAGTCGGTGGTAGGTA
The DNA here is from genome assembly GCA_003439945.1 of Dermanyssus gallinae. Lineage (NCBI taxonomy): Eukaryota > Metazoa > Arthropoda > Arachnida > Mesostigmata > Dermanyssidae > Dermanyssus > Dermanyssus gallinae. The sequence continues at coordinate 28,077 of QVRM01004057.1, read as the reverse complement.
ACGCGGTCAAATAAATAATAAACGGCCGTCAAACGTTGACCCTTACAACTGAAAATTACGCGCGTAATTAAATTTAGTTTTTTCTTTTGCAGGCTTGAAATTTAATTACAAGTTTCAAAATATATTTTTCTGATTATACTTCGTGCAGCTCAAATTTGTTTTAGGTTCTGAAGCCCCTTTACAAATCCTAACCTGTTTTTCACTGGGTCTATATGATACAAACTTATGTTGAAACAAGCTGTCATTAAAATTCAAGATTAGCTATTTGATATAGCTTTGCAGTGCAGGTTTTGTGTGCAGAACAACCAGACGTCTCACTCACACGTTGATTGTCCATCCAATATCCGTAAGCATGTCCTCTTAATATTTGTATGATATTAAATCAAACTACAACATTTTAGTAACTTTTATTGACTGCACCTTGCTCGTGTGAGCTAGCAGTGGCTCTGCATATTATTGCGTAATCGCGCTAACGTTAAAGAATTCTGAAATAACAGCAAAAATTGGTAAAGTAAGCTTAAAAAATGGGTATATTTCTATTACTAAATGTTCGTCTATAGCGTAACTTAAATGCGTTGAAACAGGACTCTCTCTTGTACGTTTGAATAAGCACGGCTGTTTTCACTCTCGACGGAAAACCGACGAGCAAACTCTGGCAGCGCCACTTGCTCTGACGTTATCTGTATGTCCTTATATGTGTAACTAATTGCTAATGTTTTCACTAAACAATTACTAAGATTTCGATTATGCTAGCAACTTGAAAGTTGCAAGTTGAATTGTGTGCTCAAACAGGCGCCTCTAGACGGATGTACGTCTACGGGCACGCAGGTTCGCCCACGCACGCCAAAAAACGAGAATGTTTAGACCCTCCAGGTATTCAGTTAGCAGTTCGAGGATAATAATACTTCGAAGAATGCTTGATCAGCAACTCCGTCGTTTCCCGCGCAGCTATTTTTGTTTCCTGATCTATGGCTGCCTCGTCTTTGCAGGCCAAAGAAGGACGGGTGAAGCGAGACGTGCCCGCTCTACGGTTAAAACAAACGAAACACCCCAGTGATGGGATGGTTGTTGGGCGGCCCCAGGGCTGCTGATGCTACTACGTTGGCGTAGGGATGGGGGTAGAACGCACCCCCCCCCCCGCCCTTCCCCCGTTGCAACGGGGATGGTCAAAATAACTACACGTTTCATACATATATATACATGCGAACATACAAACCCATACACACACACCCATACGCATCCATTCAGATATCCATACGCACATACATAAATACATACACCCAAGCACACGTGCATTCCACCGACGCCGAACAAACGCAGCTAGCAGGGGGCCATAGAAGAGGCACACACAGCCCTGTAGTCGTGCCGCTATCAGCACCAGGATGGGGACTTGCGCCCGTAGCAGCTGCACCTGTAGCAACAGCTGCTCGAGAAGCAAAGGATGGGCGGGCGGGAGGGAGGGGGGGGGGGTCGTATGGCCATGGCCGCGTCTACGCGCTTGTGCATGAAGATAGACCCGGCGGTCCTGCGGTAAATGCGTTCATGTACTTTTGCGAGACCACGCGGGCGATCGGCCCGTCCCGCTCAACTGGCCATCCAGCCAGCTAACGGCGCAGCGACGTCCGGTAGAGTAAACTTTCCTGAATAACAACCGCTCAAAAACCAAAACTTCTTCCTATATTTAGTCGTGGCGCTCATTCGTGTACATCTGCAGCAACAAGAACAACAACAACCACGACAACAAGACCACGCCCTCCACTACATGCCCCTTCGGGCGGACGACCAACTTATATCCCCAACCTCGTCTTCGTCGCGTACCGTCGGGCGGGAGTGCACATTCGTAGCTCGTCTTCTCGGCAATCGCCAAGCACACAACACTTCGGAGAATCTCCGCGGTTGGCCTAATCGGGGCCCATTCCAAGTATTCACAAGTGTTTGCATGTCCGAAAACTCTAGAGGCACTCCTTGAAATATATATATATATATATATATATATATATATATATATATATGGGAGTCATTCACCAACTAAACATACAATAATTGTGTAATCTCTGATATTTGTAATAAACATGTTTGCTATTAATCTATAGACGTATAGTGTTTCCTAGACTATTTTATGTTTGAATAAGTAAAGAAAAATACATTTTTTTATTAAGACAAACTTAAGATATATCTAGAGTAATCAATAAATGCATAATATCCATATGTATTATTCTTACTGATTATACAATACAATTTAGAAATTTAGTCAAAACACCAACTTAACTTTGACAATCGTTCTTCACACTGACGATACGAATCTAAATGTATAAGTATCGCCTCTGAGGCGGTACAGGTCTATTGAGATTCTTTGAATGCGTAGCAAAACTATTGAGTACAGGAAACTAAAACCTACATCGTCGTGTGCTAGTAATGTTGAGAGGTAACATACACTTAAAGCGTAAATTAAAAGTCGTTGCCTTCCATGCCGCAAACCTTGAGAAGAAATGTTCCGTCACTATTCTGCGTCGTTCAGCTATATCAGTGAACGCATCGTAGCCAGATTATGTAGAAGGGAAGTAGGTACCAGCGCTGAAGTTAAGATAAGTGAGGCACTCAAACCAAAATTAATTTATATTTTACATTTTTAGAGATATGCAGAATACATCAAGATTCATTTATAATTATGCAAAGTCTTTTAAAAAAGATGCAACGTTCACAAAAAACGTGTAAAACCGCCTACAATTACAGTCGTATATCTAATAGTTCCAAGTTCTTCCGCAGAGTAGCATGTGGATGAACTGGAAGGACTATGCTATGCGCTGGTAAAAATCTTGTTAGCAATGACCCAGCAATATACGTGTGTGTTTTTGTTATACTTACCTAATAAAGGTTGTTTTTGAAGTTTATTAAAGCAAAACTTCGGGATTTAAGACCGTGGGTGAGTTCTCTACCCCCCCCCCCCCACAACCCTACGGTGCTGCTTTGCATCTGCAAAGCTATCTTATACAAAGGATGAGTTTCAAAGTTAAAAATAAGCACTTTTAGTTTGTATTTAATGTAATATTTAACTGCATGTGCCAATCTTAGGAAATTATGCTTTAAAAAGGCTATATATGCTTCTACAAAAAACAAAGTTAATGCAAGGTCTAATGACATATAGGGTTCAGTTGTACGACTGTAGGTCGATTTTTAACGTATTAAGTTTCTAATTCAAAATTTAATATTTACGACTCAAAATGTGCTTGGTTATAGAAACTTCATAGTACTATGCCTTAATTCCCATTAAAAAAAAAGGCTTGACTTTTGTGTGATGAGATTTTAGTTTTAAGTAAATCCTGTAAAATCCCTCGTTGTACCAGACCTTTTTTTTTTTTTAATATGTTGAAACCTCTCAGCATTAATATGGGGGATTACGGGAATCGTGATGTACATGCGCCACCACAGCCAGTGACTAGTGTGGGACTCACAAACCCACTAACACTCGCCTCCCCCCCACCCCCAGGGAACGGTAACTGCTAGGCATCGCTTCGTATCCATGGGAGTGGCCAGTTTGCCTCTCCTCCCTACTCCAGCCTTCTTACAGTCGCCCTAGCCCGCTTTGGTGCGGGGCCGCGACTTTAAGAAGGCCGTTGATACCTTCCGCAGCCCGCCCGCCTGTGGGTGCGTCGAGAGTCATCATCTGGGGAATCCTTTCCTGTATTTGCCTAGCCTGGTCCGCCTGCCTATCACCCACCCGCCTCCCGTCTACAGATTCCCCCTCTCGACCGGAGCCTGAGTGGACGCTAAGACGAGCTCTCCTGGCAGTCTCTTTGACCACCTTTGTGGACATGATCGCATCAAAGTGGGCAATACCTTCTTTCCAGGCCGCCGCTGAAGTCATCATATGGGGATCATAGCGGCCGCCCCCGCGTCCCGCGCTTCCCGGAGGGCCCCACAATGCAGAACAGTGTGCTCTACATTATCCGGTTCCCCCGAGTCGCATAGTACGCAGGAGTCGACTTGAACTTTGTTAATCTTAACCATATACATCTGGAACTGACCGTGGCCGGTCAGCACCTGGGACGCATAATAAGATAGCTCGCCGTGTCTGCAGTCGTACCATTGCCGTAGGTCCGGGATCAGACTTTTGGCCCAGCGACCCTTGGTGACCCCCCCAGGAGCTGCTGCCCTTACCCATTCTTTCTGCCAAGAGTCCAAAGTAGCTATTCTAGCCCGTGTGGAGTCTAGATCACCGTCCAACGCTCGCTCCCCGGCCAGCAAATCCCATGGCAGCATCTTGGACACGACAAGTAGTGCCTCAGTCGAAACTGTACGGAATGCGCGGCAGACCCTTATGGCCACCGGCCGTTGCGCCGACCTCAGCCTTCTCCTGTTGCATGCCGTGCCCTGTCTGCCCATGCCGGTGCTCCGTAAAGAGCGACGGATTCTGCAGCAGTTGCCAAAAGGCGGCGCTTTCCTTCTCCAACTCCTCCGACTCTTGGCATCAGGCGCGCCAGATTGTTGGCCACCTTTCGGGCCTTTGCTGACACGTGCTGTATGTGCGCTGCGCCAGTCAGTCCCTTGTCGAGTATCACCCCCGAGGTACCTTGCCTTTTTCTTAAAACAATTGGGTGACCTGCTACTTCGACCTGTATGTTTTTGGTCATTTTTCTGCCTGTTAGGTACAGCGCCTCAGTCTTGTGCGGTGCCAGTTTTAATGAATGGTCTTCCATCCAGTCTGTCACCATCAGCAAGACCTCATTGGCGGCTGACTCTAGTGCTCCCGTACTACGGGCCGTGACCAGAAGGGCCAAGTCGTCGGCATAACCGACCATCTTGACACCCCTAGGCAGACCCTGCAGCTCGAGAACCCCGTCATAGGCGAGGTTCCACAGGACCGGTCCCAGAATTGATCCTTGCGGGATTCCTGCAGTAACTGCGTAGCTCTGATCGCCGGCCAGCAGGCCTCTTTCCGACCGCTACGATCCTCCCTCCCCCTTTCGGGATCAGGACCAGGTTAGCCTTCTTCCACAGCCTCGGAAAACTGTTGGCCAGGGTCTGAAAGACTTTTGGCCAGCGCTTCACTAGCAGCCTCGCCGCTCCAGGGGGAACTCCGTCCGGCCGGGTGCCTTTCCGGGTGTCAACCTTTTCCTTGCTCGCTCGACCTCATCTTACGTTACCTCCGGAATGTCTTCCGGGGCAACCAGAAACTCCTCCTCTCCTCTCCACGGATGGTCCAGAAAGATATGGCGAACCGTCTTCTCCAGCACATCCGGTGGTAGTCTAGGAGGTGGTTTCCGGAGCTTGGCCGAGACGATCCGGTAGGGCCGACCCCAAACGTCCCTTGCCACCTCTTCCATCAAAAGCTTCCAAGATTTTGCCTTACTCTTCTCAATAAGCTTCTGCAATGTCCGTCTGGCAGCTCCGTAAGACGCCAGGAGGTCGGCCGATCGTTCGTCCACCGTCCACGCTTGCTCCCCTCGAGCGACTCTTTCACGTGTTTCGCCAATTTCTTGGTTCCACCAGTGCACCGGCCGCCGGCGGCGCCCAGAATTGGTCCGAGGGCCTGCCTTCTCACAGGCCGTTGTGAGAACAGCTGCAATCCGGGTCTCATCCGTGGTTTCCTCTGACAGCTGTCGACAGCCCTCGTCAATCTTCTCCGCCAGAACCCGCTGGTTTAGCTTGCGCATCTGCCAGCGTCTGCGCGGAGTGGCAGCTGGCTCGGGAGGAATAGCGACCTTAAACAGGATGTCTCTGTGGTCACTTCCGTTTTCCTCCTCATCAACCTGCCAACCCGATATCTTTGGGAAGGCTATGTCATTCGCCATCGTGAGGTCCACGAAAGACTTCTGGTTTCCCCGCGAGAATGTGGGTACTTTCCCGTCGTTTACTAAAAGCAACCCATTTTCTGCCATCCATTCTTCTAGTACCTGGCCCCTATCATTTGTGGTTTTGCTGCCCCACCCGACGCTGGCTGAGTTGAAGTCCCCGGACTATCGAGAAACACATTGAACTCCCTAAGTTCCCTATTTGGTGAAAAATAGCAAAAATATAAAACCCCTAGCCCTTCTATTTCTACCCATGCGAACCCTGAACCGGAAGCCCGACTTCTAGCCGATAAATGCCTACTATTCCCCGTCCACCAGGTGCCTGAGTCATGTCCCGTATCAAGGCTGATAACACCCTTCCGGAGTGCAATGCCTTTGTTCGGTTCCGATACTAGAGCAAGCTCAATACCCCTGTGCTGGATTGTTTGGTCCAGCAGGGCGTGGGCTGCTCTACATCGGTTCAGGTTGACCTGTATGACCCTAATCATTGTGATTGTTACCTGTCCCTCCCTCGATCCCCTCGGAACTAACCTGTTGCCTCCTGGCTGTCGTCCTAGTCGCCTTGAAACCGTCCTTCTCGACTGTTGGCACCCTGGCCTTCAGTTTCCGCTCCTTCTTAGCCAGCTTGCTCTCCCTTTTTTCTATCCTTTTCGCCGGGCAGGCCGTTGAGGCCGCCGAGTGCCCCTCTTTATCACAGACGTGACAGCGAGAATTGGGATTGTCGCATGCCCTCGCGAGATGACCTTTGTTTCCGCACCGATAGCATCGCTTGGCGTCCACCTTCGGCTCTTTGCAGTCCTTTGCCATGTGTCCCGCACCCCGGCAATTGTAGCACATGGGCACGGAGACCCATTTTTCAGGTCTGCAAACGGAGCCTCCAATGGTGATGCTCCGTCTGGACAAAAGCCTGGCAGCTGCAGCTGATGGCAGCGTTGCCAGACACTGCCAATAGCCTTTTTTCCCCATGCGGGGGTCTTCAGTGCGAAGGGGGGTGTCCTCGGACAGCCCCAACGCCTGCCGTAGCGTTGCTTCTATCTGCTTTTTGTCGGCGAAGGGGTCAATGTTCCGAAGAACAATGGTCTTGGGGACCCCGCCTACCCTCGGATCAACCTCCAGGTTGGAGCTGTTCCGGAGAATGTCGGCGAAAGAGCTCCCGGCGCCGACCTTGCTCTCCCAGACCTTTATAACCAGGTCCCCTTCTTTGGTTTTGGAGACCCCGCTAACCTTCAGGCCCGTCACCCCCGGCTGAACGAAAGGCCGGACGCTCTGTAGGGTCACTTCAAGGGTCTTCCCCTCAGCGGTCTTTATCCTGATCGTGCTTTGAACCAGAGGGGGCCCAGCACTACCATGCTTTATCGACCCACCTGTGGGAGTTTTCGGAGTGACTAACTCGGCGTCACAGCCCACCCGGCGGCAGAGGGCCTCAAGGGCCCTTCGTGTGCCGTCAGTTTGGTACTCTTCCGGCACCTGAAGGGTAAACCTCTCCTCATTTAGCTCCGCCTTTGCTTTCAGTACCACCTTAGTGAGTAGCCTGAGAAACCCGCTTGCTGGCGCCCCTTCAGGGATTACTCCAACGACTTAAGTGCGTGACGTGCACTTGACACTCATGGGAGTATCCTCGGCTTTATCACATTCCAGCTCCAAGGCATCCCTGCTCCGGAGAACCGCGAGCCTGTCCACCGGGACTTTGGCTGCCTCTGGGGCCGAGGGGAACTGCATCGCTAGTTGGGCCAGCAACGCTGAGTCCCTCTTTGAGCCTTCCCGTATGATAAGAGCCCGGGTCTCCCTTGCTGACAAGATGCCTTGCTGGGTTAGCGAGGCCCTCTGGAACATCTTCTCGGGCCAGTCTTTCTGGAGAACCGTGAGTAGCTCTTCATCCGACTGAGCCGCCTGAAGGGCTGTGTCAAGCTCAGCGATAACCTGGGCTACTCTAAGCTCCTCGGCCCTTTCTTCATTCATCTCCTTACCACATCTGGAGCACAGGGGAGCACTATCCGCGGCTTTTTTTTGCCGTCTCTCCTGGCCCTTCTCTCCCCCGGAGCTTTCCCTCAGATAGTTTTTGCTGAAGCCCCTCTATTCTAGCCTTCATTTCTTCAGCCTCCCGCTGAAATCCCTCTATTTTGGTCCTCATCTCAGAGTTTTTCCCCTCAAGCCGGGCAATCATTCCTATGTGTTCCGCCCTTTTATCCTCCTCCCTTATATCCCTTTTTTGCTCTGCCTCTTAATCCTTCTAGCCGCCTTTCCCAACTCCTCAACCACAATCTTGATTTCTCCCTTGGTGGTAAGGTGTTTCCGCATAGCTGGTCTAGCACCCCCGTCCAGGTGAGTAGGCTGGCTAAAGCCGAGTCGTAGTCCTCGACTACTGGTTCCTCAGCCGGCCACAGCGAAACAGGCAGCTCCCCAGAAGTGTATCCTCAGGCAGGGCCGGGTGCGAAAAGTACCACAAAGGCACCACCGAGGTATCACAGATGTACCACCGTATCACAGATGTACCACCGTATCACACATGTACCACTAAAGGTATAACTTGCGTACCACGTCGGCGCGGCGCACGTCCGTCGTACGTTGGCGCGGTGCGCGCTCGTCGCACGTCGGCGCGGTGCACGTCCGCCGTTCGTCGGCGCGGTGCACGTTCGCCGTATGTCGACGCGGTGCACGTCAGCGCAGTGCGCGCTCGCCGCACGTGGGCGCGGTGCACGTCCGCCGTACGTCGGCGCTGCGCACGTCAACCGCACGTTGCTACCAGAACCTTTTTTTTACCTTAAATATTCTTTGTCAGTAACGGGCCTGCCCCTATAATGCTAAGATTTCTGTCCCCGCATGACCCCATGGTGCTATCTTCCGATGGTAATGAACGTGCTCCTCTCCAATTTTTTTTTCATATAATGCTTGTCCTGTAAGAAGCGATGTACTCTTGGGATTTAATAGCGCTCCTGCTCTCCGTAGCGAGAGTAATTGTGGATTCTTGATCTTTGCGGTTACTGCCATCTTTTTCTGGTTCATTCAGGTACGTGGCTTTTGAAGCTATATGTATTTGACATCTGTGAAATATCCAGGTAGGAAACCCTATTTTTACAGAATTGTTTCTTTGTTCCACAATTTGATGACAAGCTTTTGACCTAGCATCCGACTTTCTAAATTAACAATAAAAGTTTTGCTTGCCACTTGATTTTTAATTACTCTTATTTTACAATTCAATATACAGTTTTTATAATTCAATATACAGTTTTATAATTCAATATACAGTCTAATATACTTTTAAAACACTGTTTGACCCGAAAGAAACTATCCTAAAAAATTGCTTTAACATGAGCATACGTGAGTACTACTACACACGCCCAGTCAATGGTCCAGCCAATAAACAACATGGCTTTAGAAGGCGCACAACAACGCACACGGTCCTGCGAAAGTTATTTAGGGTTAGTTAGTTTAGTTAACAGTAACCAAACTACATTATGTGACGTTTCCACTTGATTTATCTGGTGTACACGTTCATAAGGATACAATTGTTGCCTCTTGCATATAAGCAAATAAACTGTAACTGTATATATATAAGTAAACCAAACTACATAATACAGCATATGCAGTTTTCTGGGGTTTTGAAACCGTCTTTGATCTGGCACATGAAGACAAGCAACTGACCCAGAAAACTAACCAAGGCAAACGCAGCATACCAAAGTCTATGCTGCGTTTGCCAACAAATATTCTAAAAAGTATATCACTCGTATCGACAATGGCGTTGGAATTGAAGTGGTGGAGCCAGTCGACTGGGATAGCGGTGATAATTTGTGACCCGCTGTTATTCTAAACGGTTCTTGAAAAATTGCTAAGCTGAATTCGGGACGGCTGGACCATTTTTTTTTTTTTTTTTTTTTTTTTTTTTTTTTTTTTTTTTTTTTTTTTGTTCTGGGAGGTTTCGGTAATGCATGATGCACATGCGCCACTAGCAGCCTGCGTGACTAGTGTGAGACTCGCAAACCCACTAAACCCGGATTCCTCCCCACCCCCCCAGGCTCGGTATTACTTTGGCATTACATCGAAACCGGACGCCTCTCCCACGGTTTCGATGTAATGCCAAAGTAATACCGAGCCTGGGGGGGTGGGGAGGAATCCGGGTTTAGTGGGTTTGCGAGTCTCACACTAGTCACGCAGGCTGCTAGTGGCGCATGTGCATCATGCATTACCGAAACCTCCCAGAACAAAAAAAAAAAAAAAAAAAAAAAAAAAAAAAAAAAAAAAAAAAAAATGGTCCAGCCGTCCCGAATTCAGCTTAGCAATTTTTCAAGAACCGTTTAGAATAACAGCGGGTCACAAATTATCACCGCTATCCCAGTCGACTGGCTCCACCACTTCAATTCCAACGCCATTGTCGATACGAGTGATATACTTTTTAGAATATTTGTTGGCAAACGCAGCATAGACTTTGGTATGCTGCGTTTGCCTTGGTTAGTTTTCTGGGTCAGTTGCTTGTCTTCATGTGCCAGATCAAAGACGGTTTCAAAACCCCAGAAAACTGCATATGCTGTATTATGTAGTTTGGTTTACTTATATATATACAGTTACAGTTTTATTTGCTTATATGCAAGAGGCAACAATTGTATCCTTATGAACGTGTACACCAGATAAATCAAGTGGAAACGTCACATAATGTAGTTTGGTTACTGTTAACTAAACTAACTAACCCTAAATAACTTTCGCAGGACCGTGTGCGTTGTTGTGCGCCTTCTAAAGCCATGTTGTTTATTTACAATAACTTTTCACTCTAGCATAATTCGTCTATTAGTGTGTCCAGCAGGTATTCGTTCTTTATCAAATAAGTCCCGTTTGCTTTCTCTGTGACTTCTTCTTAATCACATGGACCACTTCTTCTCTTCATATTTCCCCTATGAGCTCTCCTCTCGCTCGGCCCGTCCCATGGTTCTTCTTCCATCATGATTTCTTTAGGAATGAAGTTGGTCCCGGTAATCATCCTTGTAAAATACAATATACAACGCGACAAACGCCATGGCGGTCCTTGACGCTTTGTCCAGATGGTCGACACCAGTTATGAACATGTAGTTTATCGTCACGGTCACTGGTGGAGGGGGGTGTTTACACCCCATTATAGGTTGAATAAATTCATATATATAAAAAAATATTTTTATAGCTGGTTGTCAGTACTAATACCTTCAGCTAATTCATGAGAAACGCATGAGGTCTCGAAGGCAAAGGTCAAAAGTCTATAGAGCCCCCGCTTCCTGCATTTTTTTCTCGCTGCAGATGCAGGACAAACCATAGTGTCCTAACAATGTGACCATCTCATCACAGTTGCACTTATGCTCCTCGACTAGTGTGGTCCCAAGGCGAAGACCGACGCAGATCTTGATAGCAAAGTCCTATAAAATAATAACAATGGCAGCATATGGTAGTCCATTAAGCCATGCACCAGCAACACTAGACGAAACTGCTCGAAGGCGTGCTTCGTCCACTTTGTCTTCTGCTCAATCATTAGGATTGGCTAAACCGATATCCTTTAATAGCGCTGTCCAGCTTGCCTGCGAAATTAGACCCTCATAAGGGGGCGTTCCAGCACGCGCTAAGAGACGTTCCTTACTTAAACTCTTTAGTTGCGTACGTAACCGTATGACAGCTAGGAAATTTAGTATCCTTGACGCCCTTTCCCAGGCGCCAGACATTAATGCAACCACCGCGGGACCTGCGACACAGAAAACGTCTAGAATGCATAAAACTCCTTTTGCCACGAGCAGAAGGGCTTTGGCAAATTTAGAATACGCAAGATAGATAGGGTTTTGGCGACGTAAGGGCATTTTTGTGTTCCAAAATATTGGTATTTTCCGTTAAGTTAACCCCATTTAAAAGGTGGTTCCCCGTCCTGTCAAGAAGTAGGACCTTATAAAAGCCGGAAGAGGTAGTTCCACTTGCCCAAATACAGTCTAGAAGAATGTCGGTTACCAGTCTAACTGAAGAGTCAGATATCAGTATTCCCGACTCAAAGAGTTCGCATCTTTGTGGGTTTAGGCATATTCTTCATTGCAAAATTTAGCACCTTCTGAAGCTCACGAGCTACAGTTACAGGGTCACTCGCTAGCATCATGTCTTTTTTGCTGTTGCACAAGCTCATGAGCCTTGCACATCACCATCGGTTAATTTTGCAATCACTCTTCGCTTCAAGTACTCATTCAAATCCTTATTGTTATTCACGACGTCATTTAAGACGTTTAAAAGAGATTCCAGCACAATCCACATTGCTGTTGTAGGTGTTACACGTATTATCTCGCGTGTTTAAACATTTTGAATGTGAGCTGTTATCTATGTATGCTGTAGAATTGTGGGTTCTGGTGCAAGTAGTATGTGGGTTCTGGTGCAGGCAGTCTGTGGGCTCTGACTTCAGGATGTATAGAACTAATGTGCCTCAGTAGACCTATTGATGTAAGCTCCTTTGGACACCTTGGACATTTGAATTCATAGCTAGCTGTAGAAGAAGCCGATGAACCCCGGAATCTTGCAATGATAAATTATCATCTGACATTATAAGCTGTTTTAAATTTTTGTTCGCCAACGGTAGCAAGGCGAACAGGGGTTGTAGAACCTCTGTCACCGTTTCGGTAGCTTATGCCAAATCTGAGCTTATAGCTTTCAAAGCATCTACGACAGAGCCTACAACTCCAGAAGTAGCTCTAGCCGTGTGAGTAAACCTGAGGTCCGACTTAAGAGCAAGTATCGGCAACGTCAAACGCATCGACGGGTATAGTTTCTCATATACCGATTTTATTTTTTTGCAGCTTTACAAGAAAGAAATTAGGCTTCGCAAGAATTAACTGCGGCATTCGACCATTAATTGCTGACGAGATACCTCTGACAATCAAAGCGTAATCTAGGCCTGGTGTCGCGTCTTCTGTGGCTACAGCTTGCCTGAAGGGATATATCTTTGGCATTTTCAACTCGTCTTCAATGCTGACTGTAGGACGAACCACCGTACTTGTTGAAGAGTTCGGGCTTCTAGTAGGATGCAATTGTGCTCTGATAGAGGAGTAGTGTTGCGGGAGTAACTATGACTCTCTTACCGGCCTTGGTCCGCTGGTGCGTGACTGCCACGCGCTGCGGAGACCTTCACTGGCCCCTATGTAAGTTAGTCAGACGGTACAAACTCCCAATAGTAACACCCCCGTTTAACATCTAACGGGGGGCAAGGCATACGATAGAGATTGGTTGGCAACGAATTTATATTGTCATCCTGTCGTGGTCCATTCGAGGGCTGTTAAGGCTATTGCCAATACGGGGGGACCGTGCTGCACGAGGACCCCCGGGCTGGACGGTTAATGCCCGGGGTGACACCCGGTGGTACCGTCCTGGACGCCTGCTGCCTTGGCTTAATAGGCAAAATGAGTGAGAAGATTATCTAAAAGAAGTCATCTAATTGTCTCGCACAATTAGATTACCCAGTTGCATGAGCACCTTTGCAGTTCACTCGCTTAAGGATATTGGTGCAATCAGTCACCAAGTAATTTGCTCCTCCGAATTTACCCGTTGCAGCATCTATCAATCTGCTATATGACTCGTGCGTTGGCACTTGAAACATCACACTGACCGTCCGCCTCCGGGACCACATTGTGTACCGTCTAGTCAAAAAATAGCAAAGCAGGTGGCTGCCGTTTACAAGTTGCCGACTGTTGGAAGCGGCCCATTTGCTAGTATCTAAACGGCGAATTTCATTGCGCCAGATGCAGGTAAAAACTAGTAAAGAAATTCACTGTCTGTGAAAATAGTGGACATGCCGTGAATGCGTGCGCAGAAACTTAAAATTGATGCTTAAGTCGCCGTCACTTGTGTAAAGCCTGTTATTGACACTGCGATCGTTTGTTTGACTGTATAGCTAGGAACCTTTACGGGAAATTTTGCTTGAAGGAACATCTCATGAACAAGCTTGAAGATTTTAATTAGGAATTCCTCCTATATTTATTTGTTGCATACATATGATCACCATGAATGCGCCCATTGAGCCAGACTGAATATACCCTTTTAAATTATCCAGCTATTATCATACCCAGGCTACAGGCGATACGCCAGCAAAGATCAAGTGTATTGTAGCAGTTTCCATTTCAGCATAGCGGAGTGACCATGATGCAGCATAGAGATAAGGCAAAATGTCTTCTGTGCAACGTAGATATAATTATTTATTTTTAAAAAGTGGAAAAAGACGAGCTTGAAGAATTTGATAAATATGACGACAGACACCTTTGTGGTAGATAGTACAGATTTTGCTTATAAGGAACACAACGTTTTTTATTGTCATGCCATCGAGGCCAGCAGGCGCTACCGTCCACAGTGAGCGCTAAATGGACTAAACTGCGACACAGCAGCTGTCTTTAAATAGTTTTTGAGATTTGAGATTTAGAATGTACTCGTATATACAGTGTTCTGTTAGAACGGTGCCCGAAATAGATATTCGATTGTCTATAGTTCCTAAGTCACTGGAAAATGTATGAAACAGTGTAGCGATTCAAATTACTTTATAATTATTACCGGATATTCCAACTGTGCCGTGCAAAGCGACCTCCAGTGGTACCAGCGCGATTGATGTCTTGATTTCCATTATCCGACAGCCGGGATCCTTTAACACTGAACTAAAATCGCTGTCTGCTCGTAGGAACCACTGCAAGGTTTCGTTGTACGACACCTTTAGGCACATCGTTAAGCATAGTCTACATTGCACCTTTAAGAGCAGGCTACCTTCTGTGGAAAGTGTTAACGCCTTCGAAAGGTCTCTGCACTGGGCAGCATAGGCGTAGGGCCAAGAACCACAGGGCGACTAAGCAAGCGCCGGCCTGGGTTTGACTATGAGTGCAGAGTGCTAAGAAGAGCAATCAAGGCAATGAAGCACAGAAAGGGACAATTGTATGAAAAGGAGGAGAGCGTTACGTGAGTGCAGGAGAGTGTTCGAGGCCATGGGCTTTGTTGCCAACGACCGGCATTTCCCAATTCACCGATCAACGATAGTGAATAGGTCACATACTTTTTAGACCTCTTTGCAGCAGACGCGACCGTGCGAGACCAGAATCCTACGCACAACTGCAGCAATGCATTCTTCTCTATGGAAGAAATGTGTGCAGTTATCATGTTCAATAAATGCGGCAAATTGGCGGGCTCGATGAAGTCGTCTATACCATCTATACCGTCATTTCATACCACGATTTAATATCATACATTGCTTAAGATCTTAATTTATTTAATATGTAAATTGTATTTTTTGTGTATTTTTAATTTAAATTATCTAAGATAGGCGATCAACGCCGTTGCCGGTTTTGCTCGCAGATATGTGCTTAATATCGTGCAGCGAGCTGCCAGACTGCGCTCTTTGCATTTTTTCGCCCGGTGGAACGGTCGCTGAGGTGTTCAAATTGTATATAATGACGATTGTATTGTAATTATGTACCATCTTGAAATGCAAAGCTATTGCAAAATATGTATATATATTTGATTTACAATATCAAAACGTATTTTTGCCATTCTACTCGATTTCCGAATTATCCCGAAGTAACATGATGTATTCGTTTGAAAGCATCGCCCAAAATGTCCATATTGTTACTCAATATTGTGTGCTTATAAAGCAGTAATATAATATTAACTTTTGTTTAGCCCAATTTAAGGTTCCCGCACATTTCAATAAGTACCTGCTGCTCGCTATATTCAAAAGCAAGGTCGAACCTTAAGCCCTGATATTATTGAGATACTGACATATGTCATCGTAGCATGCTTCTCCAAGATTACGCGGGGCTCGTTACCACAAGGTGAGCAAAGTTTCCCCCGAACCGTGCAAGCGGCGACGCGTTCAACTGTTTCATCCGAAATGGAATCCATCCGAAATGGATGTCCTACTGGAAACAATACGTACTAAATATTCGGTGCGGAACTTCGCCGCAAGTTAGTGTGGCCTAGATGTATATATATATATATATATATATATATATATATATATATATCTGGATTCTAGGCCTGAAGTATCAAACAGAAGCTGAAAATCAATACTTCTGAAACCAAATATATGCGCTTTAGTAGTGTAGAAAACTACGCCTCAGCTGATCACATAATTAAACTGGAAGCATACATTTACTCGTAGAAAATGCGTGCAATGGCGGCCGTCATAATGACGTATCTTAAGAATTTTGAGACGTGGAGCTGGACCTAATAAAACGCATTTTTTAAAATAAATGAAAAAATAAGGACTACTGTATAATTCAACGTAAATAGTGCGCCAATATACTGCAAACACATAAACCGAATATTTAATGAGGAAAGAAATATGCGATTTGCGGCTCAGAACTACACTGGCCTGCGTCAAATACAATGCGATGGTCTAGAAGCCAACAGAAAAGCCGAGCGGTACTCCACAAAGTAAGCTTTCCTCTCTACTTATTTCTAAAAAGAGGTTCTTACGAAATCGATGAGTGTGCATGCAAGTTTTGTGGTGACTGCAACATAGAATGTCATCTTATACCGGACTATAAAGAACTCGACACAGCACCAGTCGGAAAATGTATTGTGCCTCAACGAAGCCACTCAAACAATTGTGTGCTACCAGATTTTGGTGAACCTAATATATAAACAATACGACAGACGTCGACTTTGTGCAATGCACAGTTCTTGGAATGACAATCTTTAAGGATAGGCGCACATGCAAGCATTGAAAGATATTGACAGAGTCTGTACGGATGCAAAGCCTTGTTTCAATGACGATCTAATCAGTCTACGTATGGAACACTCAGGAATAGAACTTGTTTATCACTGTCTCAATGGGACAGCATAGCGAATGTGAAAACTGAATTTGCAACGAGAACAGTGGCGCCGATAACAGCCAGTGACGAGTGTGGCGTCACAGCTCGAGTTGCGCAGCTGAATGGGGTCAAACACCCAACTGACAGCAATGCCAACAAAGGTCATCAAGTAGACCATACATACAGACAAGTAAAGTCGTTGACCAGCTTAGCTGCAGACCCGCTACCAGTTAAAAAAAAGTTAGAGTGATTTAGCTCGGTGATCGAGTACTGCAGGTCTTGAAGGTGGCGTCGAAATTGATGAACAACCTCGTATCCACAACTCATATCATAGTTATCAGCGCGATTTTCGAGTTAAAGCATAGCACTTCGTTATAGAAATAGAACCTCTACTTCTATAACGAGAAAAGCGTTGTGCTCTCGTTCGCTAGTTCTTTACCGTCTCTTTGTCTGTCGCTGGACAGCCGTTGTCTCAAGTGGACTTCGGTCTATTTGTCTCCGGTGGGTGAGGTAATCAAGCAATGGGGCACTTCGTCCAATAGGCGGTGAGTGGCCCGCACTTATCCACAAAATGTCTTCTCGAGCAGAATGGGAGAGCCACTATTATTGTAGTAAAATAACGTTTTCATTAAAAAAAGCATGCACTAGTATTATGAAATCGAAATAAAAAACAGTTCACAAGGATCATGCATTGCAAATTAGAGCCTGGGCTTAATACTCGCTCTCCAATTTACTGAACAACGACGCGCGAGCACTATCGCAACTTGCAAGTGCAGATCTTATGAACCGTTTCTTCGATGTGATAATGAACAATCGCAGAAGCTAAATAATGACTTAACCAAAATGTATTGCAAGGCTTCGAAACAATCAATAATATGTTCGCCTGGCGTGTAGCCATAAATCGCACAACAAGGCGGGCGGCATCGCCTACCTAGCCTCCTTTCCACCCATTATTCGGTAAATAAAGGCACTTTCTATTCTATTCTATACAGATATCGATCTAAAATGCCAAACTTGGGAGCTATATAGACGTTCGACACGTGTGACTGTCGTTAATTTCGTAGTAAGGCTCTATTAGCCTCAGATATTATTTAAATGTTAATTGTAGAAACTAGATCTAGACTATATCCACATAATAATTGACATTGCAGCGTTACGTTTGACATGGAATATCTGCTAGCTCTGGCTTTGACACCACTCATGGGTCTCTTATGCTTTGGTGGCTACTTTATTTTGTTCGCTACAACGGGAGTTTTATAGCCTTTATAGCTACCCCAAAAAATAGGTTACAAAAAGCTGGGTAATTTATAGATGTTCCCAGTCTGAATACGTTAAGAACAATTGCTTCGAACGTGTATATGTTGTCCTTAAGTCTAACCCACAAAGTTGTGATTGAAATGATAATAAATGCTAATATTAATATCACTGGCAGCCTTATTTCTCTAACATGGCAAAAAGTTACGAATAAGTTCGCACAAACATAAAACATATCTAATTTGATGGATTGAGATTGAGCTAAGTCGAGTTGTTTTATGTTCGTTGGGACATTTTCTCCCCCCCCCCCCCCCCGCTACCCTGGTAGAGAAATAGAGCTGCCAGTGGTATTATGTATAAAAAGGAAACGTTTGATAGTGACCTCGTCACCGAAGTTTTAAAATACTAAAGACAATGTTGAGGTGCGTCTGTGGGAAAAATGATAACATTTATAATAACAATAATATCAGGATGCTTTAATATGATTACAAAGGTCGAAAGGCGGTGCATACGGTAGTAAACCACTTATCACGCTAAGCATCCTGCATGCAAAATGAGCGAAATATAATTAAAAAAATAAGCTACATTTTAGACAAATTAACCAATTGTGCACAATGAGCCTTTTAAAAGCAATAACTATCCAGGTATCCAAGCGTACACACAAAGACACGTACGCTCAGCCTGCGCACAGCATGTGTACTGCGATGACCCGGAAGTTCTAAATCAAGCTCCAAGCTTCTCTAAAATTCTGCCACAACAGAAGTAGTAAGCAATCGTAGTTGTTGTAATTGTTGCAGGAGCGCCAGTAGCCACGTTGTAGCACCGTGAAAAACGATCAGCGATCAAGTCTGCGTAGGGAGCGTAGCTAACGTGAAAAGAAGAACGGCCAAAGCTGACGCCAAGCGTGCGTCGCGGGCGAGCTCGCTATGATGGTGTGAGAGCGTTAGGCGAAATTGACCAGAAACGTGTGGCTGGCGGCTGCATGGGTACACAATTTGGCTCAGACGGGAGAGGGGCTACATAAAAATACCACAAAGTCGGGTGGGTTTGTGTCGGTTCCGAAGAGGATTGCAAGAGGCGACTGCACCGGCTGGGACTGCAATGGCCCGGTGGTAGTTAGGGAACACTTGAAGATAAGTCACTGACTGTTGACCACCTAAGCCAGTAGTGCATGCGCCATGGCCGCCTGCTTAGCAGACAAACTTGGCCTGGCTGCGTCGTCTTGGTTGGCCGTGTCCTTCCCTGGACTTTTCCTGGACGCTTCCCTTTTCGTTTGGACGTCTTTTGCCGCTGCTGCTACTGCTTCTTTGCTGCCCCCGTCGATGTCGTCGTCGTCGTCGTTTTCCCCCGCTGCATCGCTTCCTTCCTGTCAGGCGGTCGAACGGCTAGAAGACAGGATGGCCTTTGAGCGGGACGACACGAGGACGAGTTACCCAACTGTGAAGGCAACCATACTCGACCGCTAAACGACGCTACTGCTCCCACCGCGGCCGCTGCCGCCATGGCTGAACAAGCACCGGTGTCCCTAGCAGCAGCAGCAGCAGCAGTGGAGCCGTTGCGCCTGGAACCCGTCGAGTCTTCGTAGGAGCACTGGCGACGGCGACGACGACGACGACGATAACGACGATGACAACGATGACGACAAGGTCGGCGTCCAGCCCCCAAACGTCCGACTAATGTCCAGGGGCCGATGTCCTGCGGTCCTGGGCCCTGAGCCAAATAGTACAGCAGGAGGTCGAATAGGTCGGCCGGGAGCCGTTCTGCCAAGGGCCCGTTTGAGGTGTATGGAAAATGGCTGGCCGAAGTAGTCGAAACCAAGAGGGTGAGCCGATTCAAGTCAACTCTCGTTCCTCGGGCCGTTGCTGATGCAACGGCCCTACGAAAGCTACGACCGGAAACTGAGCCTCGACGAGCGGTCGACGAAGGATACACACATGACACTGCAAAAATCGCTTCTCTCATCCCCTTCTTCTCCACCTCTCCGACACTAACTGTCTGTCTGGTTACCCGCCGGCCCACTGACTAGGCTGCACCGGCCACCTTGGTTAAATGTTAATCTGCCAATTTTTAACGCCTTCTGGAATCGTCGGCCTTGTGCAATAATAATAATCATCATCATCATCATATTTGTAAATGTATGAAATAACATATCGTTGTAATTGTGTGCATACTAAATAAATGACCTTGTTAAAAAAATATCGATGTGCAGTTCGTCAACCAAACGTACAAAGATAACTTGTTGCTACAAATCTACCGGGTCTATATTATCTAAGGGTGATATGTGTACACACACGTATCAAGCGAATAAATCAATCAATCATATATATATATATATATATATATATATATATATATATATGTACGAGAGCGGTTCGACAAGTTTCAGTACATTAATTTCACACAGGCAACATTTCACGCCAGCCGGTGGCGGTGCTTAGTTTTTAAGTTGTTCCAAAGAAGTGAAGAAAACAAGGTTCGGCAATTTTTTAGAAGCTAAGTATAGAGGAGCAAGAAATCTGCATAAATGTTTGTGTTAATAACCAAATCATATGTTCTACAGTGGTAGAAATGTTACGAACTGCTTATAAGTTGTTTTGAAGGAAACAAAAACACCTTGGATAACGGTAACAAAATATTCTTTTTTTATAAATTTGTTTTAGAAGTTTTCAATCCGTTCTCGTCTGTACACTGATTTAGTTAGAAGGTTCTGACAGTTAATAAGCTTCACTCTATTCGGCGGAATCTAGTGGAGGCAGACGTAAGTCAGCAAAGATCATGTGCTACTGGTATAGCCAATTATTTAGCGCATCAGTTCCTATTGAACGTGTATCAATATATATATATATATATATATATATATATATATATATACATATATATATATACATGGATGTGATATGTTAAATTACTTTAAAAGGTAATGAATTGTAATAAATATATATAAAATAAGTAAAGAGGATACTGCGAAGTAAGCGCTGTGTGTAACGTTTGTAGCAAACTCAGCGTCATGTGTCGATATTGGCGTCACGGTCTTATAGCCTTTGTACAGATGAAGCACAAACGCTTTCGACTGATAAATTGTGTGCCAAAAACAAAAGTTGCGGACACTAAGAGACAAAAAGTAAATTTCACGCAATGTTTGTTGAACAGTAGAACCCTTCTTTCTGACCTAAGGAATATAATATTCTTTCTAAAATCAAACAACTACCCACTAAATGCAGCCTTACTCCGGATTTAATCCCACCCATATTTTATAAAAATGTAGCGTCTGCGATAACTGAACCCCTTTTTTTTATCTTCAGTAGGTCCTATGAGTATGGCATTGTACCAAAACATTTTTGGCAATCAGTCGTAACCCCTGTACATAAAAGGGTCTAAAGTCAAATGTAGATAATTACAGACCTGTAGCTCAATCATCTATCGCATGTATCATCTTTGAAAAACTGCTAGTGGACCATATTTTTAATTTTATTCAATCCAAATGCTTGCTGGATGAGAACCAACATGGTTTTACTAAAAGAAAATCCACGGCAACCCAACTCGTCGAAATGACTCAAGATTGGGCTGTTATGATAAACAATAGGCTGGCCTTTGATTGTATATATATTTTGATTTCTCCAAGGCATTTGATAGAGAAAACCATGTGAAACTTGTACAAAAGCTTAGGTACTTGGATGTAGATACTCACTCTATATCATGGATTGCTAGTTATCTTACCCGTATAGAGTTCTGCGTTCGCGTAAACAATAGCTTTAGTGAGTCGGGCACGTGCCCCTCAGGCGTTCCTCAGGGATCAAGCCTCGGGCCACTTTTATTTTGCACATTTGTTTTAGATCTTAAAAACGTTATTCCTGAGTCGATAACTTATAAGCTTTATGCTGATGATTTGAAACTATACGGACCTTCCAACACCGCTAGCGAAAGGCAAGTACTACAGAGTACGATTGAGGCGGTTTCTAAGTGGTGTGTGGATAATGAAATGCTTATAACAGTGCCGAAATGTGCTCTATTGTGTTTAAAATAAGCCCATAACAACATGCTACATGGGGAGGCTATCCCTATTTCAAATTGTATTAGGGACCTAGGGGTTGCAGTGACACCGCAACTGGATTTTAGCACTCATATTACACAAGTCATCCGATCAGCTTATCTTATATCTAATACCATATTTCGTTGTTTTATAATTAATGATTACAAATTTTACATGAGGCTTTATAATAGTTTGGTTGTACCTAAGTGTATCTATTGCTGTGAGGTTTGGCGGCCTTATTTAGATAAACACATTGAAGCAATGGAAAGTGTACAGAGGAGGTTCCTTCGTCGTGTCTCGTTAAGGTGTAACATTGCCCAAAATTCTATTGTGATAAGCCCTATTCGGGAACTTCAGTCCAGAGCGGATTATCGCATGTTCAATTGTATCATAAGCTCATCAAATAAGTCAAACGATTTTGCATTCGGTTAAACAATTTTAGAAGCGGTAACACACCATCTCGTCGAAACAAATTGCCAAGACAGATCGTATAAATAACATGCTTTCGTGGCGGATGGCGAGGGCACTGAAAACTTGAAACGCTAACAGTGCAAATGTCGGCACACAAGTAAACTGACTATTGTATGTATCTAGGTAACGGTTTGTAAAATGTAAATTATGTCCTCCCATTGACAGAATCAATCACTTGATTTATTTGGAAGCACTCACCGGTATATGGAAGCACTCACCGAAACATTGTCGGATTTGGGCTTCTGGGTGGCGAATGACCCGAGTTTGTCAACATTTGAATGTGCAATGGGTAAATCAACTATAGACTTATTTGCTACAAATATGCCAAAACCAAATTTATGTTTTGTGGGAACAGATCATCAATTAAGAGAAGGAGCGGACCTGACGGCGCATAAACCCGTTGGTCTGGATATCACGGTCCCAGTCCGCCGTGAGCGACAGCACAAACAGAAACCTTTGTCGAGATCACTTAAAGCGGACTGCCTACAAGAAGCTATAGAAGTCCTCGGGACCGAAAGGGCAGAACAGGATGTAGAAAACTACAATGAACTGCTCACCCGAGCACTTAAAACATGCACAAAGCATGTGGAACGGAGAGGAGAAAGGAGATGGTGGCCTCCGGAGTGTAACCAAGCGAAGGCCATTCACTACCAAGCAAAGGTGCTGGTGCGCATAAGGACGGAAATGAGACTCCTCTTCGCAGCGACGAGATCCATCTACCGACGAACTCTGCGGAATTCTAAAAGACAACACGAGCAACAACTGAAGACCCGAATGCTCCAGAAGGCCGAACAAAATTCATACTCCACAGCGCTTCACAGGAAAGATCTGCATGTCTAATTGAAAGTGATCTACTCTATGGCCATTTTGAATCGATCCTCAGCTCACATGACACAGTGCCAAGGACAGTGCTCACTCTCATATCTGTCTGGTCAGAAGAGGATCTACAATGGAGAAACCAACTGGACGAATACTTCACCGTCCAAGAAGTGGCGGAGGCACTGCGTCGACTCCCGAGAAACAAAGCACCCGGGCCAGATGGCATCCTTAATGAGCATTTGCAGCAGGCAGCCACAATGACCGCACACTGGACCGCGCTTTTCAATAGGTGCATTTACAACGGTCGACTACCCGCAGCGGTGAGACAGTGCGTTATGGCACTTATTCCAAAGGGCAAGGGGCCGCGGACCGAACCCTCTTCTTGGCGGGGCATCGCCAAGAAAAGTTGCGCTTACAAACTGCTTGCAAGCCTCCTTGGCGCCCGTCTAACGTCGTTCGTCGAGTACAAAAGGGCATTACCAGACGAACAAAATGGCTTTCGTGCGCAGAGGTCAACTCTAACTGCATGTGCAATCCTCCTTGCAGATATCGAGCAAACCCTGGCACGAAAGAGACAGTTTTTATACAGCGTATTTGTGGATTTCCAAGCCGCTTTTGATTCAGACTCAAGAAGTCGAGTCCTGCTTCAACTCGCCGAAATCGGGGTCCCAATACGAATGTTGACACTGATGAAGGACGTGCTATTGTCTAATCAGATCATCTTGGACGACGGTATAGCAGAGCACCCAAGCATAGAACAAACGACAGGCTTTGCCCAGGGCGATAATCTCAGCCCTTTGCTTTTTTCTATACTGGTAGCCGAGTATATGTATGCCGACGATCTAGTACTCTACCGTACCAGCAGATACCATCTGCAACAGGCGCTCGTTACTTTATTGGCGTATGTAAACGTAGTAGGCCTTGAAATAAATATGCAGAAAACAGATGCCATGAAGTTCAGGCACGCGGGCAGGCTGGCCCTGACCCATACACTTAGGTTAAATGGACAGGACCTGAACTATGTAAATAAGTTTACATACCTCGGTATCACAGTGACCCCCTCAGGCAAGACCTTCGCTGCACACATAGAGAAGAGGACTAGAAAAGCCTCGGTCGCGGCGACAGCCCTTAAGAAGCTTCAGATGCTCTCGGTTAAGACAGCGCAAGCTCTCTTCGATATGAAAATTGCGCCAATCGCATCATACGGAATCCAGCTTGTGTGGGCAAAGCTAAGCTCGGTTCAACTTGGTGCACTCGATCGAGTGAAACCAGCTTTATTAAAACGGGTACTAGGTTTACATACGTATGACAGATGTAATTGTTAGGTCAGAATGGAAGGTCACAGGCAGGACAAACAGGCACATCATCGCCCGTTTTGCTGTGCACGGTTTTCACCACCTCTTATGCCAGAAAGACGCTTGCCATGAACCCTGTGACACATGTGTTTGTAAATATTGTTATGGTATATGCGTAAGATATCATGGTAGTAAGTGCAATGCAATCACCTCACTAACAAGGCTGGCACTGAGCGATCTATAATTATTAATATCATTACGAGGCTGTAGTGACATTTATCATACTATTGTATATTTTACACTTTGACAACATGAATGTGCATTTGAATTGAATTGAATTTCTATAAGCTTTCATGTGTATCATGTAACCACAATGTGATTAAAATACACCTATATGCTTGTATTTAGCCTGACGTATGTTCGGTGATGACACAGCAGATAAAAAGGATAACATGTTTTTCTGGTAAACATGTAGAGCGTCCGATTGTGCCTTCGTCAAACAAGGCAAAAACCCCCTTAGGTACGAATTGGCTGCCGTTTGCTAGTACAGTGCTTGTGTTTCCCTGTTATACGAGTATATGAGGAGATAACAGTATGTGGTCTCTGTTAGTAGATCGTCTAATAATTGCAATTCACAATTGTCTCTGTAGCCAATTTAAACAACGAATTTCAGCGCTTGTCGTATGCCCAATTCCGTACCGCGCTTAGAGCACTGTTTGTCCAAGGAGTGGACGGTATATATATATATATATATATATATATATATATATATATATATATACATACATATACAATCATCTCAAAACAATGTTAGCAAACAAACGAACCAGCTTTAATTAGATGAGTCAATGAGACTCAAAGAACGATTAGGCTCTCAATAACACGTTCATGCTTGCCAAATGTTAATGAGGTTTTCAAGAGCTTGGCCTGGTAATGAGGTCAGCACGTGCGATTGATTAGATAGCGGCCGCTGGAACTTTTGCCGATGCGGGCAGCGACGAACCACCGTAAAGCCCTGACCTCTTGCAATTAATAACGCATTTTCCTACCTGCTCAACGCAGTCGACGTGCCGTACGAGAACTTTTATCGCTCAGCCGGTCGCCCTTCTGATTCAATTTCAGTACCGATTATTGAGGTATATCGACAATGGCTTCTTCTTACATGAAATTAACATGACCAACCTTAACCGTTTGTCTTATTCCACATGGCCTGAAGCAATCAACGGTAAACTGTGCACATCCTAAACACTCTAACACTTGAAAGAAAAAAGAATGGTGTAAACAATTGAAGCCAGCCGCAATGCCTAAGAAGATTCCGAAGCAGACCTGAAATGTTTCTATTGTCCCGGCGATTTCCTGTAAAAGGTATGCCAAGGCCAACTCCTGTGGACCGCATTTTCCTGAAACAGAACTGGCTAAGTAAAAATAACCTAGCTAATTCGTGGTATATTTCGAGCCTCCTAACCACAAGCTTCTTGCAAACTATGGATAAGTAATCTACGAAAGGTATAGGACGGAAGTTAGCAGCCCGAGTGCACTTTTCTTATTCTTGAATAGAAGAACTATTTTCGCGTCCCTGCATCTGAATGGAAGCAAACCACCGATATAAATAAGTTGACAATACTAGCGAGCGGACGAGCGAGTGCCAAGGCGTTAATTTTTAATAATTTGGTCAAAATACTTGTTCATCCCCAGCCACAAAAAAAGTGTTTAGTTCTGGCCCCTACCCGCCTTCGTGTTTTTAAAAACCAATTAAACTTAAAATGCACTGACTTCATCTGATCTAAATAATGCTTGATTCGTCCGCCAGAATAATGCTGGCTCAGTCCTGATATCCGTCTAGATATCAAGGGCGTCACAATGCTTGACTCAACAGTTGCAAAGTACCCGTTGAATTCATTGCCAATACTCTGCATTATTTAAACTGCTGTATAAACCTGCGATTGTAAAATTAGTCACTTGCTTGCAAGTCGCAAGCCGCAGGGCAGTTTCATAAACCTGCGATTAAAATGAGTCTTTGTATGTCGCCTACCTGTATCTCTGAAGAGCACTGCAGTAAAATAGAATAGGCTGTCTTCGATTTTTATGAGCCTACCTCACGGTGAATACAGACAGCTGTCTCAACACAAAAGGTTAGTGGAAGGCTTTCCACACGTTCCTGAGACGCCTGCAGATCAAGTGGCTTTCAAAGCGTGTTTGGTGATGTTGTTCCTTGTATTGACTCACTTTTCGTGCAATGCAACATATCTGCTCGACGTCAATTACGCAAATGTGAATTGCTAGAACACATCTTTGATGTACGCTCTAATAAGCTAAGGAATCAGCGAGCAATCACTCCAAAAGCCGTAGCCCGCGTTGAGTTCGTGAACGGATTGTTTTCTTGGCGGATGGCCAAATGGGGCGCATGCAAATTCAAATAGCGTAGTAGTTGGTGATTAGTTACGTTTCTTCTTTCGGAAGTACGTATATATTGAAAACAATACATATATGACCATGATAATTGTACCACACACCCTTATATGTGACAGAAAAGTGATTTTATGTTATGGTTAAGCTTGTTGACGTTATGCTTAAGACCACGGGGTACAACATATTTATGTGAGCTACCAACTATATTTTCATAAACGACCTGTGGCGAAACACAAATTGTATTCGTAGTAGAGCTGGTAACAGAACACATTAAAGGCAGAGGCAATATTAGCTGTATTGTACACTTGTGACTAATTAGTGCCCTGTGTATATACTACTAGCAGATGTCGTGAGTTTAAGCCCTAGACCGGCCACACGCTTACGGATCCCTTGTCGTGTCACCGCGTGAAATATGACGCTTCAGTAAGACTCTTATGTGGAAACAGGTTGTCCCCTAGACATAACGACAACATAATAAAGGTCAGAGAAAAGCAGAGTTTACCAGATCGCAGAAACCACACATGAAAAAAACACACTTCAATTTGCCACAACGATGTGATTAAAGTCATGCCAACGAATTACTTGGTAATGATGGCATGTCGATCATCTCTAGAAGGGAAAAAACGCTAAGTATTTCTTACAGAGAACTACTCTGTCAAACCAGAAATGCAAGGGCTAGCATTGCATTCCTTTAAAACCAGGTCTCGCCTACCACCATGACATCCAGTCCAGACCCTGTATACTTACGTAAACCTGTCAAGTCTCTAGCTACCCTGATTTTCGGACTCCATCAGATTTATTAAACCAAGTTTGACAATCTCTAATATTAACAGAATTATTAGCATTTATAATAATCTTATCATAATTATCCAGGTTATTTTCAGATTATGTTGATGATGTTAACTATAGCAGCAGTGTCAATAACGATAGCTTTCATTGCGGACAGTTTACGTCTTGCTTTGGAGTACGGTTGGGTATTCTGCATTCCTGTGAACTTCCGATTGCAGTGGCGATGGCGGAGTGTCGCTAACCTCAACATTCATCGCGTTCGAGTGCTAGCTCTCATTTTTTAAAGGATACAGCTATCCATCCCGGTCCGTGCGCCTCTTAATTTCTGCTGCTCAAAATATACAGGGTGACGACGTCCATAGTGAGCTCCCTCAAAGTTTACGCATTTTGGTGAGCTCTTGCAGTTTAAAGCTATATGTCCTGACTCGCCACAATTCCTACAAGCT
>QVRM01004056.1:0-137640 GCA_003439945.1 Dermanyssus gallinae | reverse complement strand
TTTGATCATCACAGCCCTTCTCAATATGATTGTAGATTGGTAGATGATGAAAGACGTAAATTAATTCTTTTTTTGAGAAATCTAAGGGGCAAGGCTTACGAGTACAGTCCATGCGCAACAGAAACCGTGGCGGCCACGGCTTGTAGAAGTAATTGGATTAGGCGGTCCTGTGTCATCAGAAGCTTGGTGTACAGCTAGATATACGGGCAACATGTTAATATGTCGTATCTCACACGTTATAGACTATAGGTCTAAAGCATGGACGTTAATATGATGTATAAAAGTAATTTCTTGAACAAGCCGCGCAACGCTGCAAAGTTTAGGTCTGAAAGAGATTTTTTTATTCATCACTAAAGTGCAAGGTTCAAGTTTTTTTCGACAATAGAGTGCATTGGCATTAGAAAGTTTCTTGAGGAAACCATGGAAAATTGTTTGCCAAAGTATGTTCCAACAAAAGGAAAGCTGAGAGCATGTTTAATCACCTAGTCGGAGTGGCTGTAGGTTGTCTGCTTTGATCGCGGCTAACGCACCGTTCTAAAAATACTGGATCGTTGTCACGCGTGGAACCAAATCCATCTTGAGTAAAATTAGTTTTCTACCTTGATTTTGAATTTCTAGTTAAGCATTGTCCTGCTGTTATATGTGAGAAGTGATGACATAAAGTAATCTTCTACCAGCTAACGCTAAAAATAAGTGGGTTTCATTATGCCTAGCACCCCTCTTGACCAACTTTGTAGAAGCGGACCCGGCCGCGCCGTGGGGCAACTGGCTGAAAGGTCTCAGTCGGGTATAAAACCTTAATGATATTGTCAGAACCGCGACTCGATCTAGATGGCGGCCAATGCAATCCTTAGAAAAGCTCTTGTGAGCAAAATGTTTGCTTAGAGTTTCCTAGAACTCAGATCTAATTAAAGCCATACTTTGCGCAATAGTGCTGACATTTATTAAAATTGCATGCCTTTGTAACGCGCACACGGTCGCAAGTTCACTAAAGTACACATATTTCTATATACTATATCTCGCTGAAATAAATAAAAGTAATAATATGCGATGGCACAATGTGTATTTTATATCAATAAGGCATAACAGAGGCGAAAGCCGTTTATGAAACGCACTAGTGTGTTTGCGTGTAGTATATATATATATATATATATATATATATATGCATCATTATATTCATTTATTAGTAGTTAAAGAATGAGTTTCACAATTAAATCCTACCGGACGTAACAGGTATTAGCGCATGTGGCGATTATACGGCAAGTCCTGGTGTCGGCCATCTATGTGAAGTGCCCAAAATCGGAGCGGTGTTTCCACGTTGCACTTGAATTGACAGACGCTAACGGAATAATGCTCCGGACCAGTGGTCACCGGCGGCTGGTTTCAAGGGCTTGCAGAGTTTGCTAATAAGTGGGCAAACTTAACCCGTCATGGGTTCAGACCCTCAGAGTTTCAAATGCAAAAAGACAAACTCTAAGGGGTGAGTCCTTGATGCCCAAATATTTTCGACATTTGGTCGCCTCGGCATTGGAGACTGCCAGAGTGCTCCGCTCGTCGTGCCCTGATGGCGACTGATCATAGAGGGTGCTAAAGAGTCACGGTAGCATCTCAGACGAGTGACCCCCCGTTCCCGAAAGCCGCGCGCAAGGTGGAGAATCAATATATTAAAAAACTTAGGCTCCGAGGGGTTCTAAGCAACCCAAGTCGTCATGCAAATCTGAACTCCTCGCCCTAGAGGAAGACCAGATCGTCTTTATCTTCGGGCAGCATTGAAACACCAAGAAGTTTCAGGGAGAGTCTGTCAACTATTAGGCGCCCCACCACGAAAGCAGATCTAATATGTGTATCCTACTTGGTTGGTACGAATGGCCTCGCTACTTCTTGGGATTTCAAAATAAGTCCCTCTTTTCGGCGAATAGAAGCACATTGTAAATGCCCCGCCGATTATTGCTAGTTCACTCTGCCATATCCCGTCGTCCAAATACCAGAAGTTCTGAGGACATGCTAGGCAGTCGATCAACGGTTTTCTTGACAAACAAAAGGGTGGTGGACCAAGGGAGTCTCCTTCTTGTAATCCGTAGTTGAAGTAATTGAGTGTTCAGCAAATAACAGCTGCGAGGGGAACTTGTGGGCCCGTTATTGTTGTTGTATATAAATATATAAATATAATATATAGTATATATATATATATAGAGATATAGATATATAGATATATATATATATAGATAGTAATATATATAATATATATATATATATATCTATATATATATATAATATATAATATATATATATAATATATATATTATATATATATATATATATATATATGCATATACATATATATATGAGAAAGAGAAGAAACGGTTAGTTCCTTGCCGCCCGTTATTATGCAGCTATTCTAAAGCAACGGCGTATGACATCCTGCTCTGAGCCAGGAGGACGATCTACCCGGCGTTGCAACAACACGAAAGTGTCACGAGCTGTCGCGTTGTCAGCATTGTCTTCCCATGGGCGGGAAATCGCCGCAGCTTCCTCCTTCTCACGGCGGGATCCCAGCCTCTGACCTCACCATTGACCGGCCTATATGAACAACTTGAGGGACGACCCGTGCCGTCACGAGTCGACTCACTTTTTAAGTAGATTCTAGCTGTCGCTCCCCCCCCCCCCCCCCCCCCAATTTCCCCAACCCCCCACCTCATCACCGGCGGATCGTATGCTCGCTTATGGTAAGCGTGCATTGCGAGCGTGCTTGTGTGTGTAAATGGTAAATATGAGTGTGAATATAGGCGCTCGTGTAGCAGATTAGCAGCTGACGCGATCGGCCATTGTGCCATCGCTCGCTGGCTCGATCGTGCGCCGCTTTAACTTGCCGATGCCTACGACACTACAGTCAGCAGGCTGCAGCCGGCACCACTTCAGATGGCCGCCCGCATTGCACACTTGGCTCGAACGAGTCGCGAGTCGCACTGTGCCTTTCGAAACGAACTACTTCACTCAGCGTGACCGGGTGGGAGGGCCGTCGCCTCGTCCATCCGGCGGCGTCGCCTCGTGGTGATGCCATCGCCATCGTGGTCGGCGTCATCATCGTCGTCGTCATCATCGTCGATGGATGTTTGTCGCCCATAGCGCGAGCGCGGCGTTCTCCCCAACTTTGTCGCTCGCACACTCGGCCTTGTAGACTCGGTCTTGGCCGTTGGCCGTTGGTTTCTGGCTGCTTCTCTGGCGGGACATGACGCATTGGACGCCCACCCGCCCGGCCGCCCGCGAGTGCTCACTATTTGTTTAGCGGCCTCGTGATGCTCCTCGTCTTCGTCCTTCTCCTTCTCCTCCTTCAGCGCCAGCAACTCAAGGGCCAATTCTTTCTGCTGTTCGTTTTATGATGATGGTGGTGGTGGTGGCGATGGTAATGATGATGATGATGATGATGGTGATGGTGGTGGTGGAGATGGCAATGATGATGATGATGATGGTGGTGATGCTAATGACGATGGTGATAAAAGTGGTGATGGTGATACACCCATTCTCGCCATCGCCCATCACCACCGACAGCCGGCCATCAATAGTGGGGGGGGCCAGCAACAACGCTGCTAGAGGTAATGTATTTGAGAAAAAAAGGGCAAATTAATCCAATTCGACTCGGCTTTCGTTCGACACTGCAGTCGTTGCCATTCGTCGTACCATCGTTGTTGTTGCTGCTGCTGTTGTTGTTTTTGTTGCTGATGTTGCTACGGTTGTTGTTGTTGCTGCTGCTGTTGTTGTTGTCGTTGTTTTTTTCGTAGTCAGTATCATTGTCGCTCTTTGATTGAACGTCATTGAATGTATATCTGTAGATGTGACGCTTATAATCGTATTGTCGTGTTCATGAAGCTATCTGTCATCTTTCATTCATAACGGTGGATATTTCTATACGGTGTCTTTGTTGTTACTGTTATTCTCGTTGTTGAGTGCAACAACAGCACGTGTGCAGGGTACAGTGGTACAGGTTGATGATGCCAGCGCCATGATGTATGTCTTATACTGCTGCATTACCAGATACACGTAATAACAGAGCAGATACTCTGTCTGTGTGGAAATCCGTCTTGGTTCACGTCAGGATAGTTTCGTGAGTGGCGAGTTGGCCAAAAGTGTGGGGTTTTCGCTTCGGTAAAGTAGGGTGCCGACATCCACTGCCGCACGTTCGTCATATTGTCAAAGGCGAGTAATCGATTCTGCTCAATCAACCAATAAATGCTTTTGATAAACAAACTTAGAGACGTATATATATATATATATATGTATATGTATGTATAGCGTATTCAAAACGGGAGCGACATTCGATCGGCACCTACTCGTCAAGCAAGAGTCCTATTGTTGTTTCATACAGTCGAGTACGAAACGAGTAATTTCAAATTGGGACGAGTTCGACCCAAGCCAGGAGTTGTGGATTTATCGCTTGACAGTTGTTGTTGTTGTCGTTCTTTTTTATTGTTGTTGCACTTTTTGCTACTGCTGTTTTTGCTCTTGCTACTATTGTTGTTGTCATCGTTGGTGTCGGTATACGCATATATCGTGTCAATGCTGCTGCTGCTGCTGCTGCTGCAGTGTCTTACCGACAATGCCGACGAGGGTACACTTTAGATTATTGAACGACATTGCCTCTGGAAGCGATTGCCTTCAGAGTAACGTCGACGACGGTTGACGATTGCTCGCCTATGTCAAAGATGATCATGACTGTGACAACAACCGCCTTGCGAACAATAAGGCCAGCAGAAGCAACAACAATAACAACAACAACAACAAAAGCGTAATGTACAAGGCCAACCGTTCTCAGACAACTGTTGACAGGGTAACGTCTACGCCTGAACTGACACAGCGACAACAATGCATTACCCTCACCCACACCCACCAACCACCACAGTCATCGCCGCACGTGGACGATTTTCCCCTATTTCCTATATTTAACCTACCAGGCTGAAAAGGGAACTATATCCTCATCTCCTGTCTTGTCGCCCTCTCCGCCGCACCGGCGACTTGTCGAGCCTCCAGATAATCCTTAAGCTAGGTCGTCCACTTATTTCGTCTAGTCTGTCTATCAGCCGAGGGCACGCTGGCAAATAGTTAACCAGACATACATAGATATCCATGACGTGAACTGCATGTATGTTTACCGGTTAATAGTTTTGTTATTATTGTTTGCGTTGTTGTTGTTGTTGTTGTTGTTGTTGTTGTTGTTGTTGTTGCTGTTTGTGTTGTTGTTGTTGTTGTCGTCGTTGTGTTGTCGTCGTTGTTGTTGTTGCTATTATTGTTACGATTGAAGCTGTTGATCGACATATTCACATCGACCTATCGTGTCTAGTACAGCCATGATCGTCGGGGGGTCGCGGGCGTTTTCACGAGCAGTATTCACTATTTGTTTCTCTCGTTTCCTTTATCGCCTCGCAGCCGATGCTACGGCGGCTGACTGGCGTCGCATTCCATATGCGCAGTACGCTCTGCGCCAGTTAGACAGTCAATTAA
The DNA here is from genome assembly GCA_003439945.1 of Dermanyssus gallinae. NCBI lineage: Eukaryota > Metazoa > Arthropoda > Arachnida > Mesostigmata > Dermanyssidae > Dermanyssus > Dermanyssus gallinae. The sequence goes on along the minus strand of QVRM01004056.1, from coordinate 132,144 downwards.
GCTTTTGGCGTTTTTCCTTCGTTTTTTCGTCCGTTCGTATTTGTAATTTCCTGCAACCGGTCACATCTTGTACTCGCATCTGACTACGTCGTCTTGTTTCCTACCTAAGTTCTCATTTTCTTGTTTCTTCCTCCACGTTCCTGTCTACATACAGCTGTATTGTGCGTGGAGGGACACGACGGTGATAATGATGCTGATAATGATGGTTGTACAAACAAACATGAAAACTCGGAGGATTCGATTCAAGGTGGTGCAGTATACTGTCGATCGAATCGTGCGATCTAAGCAAATTGAAAAGAAAAAAAGTACAAGAAGAAAACGTGGAAAAGGATGCAGCAGCAGCAGAACAAGTTCAACTGACACTTGGCTTACGACTTGTCAATGCTCAAATTATGAACCTGGAGCGCAAAGGTTCTCCTTCTCCATCTGTATTTTTTTTCGATGCGCCTTGGAAAGAGCCAGTTAATCTAGTGTACGGAAGCTATGGGAGAGGCATCCTTTTTGTTATTGCTGTTGTTGTTGTTGTGGTAAACAACAGCATTATTGTCAGCAGGACACGAATATACTATATAGCAGAGTCGTTCGCACTCTTCTGTCTCTCTCTCTCTCTCTCTCTCTCGCAAGATGGCTTAGTGGCAAAAGTATTTGCCTTGCATTCGGGAGACCTGGCTTCGAGACCCAGACCGGCCACTCCTAAATTGCTTTTGATGGGTCCCAATTTAAACAAGGTGAATGCGGAGTGGATTAAAAATCGACCATAATCGACCAAAAAAAACGGGGAGCACAGATGTCTCAATAAAAAGAGATGGTGCATTACCATCCACCCCCTCTCCCCATTAAGTTGTAATCACCGGACTTAGCCTATTGGTGTCAACACACACACATACATATATACGTATATAAAAATGCATATATATATATATATATATATATATATATATATATATATATATATATATATATGTATATATATATATATATATATATATTTATATTTTGTATATATATATATATATTTATATATTGTATATATATACATATGCAAAAGTGTACAAAGTCGTACATGTGTATATTGAGGCGTGTCTGCGTATGTGTCTAGATTTAATTAAGATAGCTATTTCGTGGCTGTACGACGTGCCATCAGCTGCCATCGGAGCATCACTGCGTGTCTTAAGTCAAAGCTCGGACCGACTGGCGTCGACCATCAGCGATCAGCCGGCGGTAGCCTGCGAACCTACCTGAACCTGGGCATGTATGCGAGGCACGTCGTCTCCCTCACAAGCCTCGATGGGTCACTCAGATGCAGCCACTCACGGCCGGCGGATACACGCACGGTGACGGTATTTCAAGCAGCAGCAGCCGCAGCAGTCGCTCTAACAACGGTAGGTAATCCTTTTCGGTGTGGCGGTTTTCACAGTGCCGTAACGGCCGCGTGCCGGCGTGCTGTACTCGCCTATCGATCTACAGACTAGTGCTTTTCTCCACTGATTTCCTGCTGGCTACGCTGTCGGTATCATATATTCTCGTTACAATATAACAACGTACATTCCACGTTGGCTCCAGCTCTCTATCTTTATCTCTCTCTCTCTCGCTCTCGCTCTCCCTCTCTCTCAGTATTTTTCTTCCTTTGCGCCGTTTTCGCTTTCACTCACTGTTGTTCCCTATGCCCTCTATCCTCGTTGTGTCTGCTCACTCGCTCGCTCGCTGGCTCGCTCGCTTATCTTGTATGGATGTGTTCCACGTCCGTCATTACATCATTCCGGCATTCTGCAGCACACGAACGGTCTATCAACCGAGGCGCAGGCGGGGAGAGGAGGGTGACTAGGTACTCTATCTAGTTAGCTGTACCGGCTGCTTTAATACACGGAGTACCTGTATCGTGTGCAGGTAACGTTCACTATGCGCCTCGGCACACTCAAGCGCCTTGGCCGACTAGCCAGCTGACCAACCAACCAACCGGTGGTCCACGGTGACGACTACGACAGACACTTGACAATGACGAATCACGCGGTCACGCGGACAATAGATGAAATCGACAATCCTCGATTCGTGTGATCAGACGAATGAAGCACGACAAGTTCGCTCGAGTCGCCCAGGAGGCCGGCACCTTTGCCAGAACGCTTAAGGACGAACGCTTCACGCGCGAACAGTGAGCAATGAACCAGCCCTTAGACCAACAACACTGCACACAACAGAATAGCACATCCAGAGCAATCCCGAAACGATACTGAGACGTCGTTCCAGGACGTGGGTCGGAGGCTTTACAGGACGCGCGCGCGCGCGAGCGAGAAGAGATCGAGAGAAAAAGAGAGCGGTAAACATATCACACGTGGATCAACAACATCAACAACAACAGGTACACAACCTCACGCACTTCACTGTTGACGATAACGAAGGCAGCAGCAACAACAGCAGTAGCAGCAGTAGCAACAACAAGATTAGGAATCGTTTCCAGAGATGACAACATTCAGCAGCACAACATACTTACAAACAAATACACAGACACAGATGATGATGATGATGATGATGATATGAAGCTGTTACACAGGCCGACACAAAATAAGCGGTCGACACACAAACAACCTCTACACACAGAGCTGCCTGCTGCACGGCCAACGGCGCAACAGTGGCCCAAATCAACGCGATGACGGCTTATGAGGGCTTGAATACTCGCCACTAGAACTCACTGAAACTTACGAGCGCTGATACGACGCGCTGAGACACCGATAGAACACAATCCGAAGCGCTCGTAGTGCTGCCGCTCCAGTCACAACGAAACTGCCAGCCCAACGACCTGGAGGTCGTCTTGTCCTGCTGTCAGGAGTGCAGAGCCCTTTCCCGTCCGGAGCGGGTTCCGCTGCGCCCTCACCCTTGTTGTGGCGAGGGTGGACTCGCTAGAGGGCTCGCAAATGGGTAGGCTGAGTAGTGGATTTTTCTTTCTCCTCTTCTCTCTCTCTCTGTCTCTATATATATATATATATATTTATTTATTAATATTTGTCAGGCCACTTTAACTCATTATTAAAGCTGCTCGATTATATATACGAGTATATATATATATATATATATATATATATTACCGATTAAGCTTTTCCCGACTAATGGCGCTCTACTAATTAAATTAGGCAATCTTCAAAGACAACTTCGACTAAGCACAACATCTAGAAGAGGAACGAGCTTAGCTACATTTTTGTCTAAGAAGTGCAGTCGGATAGATTTAGCAATGGATGTGAACGGGCCAAGTTCATCCTCCGCTAGGAAGACACCGAGCGGTTAAAATGTGCTCGCTTCCGCATTCAGACGAAATGTGTATCGCATATGAGCACGAACATTGAGACGACCGCACTCCGTCTGAATGGGTGTGTGATATGGCGGTCGTTACAAGACAGCTTTTTGACATATTCAGTCATACTCATTTTGATCTACCAATAAATACAAAAAGACGACGTCGACATGCAACGATAATAAATGAAATTAAATGCGGTGCCGCCCACATGTCACAAATGTAAATTATGCATGCATGTGTAGATTTCTCTTTTGAGTACGGCATTAAATAAAATCCGGAATTCCAACAGACACCAAGAGCGAAATAAGACAGAACGCACTTACATATATTAAAGCATGCACGCTACATATGGGTACACCTCCTTTGCTTTAACGGTTCGGTCGCATACTCGGGTTACAGGCGAAAAAGTATAAGGAATACCTGTTAAAAACCTATCAAATACGATTTCTGCCGGACTGTTAGCTGAAGGTCCGTTCTGACTGCCATTGCTCGTTGTTCACTTCGATATCATTGGCGTAGGTTGAATCTCAGCGCGACGACACATAATAAATGACCAAGGACGTACTTGTTGCCTAGTCAAGCAATTTAATTATGTACTGTTATTCTTATTTTGATGTTATTATTATTATTATTATTATTATTATTATTATTATTATTATTAAATGCAATGTTATTGCGAAATAAACAATATGTATGTTACTGGCATATATAATCTAGCAATTTACACTCAGAGTATACCTTGACGTAAAACAACAGTACATTACCGCCATCACATGGCTACCCATCCTTTCAGGTGGTATACGCAATTGGAATGCTAAACAAGGAAGTGGCGTCATGATATTGCTAGCAAAACCTAAACCTAATTCGGTAGGACCTCATCTGCCTATGCGTGCGTCTGACGACCAGCTGACACCGCTGTGCTTACATCGTCTGAGATCGAAAGCTTTCCTATACCGACCGGCTACGCTATCATTGTATCCCTATTTAGGATCAAATTGAAAGCAGACGCGAAGTAGCATTGATTCTATCCTATTTGAGAAACGAGAGATTTTTCAAGCGCACCTTGTACGCTTATTTCATTAAATTAAGTGCGTAGACACATTTGTCGCTTATTAGTAGTAGGCATATAGTAGTCGCCGCTGTTTAGCGAACTCCCTTATCTCAGAGCGTAGGCGCCCTCCCGGTATCTAGTGAATCTTGGCGGATCTTGTGGTGCAAGTATATGAGCACAATGACGTACCCGATTATTCGAAGCGTTGGGAAGTGTCGCTAGCCGTGCGCTGGCGCACATACACTGAATAGAAGAAGAAAGTCTTGGGAAGAAGAATAAGGGGAAGATAATGGAGCATCTCAAGCTAATCGAAGGCGTCCCAGGGAGTATTTGACTCCCGGGCTCATATTAATTGGGATTCACCGCCTAGTTGAGGAATGAATTTACAGCGAGGCGGTGGTGCCGGGGGAGGGATCGGCTCGTGTCGCAAGTGAACTGAGACGACGCACTTCACTGCAGTCTACGCACGATAAGTTGAAAGCTGATTTGCATGAAGGCAGGCCGCTGTAGCCGCTAGCCGCGTGGTGAACTTCAAACAAGGGCGTCCTTCGTCCTCGATTAACGACTGCCTACGGGCGAGAGCGCTAAAGGCTTCATGAAGGCCGACACGGAGAGCACTAAAGTCACTGGCGTTGCTCCAGTGTTGTTTAAGCAAGAGTACGAATACATATATATACATATAGCTTTGAAATGGTGATGAAAAATTAGAGTACACAAAGGAGACTGCTAGAGCACTAAACCTTAGCCACACAACGAATTTGCCTCGACAAGCCTAGCATCTATTAGAGAGCACATAGCCCATAATTAAACAAAACACGCGTGGGGAATACGTCAGCTATCGATAGAAAATCGACCAAAGCGAAACGAAAGGCAAATTGAATGAGAGGGGAGTCGTTACGATATATAAATCATCAATAAAACAGGTGAGACACGAAACATTGTGCAGACAGAAGGTTGCGCTGGCATTTATATATATATATATATATATATATATATCCATATATATATATATATATATATCCATATATATATATATACATACACGTTTATATTGTCTGACGTTGAGTTGCAAAACATATATGCCATACAAATAATTAATTTTAAAACATCTTTGTATTTAATGCCTAAAAGCAATGTTCAACGTAAACCATTATTGCATCGTAGAACAACCCGCATCGGTAAACTTCTCCATACGTGCTTCATAGCTTTTAAAATGTACCTAGTAAAAAAAAAACAAATAATAGTTTCAGTCGAATGAATATTCCTATCATTAGAGGAGTCATCGGGTATTTGATAGTAGTTAGATGGTTCCGTACGACAGGTAGGCACTATCCATAAGCAGTCGCTGCTATCAGCGATCTATGTGAGCGCCGCTCGGCCCATCTCGTCTAACTCGACATCCCTCGAGCCACCAGCAGCACAGACCAGCCGTTTAGAAGTCGACAATGTCGGCTGATGACCGTGTGAGGCTCATGTCTCATCTACCTACATCACTATATGTGTCACCCTTTCTCCCCCCAGCCTACCCCCCCTCTCCCTGCTCCACTCTTTCACCCCCTCAGACTTCCTCCTTTGCCACCAACCGCCGTGCATCATCTTACCACAGCGTTCGCCATGCGTATCGGTTGGCCTACATCATATATGACTTAGTAAGCATCTGCATGTGTGTATACACCCATATGCATATTTATTGGAAATTCATAGATGATATTATGCAGAGAATTATATATATATATATATATATATATATATATATATATATATTATAGCATGGAATGGGTAAACACTTTGCGGACTTCTCGATTTAGTTGCTTAGGCCGAATGTTGAGAGGGGGAGCACCCGATTTTGAAGGCGAGTGCGCGGTGTTCGTATCTGGTCCCTTGATGAGTATTTACGGGCGTTATTGGTCTCCACGAGGTGAATTGCGTAGCTCGTTTGCCGATACACTACCGCCGACCTCAGAAAGAGTCAACGACTCAATGACGGTTGCATCTCAAACAAAAGTTTTACCCTGCTCAAAGGGTGTGCCCCGGGCCCGGACGGTTCTCACGCAGAGGCCGAATGGCTCAAAGACGCACGATAAGGTGCATGAATTAAGAGGGCTCTGCTGACAATCTCATTGATAGCGACATGTTCGTGGGCGTCGTGCTGCGCGGATTAGGCATAAGAGGCCTTGCTGCCTCAGGTTTTTCGCAAGCGCAGACGAGCTGCAATGCAAGTCATCTAGTTGTGAAGGAGTCTACCCGTGAAACGCTAGAGACGGCGTGTAACCATGCGCTCGAATCCGACTCGAAAACGGCTTTCAGGCAAGCTCTGTTAGTGTCGTTGAAAGATGCATCAATGCACAGACGTCGCGTTGTCCAAATAGACACTCCAGTAACGTTAGAACGGCACGCTGTTAGGCCCACCTCTGCATTGGGACTCAAAATGTTCTTGTATGCTAGCCAAATGGTCCCAGGACTGGCTGACGCCCGCTGCATCGAGGACAAAAATCCCTTCCCTGTGTTTAACATTGAGGGGACAATGTCAGTTGGTCTACGGACGATAGATGAGAGATCCAAGTCAAGCCGTGGCGTGCGCTTTGCGAATGGAGGGAACACACAGGTGCACGGATTCCATCCCCGCCGTTGCACTTTCATATTTACTGGGTCCGTCCTCAAAAGCAATGCAAAAGCAATTCCGTGGATGCTAAATGTTGGCTGAGAGTCAGCCCGAAAAATTAAGATCAGGGATACCAGGAGTACCTGAGCAAGAATAGTCCCTCGATGGTGTAGAACAGCAGCGTCCGTTAAGCAGCGCGAACAAAGACAGCGTCGGTCTGTGGCAATGGCGAAGCAAGCTAAAGACACGGCGCCAAGTAGAGGATGTCGCCACCCCAGCAGCAAAGACGCAGGAACTCACTGGATGCTACTGGGGCAATCTTTGTTATATAAGGAGGCACGAGAATAAATGAGTCAGTAGTCTTTAGTGCGAAGCAACCAGAGCACATGTGTTGCTTGAGCGGCAGAATGGCGAACTCGCGACGGCCGCCGTCCGATCGTCGGGGTGGTGCACACTAGAACTGGCACAGGCGACAGGAACAATAAGAAAGGACTAGTACCACCTTGACCTATAGGTCTGCCACCTCCACCCTCGTTTCTGTCATCCATAGATCCGCCAACGGAGCCGGAGAATGACGGCGAGGCGCCACTAACAGCATACGCCAGGATAGTGACGAAGTCAACGAAGATGTTCAGGGAACACAATGGAGCAGCCCGCAACTATGTCGGCGGGAAGCGCAAAGGCCGGCGGAAAGAAGCGGACCCCAGCTGGCAGCAGGGCGAGAACACGCAGCGGTTAAATGCTAGGTGCGCGGATAGAAAATTTATAAGTACGGGGCAGTCGAACAGGCCCTGGTGGCCGCGCTCCACGTGAACGGGTTCGTTACGGAAACCAGGTTGTATTACAGGACGACACGAGTAGGTCAACGAGGTGCACGAAGACCGGCGGAACGGAAGGCCCAAGTTTGGCGGGAGAGCGAGAACACGGAGGGAGTGGGTGCCAGGTGTGCGGACGGACGAGCCATGAGTACGAGGCCTAAACGTGCCCGGCAAAACGAGTGAGAGACCGAAAGCCTGGCAAGTTTGACCAGTTCGACCGGAAGCATACGAGCGTACAGGTAATCGGCGTAGACGAGCAGCAACGCTGGGATCGTTGGGCCAACGGCGAATGCCAGTAGGTGGTGAAGGATGCACATCATGGGATAGTGAAGGCGAAGCATCAACTACGGAACACGTTCTGGCGGCTAATAAGGACAAAATTGGATGCAGTCCCCGGCGAGGAAACACCTAACAAAAAGATGAGGATGAGAGAGATCGAGAGCAAGTGGACGAAAAACAGAACAATTACAAGGAGTACGCAGACGGAAAAACGGCAGTGGAAACCAAGTTTGCGCCCGGCGACTGGGTAAGAGTACGCACCGGGCCATTTACGGGAGTTCGTGGGTGAAGACGGGGTCGAATTCAAAACAAGCCTACGAAGGAGGAGAAAGACGGCGTTGGTCCGCGGCAATAGCGAAGCAAGCTAAAGACGCCAAACATAAGATGCCGCCACTTCAGCATTGAAGATGTGGGAAGTACCTGGATGCGCGGGCAATCCGTGATATACAAGGAGGCATGAGAATAAATGAGTCAGTACTCTTTGGTGCAAAGCAAGCAAAGAACGTACGTTGCTTGAGCGAGAGAATGGCAAACTCGTAACGGTTGCCGTCCGCTCCTGAGGGGTGGTAAACACTACAGATGGACTCCCAAAAGGGCAAGTCGACTGGCGACAATTCCTAACTTCAATTTCCAGCGCCCTCACTGTTATTACAGCGGCCGCTTTTAAGTCTCGGCTACACCCTAAAGCTTCCCATCGTCCCTCAGTTACCTCGTGGCCAGGCAGACAAGTCGCGACATTATTTTAAGCTACGAGAAGCCTTATGGGTGGGACCAAACAGGTTGCATTGACTGTGTATCGAATACACACAAATATCTCTCCAGAAAGGCACTCCACAAAAGAAAAATGCACACTGCTATTGTGTAGGATCTTCCACCGTTTTTAATTTTGGTAAACAGCCAATTGAACCATAGCTCTTGATGGCCGGTATCGGCATCAGATACAGCCGAGGTGAGAGCCCGGAGAGATAGATCATGACTGGCAACAACTACTGGAACTTGAACAAAATGCTTCACGCAATGCATTCTTCACCAACAACGTCAACTATATATATATATATATATAAATATATATTTGATCGGTTTCGAATCGGTGTGTTAGCTTGACCCATACTTTACGATGGAGACTTTGCATACGTTGAGCTGCATGGAGTTGAGCTGTTAGCCCAGACGAAAGCGCTAGCCTGCCGGGAACCATAAACGCAAAAGTCATCTAACACTGAACTTTAGATATAAACCTATATACAAAAGCACGCACACACGAACCTATTCAGGGTCAAACACTTCATTTGCTGATCTCAATGGCGGCACAATACGATCCAAAGCAAAGACGTTTCAATGCACTGCTCTTTGTCGTCTCTAAATTATTGGCAACGCAAATCGCTTGCATTGGTACCAAGGAGAAACTGAGAACACACTATGTATGCGCTACGTGTTATGCTTTACTTCGAACTGGCAGAGGGCATTGCAAAAATTTATATATTTATATACATATACACATATTTATATGCAGTAGTTTCTCTAACTTTTTTTACTAAAGTTCTGTGGACGCTTTGACCGCAATTATTCGTTACGTAGTCATGATAAGGCGTCACAGACGAGTCTTCTAGATGCGTGATATATTCTCTTCTTCTGAAAGCAGCGTACCTAACATTGTACCTGGCGTACCATTGTATTTTAGCCGCAACGCGTTTTACAGATGCTCGAAGGGCTCAAAGTGATCACAGCTCAGAACAGCAAATCAGTTTAGGTACCACATAAATGTATGAAACCGTGTATGGAGAACTGGGTCACGCGTACTGAAAATACGGCTGAAACAATTGGAAATGCTTTATGCTGTCTCCAAGGTCTATCACCCAGACTTAATTCCTCAACTTTTTTTTTTAAAGATTTTCCGTAAGACAATTGCCCGTGTACGGATTTTTCATGTCATGGCTAAGTTTACTCCACTCCGGCATTTACCTTGTCTAAATTGGAAACTTTGGCATCCAGATTCTTGTAGCGGATAACTTGTATGGATTTGGAAATCCCGCTTTATATACCCGGGGTCAGGGATCAACTCTCTAGCTCGCTTCCCCACCGATTCGGGTCCATCACCGTGTCGATGACCGGTGTATGGGAGCCCGAGTCGGTGAAGGATCTCCTGACTCTCGGGTTATCGAAGAAAAACCTGATCGACCTAACCGTCCTGGCCATGCAGGGTACCCTACGGGTCTTCCGGGCGCACCGGGACCACAAGAGCTGGGTCCGTCGCGGAGGAGGAGCAGGCGAAGTCACCGGGAGGCGATTTTAAATTATTTTTTTAGGCGAGCACTGCCTCAGTGTGCAAATGTGCAATTATTGAATAAATTCAATGTTGTATTCCCATGTAATATGCGTGTACATCCATCGTCGCCGACTGCAGCTTTCTACGTGCTTGAATGCATGCGTGTTTGGATCTAACCGAGTTTTGTATCCTTTGGCCGCAACACACAACTCATTGGACATAAAAGTATTATATATATATATATATATATATATATATATATATATAATAAACATTCACTAAACGTCGAGGGGACCCTTGAAATATGCATCGATGGTTTAAACTGTGTACTTAAGACGGCAAGTGCGATGATTGTAAGGATTGTTCGCAGGAGGTAGGTCAAACATATGAACAAAAATACTACCTACCTAGTGCATAGAAGCTGGCACCCAGCATACCGGGCACTGTCGCACGTCCCTACGCGAACGAGCAGCCTCACGTCACGTCCCGCCAGTTTCATTGGACGACAACTACGCTGGCGGCACGCACGACACGATTAATAACGACAAGCAAGATGAGAGCGATAACGAACACCCATGTCGAAGTGCCACGGTCTGGCAGGATTTCTCTAGTCGTTTTCGGTGCATGTCAGCATGGTCAGCCACGTCAGCTGAACATTTTGCCGTCGTTTTTTCAGAGAGAGAGAGAGACAGTGCTGCAAACAAACGCACGTCTCGATGGACGAATTGCAACTATGCGTATGTATAATGTGCGGCTGCGTGTAATATTGCGTGAATGCGTGTAGGTGTCTTCACCTCAGGGAAAAAAGTCTCAGTCTATGTAAGTATCCAATCATTCGGTAATGTTAGGCAGAAAAAAGTACAATATGAAAGGCAAGAGTGTATATATATATATATATATATATATATATATATATACATATATATATATATAGATATCACAAATGTATCCCTCTCTATATTTATTCGTATATAGCCAGAGTAACCGACACACACCCTATGTTGGGAAATATACGACGGCCGTTATGACCTTCAAAAACCTCGCATAAAGTTTTCGAATGTATTATCTACAATCCGATTGTGGCTTTATCCACATTCCAGTTGTAGTTATCGACTCTTGTTTATTGTTTGCATAAGTTATGTAAATTATACGTGCATATTTGTACACACGAAATATAAAATAAAGAGATAATACCGCTAGCTTATATTGAATACGTCTGGTGTAAACATATTAGCGAAACGAATGCATGCACGGACTTAGCTTACAAAGTCGGGTCTTTTCATCCACACGTAGCGAACTAACTGACCAAACGTTTTCTCTGCTGATTGAGAGATTCGACGACAACGCTGATGCAATCATTACCACTATAACCAATAACACCGCCATCATAACCAATACTAACTACAATTTAAGTATAAGAGAAGTATGAGTAACTATTACCGAATAAGACGACGCCAACAACAACAACAACAACAACAAAACAAAAAAAACAATATAACTCGATCCAAGTGTGAATAGCGCCGCCTGAACGCCACGGCTGCCTCCACCCCCTGCAATTGGGGTCGTCATGTTACAGCACTTGGTCCCTATTTGCGGCGGCAGAGGCTCTCGGATTCCCCCCCCTCCCCCCCCCCCCGCCCCGCCCCCCGATTAGAGGAGGCAAGTTAATGCTGTTAATATAATTATTATCGCGGTGTGGTCACGTAGCACCGACCAGAACAGTTTGGCAACGCTCGGTCACGCCAGCGTGACTGCGAGCTCGTCCAGCTGTCCACCAAGAGGGATACACAGCCGCATGGACAAACGGCCGACAAATACACACATACACACAAAACCATCATATAGACGACCACCCAGTGAGAAACGGCAGAACACATATATGTATATATATATATATATATATATATATATATATATATATATACAGAAGAGACGCTGCTTCGCCAGCTGCGGCCGCCCAACCTCGTTTCATGCATAACTACTATTACGCCGCGTCGAGACTAGAGCAGCCCTGCATGTACGCACCACCACTAGTACTACGTGTAATTAGTTAAATTAGAATTACTTTGCTTAGCTTACTGCATCACCTCACTACCACCTCACCTAACCTAACAGGCTATGCTGTTTTACTAAGAAGTATTGGGCTCATCGTCATTGTTAGGTGAGGTGTCGTCCATCATCGTCATCTTTTAATCAAGCCCGAAATTAGACATTATTAGCTCGTTAAGTTTAGACTTATTTTCATGTTTGTGAGTCTTTTAAGAAAGAGAGAAGGAGCGAAAGGAAAAAAAGCGCTAGCGGTCACACAGATTTCTCAAGCTAGCCTAATATTTTTTTCTATATTCATGTATCATACTATTTGCTGCAACACATCTATCTGCCCTACATTTGCTGCAACACATCCCACTGCCCTACAATTGGGCACTTGATAAGCCACAATGTGTATATATCTTGATAACATCATTAGACAAACAGTTCGCACTCGTCTACATACGAAATAATACTTCTCAACATCGCATCTGATTCGAGGCTTGGCGCGCCGCTCTGCGATTCAGTATAACAAATGTGCGCTTTTTACCAACTTTTGCTGCTTTTGTACTAAGTTGAAATTACGGTTGAACACACGGTGACAACGGCGGAGCAGCTCCCTGAGCGCGTGTTGTTACTAGAGGGCTCCAACCTACCTCCAACACAAACCGGTCGTGCCCCCCCCCCCCCCCCCAGGGGAATCGTCCACGGGTGCGCATCACCTCAAACGGGGTCAGGGGGGCTTTGCACTCGTTTTCTCTTGTAGTGTAACTGTAAGGACTTCTGCTAGGGTGTTCCAGTACGAGAACGTTTCCGTCATTTGTTTGCAGAGGTTATGTGATTTAAAGCCGCTGTCTTCATTGAAAGCGGCAGAGTGCCCGCATGCTGCCCGCCTATGCTGGGCACATCAGAACAGTGCGTTCTGGGGTGTCCTCTCGTCCATCGTCGCAGTAATGCACCTAAGGCCTTCTCGATCCTCAACAAGTAGGACTGGAAGTCGCCATGACCTGTCAGGATCTAGGTCGTGTAGAAGATATAGAAGATATAGAAGATAAGTTTACCCCACGGCTGGTTCAACCAGTCCTTGATGTTTAGGACTAGATTCACCAATTCATATTACAGTCTTGTGTAAGAGAACGTGTTCATTTTATATACGCTGAGGGTACCCTATACGCAGCGGCGCTTAGGAGCGCTGCTTTCACGTCCCTGAGAATCATCCCAGCGAGAACGAGGGCCGCCGTTAACCGGTCGGTACTTCGCAATCTGTGGGTCAGACGCAGGCGGGTCCTGTTAGCGGCGAACTTTAGGGTGTCGGTGGGCGAGGCCAGAGCTCTGTTCAGGGCAGTTGACTCGATCACGGCTGGGCAATTCTGTAGCACCCCTGCAATCATGTTAAAACTGGTTCCACGGGACAGTGTCGTCCTGCCCTGTAGGTAGTTTGATATCATTTGGCGTAGGTAAGAGGGAGGATTCCTATGGAAGGGTCTCCAGAATGATTCTCTACGGTAGGCTGTTAAAAGTGTTTTTGACGAACAAGCAGGATGGCGAGTTAAAGGTTGTGGAGAAGTTCGACCAGCGTCTGGATCCGCCTTATGGTGCCTATAGTTGAGTGGCCCTTACGAAACCCGTGCTGGGCGTCTGACAGCAGGCCATTCCCCCCCCCGCAGTGTCCCGAAGGTGTGGACCGATTGCTTTGGCCAGTGAGCCGGATATAAAGGTGTAGGAGCCAGGGCTTGTACCGGACCAGAGCATCCCCTTCCTCGATGTTGCTACTGCACCTGGATATTCCTTTGTCAATATCGTAATTGCGGAGACAGGGATTCCATCTATGCTCAGCACCTTTCCCTTTTCGAGGTGTATCCTGACCTTTTGTAGAGTAACTTCTGTGGTTTTTCTTTATACTTCTCTAGGGTCTTTAGGTAGAAAGCGCGGTCCAAAGGTGAATGTTGGGTGAAGAGCGCTTTGGTTGCTTTCTGCGCCCTGTGAGCGCCATCTTCTATAGGTGGCCCCAGGGGTCGTCCCCAGTTCGTTAAAAATATCCTACAGGAGCGTTCTTACTTATGGAGATTTCCTTTCGCAGGAGAGCGCGCAGTCTTTTGCACTCAGCTCCGTAGTGTTGCCAGCCTCTCCGTCGATGCAGATTGCCGGATGCGGGTGAGATACCGCCGCGTTTGTAGGCACTTCTGCCTTAATTGTCCAAGCTGCAGCTCATCAGTGTTTTGGTGTGCCGCGGTGTCCCGAGCCTGTTTAGGTTGTCAAGTGCAGTAGCAGAAGTAAAAAAAAAGACCCTTTGCTACATCGATCCAGGTAAATTCATGGCCGCTGTCATGACAAATAATACGGAGCTGGCTTAGACGTTTCAGTACGGTGCCCACTGCCGCGTCGGTGTCCGTAAACCGGTCCGGAGAACGGTTTTCCGCCTGCCGGTTATTGGGCTCGCTAAGCAGTAGCAGGTCGACTACCTTCTGCTGACCTTATGGAGCATAATTTGGGCATCTCTACTGCCGTTGTAGTTCAGCTGAAGTACTTTATAAACTGGCATCATGTGTGGCGTTAGGAGTTTCCTTTGTACTAGATAACTTTAAAGCCCGGCGGTTCATAGGGGGTAATGCCTGTACCCTCTTGCCGCTTTATTCGGCCGAGATTGGGCACAAGGACCATACCAGGTGAATGCTTTTAAGGTTCAGAACTCTGGTGGCGTCGGGGGAGGCCGCTTAAAGCAGAAACGTCCACCGCCCGGTGGCCCCCTTATGTGTGGGCCAACTACCTCACCTCCATGACGTCCGTGGTCAGGACCCACCTTAAGGACACAAACGGTTCACTCTGGCGTCCGTCTCCCCGGATAATTTCAGAACCTCGAGAGAGAAGCTGGTCCCTCCCTCTGCCGTCACTGCCATCCCCAGCCGCACGTCACCGCTGGGCAGTTGCTGGACGCCATTTACTCTGACGCGGTAGGCGCTGAGGTCCACTTTTTTTATGTAGGAGGTTCGAAAATACTAATTCTCTATCGGTACTGGCATAAAAGTAGTTATTCTGCTTTTTCTTCTGTATAGTTGTGAGAAATCTACGTCCGCGAGAAAACCAATAGTAAATTTAATGCTCATCATGTTTGTACCAAAGTGATGGTGCTGCGTTACGCAGTTGCCGAATAAGTAAGCAGCCATATCGAACGCGATGCCATGCATACTTGCTAGCATTTTGGCCTGCTTCAACGAGAATGTATGAGAAAGTTACGGCCATATTTTGAGGTCTGTTAAAACTCGGCAAGATATTCTTCGCATTGGAGGGGGAAGGGCGGCAACTCCTTGGCACAATTGCACAGTTCTGAACGTGAAAGCTTCAACGTAAAACATATCAACTATGGTTGTCGGAAAAGCTTAGTTACTCGGCATCTACGTAACGCAGCATTATCACTTTGCTATTTGCTATTCCCTGATAATGGTCTTTTGGGCAAACATTTTTAGTTGAAATGACAGCAATTTACGAATCTGCACGCGAAAGCTTTACCGTAAGACATAGCAACATATTGACTTTTATTACTTTTCTCAATTCAGCTATCTATAGAATTTTCGCCGAACACGCCCGTATAATCGGTTCTTTCACGCGTTGACTGGTTCTCCCGCAAACGTATATTTTGCACAACTATGTAGAAGAAAAAAGGCAATTATAATTAACTACACTTATACATTTTATCCTCACTCCTAAACAAGATGTTTTGTCCCCTCCTTCTATTGGGACTTTTTTCTGTCTGAATAATATTTTAAGTTCTACTAAACCTTAAAATAAGTATATATGGTTATGATATACCGAATACATATATTTAATCAAAGCATTTATTTAATGCAATTAATCAATAAAAGTGAGAACATGACAATTGGGTACCTGCGAACATGTCCACCTTTACGGGGGTCCAGTGTAGGGACCAGCCATCTCTGAAGGGTTCTCCGGGCCGAGGCCGTATTGGCCCGTTGTACCGCCAGCAACAGGCGCTATCTGACGAAATCGCTTGTTCCCCTCTCCGCTAGCTAGAATTAGTCGCTTCTTGACATATATATATATATATATATATATATATATATATATATATATATATATATAAATATTCACGCTATGACGAGAAAATGTTCTATATATATATATATATATATATTTATATATCCAATTTCGTCTTTGAAATAAATCAGCAGCATTGGAAATATGGATCATTATAGTAATCGTGATCATAATAGCAGGCGCAGTATCGTCGGCAAACCAGCTCGGTCACTATAAATCTGCACAAAAGAACTTTAGGCTGTGCAGAAGACTACCTAAGTTATTCTTAGTTAGAAATCTGATATGGCATTCCCGACTACAACTACTTATCAATATATGATGGATTTACTAGTTTCGAGCCTAATTTACTTATCGCCTATATAGCAGCTTAACACATGTTACTGCTCGCGCCTAAGTGCTGAGTTCATTCTTTAGTAAGTTACTGGTTTCAGAAAAAATGTAGTTGACGGCCAAGACATTTGTTTTGTAGGGCATAAGATGATGGGAAGTGTATGAACATTACATCAATAAACGCAAATTCTAGCCTGTAAACACAATCAGCTCTTTATATATATATATATATATATATTTTTTTTTTTTTTTAATACTAATTTAGGTGGGTCACGCCCACTTAAAATACTATGAAAAACGTATATGTACCATATCTGAATGTTGCATTACTAATATTTTATAATTAAGATGATATGTGTATACCTATATATGGAGCACTCCGTGGCGGCTTGCCAACTAGAAGCGCGTCTATGATCGTGATACTAAAAATACTGGCACTGTTCCATTTTATACCAACGTGGAACATCTCCTTTAAATGTCAAAATATCAATCTAACAGCAAAGCAGAACTGTAACTGTATGCTGTATTCTTACATTTCCGGTTGCCGTAGATGCATGCGCGAAAGAGAATAGCAAAGCCTCATGCGTCGCTTCAAAAAACCGGCCAAGTCAACAAGCGTTGTACCTCTGGGGACATATACGACAATCCGTTTGTCAGCCGAATGGTGCGCTGAACTCTGAGCAATATAGGTTCACACATGTACATAGAGCAGAACAGGATTCAGTCGAAAATTCTTTCTTTATAGCATGCACGGTGCTTTAATGCTTTCTGAGCCACATATTTCGGCAATCCAGACAGCGGTGAGCTTCGAAAGACACACGACTGAATAATGCCGATCAGCAAGTCTAATAAATGCTGCAGGGTGTACCCCGGATCGGGCACCCAGGCTATTTCAGGCTAATTCCTTAACTGGCAAACGAAATATTCATATTCAGTAATATATACTGAAGAAAGGGTTAAAACAACACAAAACAAAACATACATACAGCACAACACATTTATTTAGGCAACTTCTACTAAGACCGATGTAGACACGATGGGAATATGCTTAATTTATTCGTAATTTGATATTTATTTCCTAGTACATATAGGATGCCACAATTGTCTCCTTGTGAACGTATACACAGGATCAAATTAATGAAAACGTCACACATCCTTCTCTGTTGTAATTTCTGGTGCAGGTTTTTGATAGCTCTGGGATTTCCTGTCGAATGGTTGAGCGCCTTGCCAACTCGTTGAGTAAGTTAATGGGTCTTCGGGCCAGTTCCCTCTAGTGTCTCAAATGTCAGTGAGCGGAAGTCGTGGGGATACGTTCTGGCAATCATACTTCTTGCACTTATTGGCCTACGCCAACATAGACGCTTGACTAGTGTTCCGCAGTCTATATATATAGTCGAGCCCGGTAGCGTGGTGGCTTAAGTCTGGGCCTCGCAATCGGAGGAGACACACCGTTGCACATTTGTATTTATGGGGGTCCGTCTATGAAGCAATGTGAAAAACAGTTCCGTGGACGTTAAATCTTGGCTGAGAGTCAGCCCGAGGTTGTAAAACAAGGAGAGGAAGAACAAGTTTTCCACAGCTGCACGGCTGATAGTTCGATGGCTCTCTCGACTGATGTTCCAAGGGTAAAGAGTAGTGATACTTCTTCTGTGATAGCCGATGAAACTCTGGAGCCTACGCCTGTTGATTACACGTCGAGTATTGCACAGTCAACGCTTGCGAAAGCTGCTGTCTTGCCGAGTGTTACTTCGATCGAAGAAGACGTTGCTTGCATAGTGACTAATAAATATAGCGTCAAGCGTATTGACAAGGTTAGAAGACAGACTCCGGCTATTCGCAACACGGTAGCTAAACGCACTAAAGGCTCTTTTCGAATTACAATTTATTGCCGCCTGAAGAACACTGATATAAGTATATAGTGAGCTTTTAGACTGTTTCCCTAGTCTCAACTACGGGGTGCGTCAGTTAAATCCGAACTAAACGTCGTCATCGCCCGTTTCGCAATTTATGTCTAAAGAAAAACAGATATTTCGGTATTTTTTTTACGTGCCGTTAGATACACTCCTGAGGAAAATTTTTTTCAATGCAGCCACCACGAGCAGCAATTACACTTTCAATTCTGGCGCGAAAACGCCCGCAGGCCTTCTTCAAAGTTAGCGGATTGAGATTCTTGAACGACTCGACAATGGCTCTGCTTCTGTATTTGCATGTCGAGACCTGTTAGTCTCTTGCTCAACAACGCCCCATACATAGAAGTCCAGGGGATTCAAGTCTGGACTGCTAGGGGGCCATATCGTTTTGTCCCAGAACGCCGCCATGTTGCCCAATCCTGGACGAGATTACTGGTGCGGGCGGGAGCGCCGTCTTGTTAAAAGACATACATATGGTGTTCAAAACGTATCGCGACTTTTGTGTTTTTTTCAAAAATTATTCATTTATTCATGAATATCTATTTTGTCCCCTTCAAAGTAATCCCCATGAGATATTATACACTTGTGCCAACGGTTTTTCCAATCTTCGAAGCACTTCAAAAAACCATTTTTTGTTATCTTGTTCAGCTCCTCCTTCGATGCCGTCTTTATCTCGTCAAGCGTAGCGTAACGTCGTCCTTTCATGGGCCTCTTCAGTTTAGGGAACAAGAAAAAGTCACAGGGGGCCAGATCTGGGGAATACGGTGGCTGCGGCATCATTAGTGTGTTGTTTTTGGCCAAAAACTCGCGCACAAGCAACGATGTGTGAGCAGGGGCGTTATCGTGGTGCAAAAGCCAATTTTTGTTCTTCCACAAATCCGGGCGTTTCTGGCGGATTGCTTCGCGCAAATTGCGCATAACTTGCAGGTAATATTCCTTATTGACCGTTCTACCCTGTGGCAAGAACTCATGATGCACCACGCCCCTGCAATCGAAGAAAACTGTCAGCAAAACTTTCACATTCGACCGAACTTGGCGCGCTTTTTTCGGTCTTGGTTCGTGCGGCAGCTTCCATTGAGATGATTGAGCTTTGGTTTCCACGTCATAACCATAAACCCACGATTCGTCACCTGTTATGACCCTCTGGAGCAAATTTGGGTTGTCGCGGACAGAGTCCAACATCTCATTAGCAATGTTCATGCGATGCTGTTTTTGGTCGCAATTGAGCAATTTTGGTACGAATTTCGCGGCGACCCGTCTCATGCCCAAATCATTGATAAAAATCGAATGGCACGAGCCAATCGATATGTTTAGGTCCTCAGCAACTTCTCTAACGGTGATTCGACGATTGGCCAATACCATTTTCTCCACTTCATTAATTTTTTCGTCTGTTGTTGAAGTGCTCGGGCGTCCGGCACGCTCTTCGTCGTTCACATCTTCTCGGCCTTCTGAGAACATTTTGTACCACCGATAAACGTTGCTTCGGTCCAAGGTAGCTTCTCCGTATGCCACAGTCAACATTCGGAATGCATCCGCGCACTTAATTTCGTTTTTCACACAAAATGTGATACAGGTTCTTTGATCCATTTTTTTGAATAGGTAAAAATCGAAGACGATCCAAAACACGTGCAAGCAAAGCAGCTGTCAACAATTAAGTGAACATTCAAAATGGCCGGGCTTGTCGGCATAAGTGAGAGACATGAGTACCAACATAACGCCACAAAAAAAATCGAAATTCGAATATACGTAACCCGCGAAAATTCAAAAGTCGCGAAAACGATTGAACACACCTCGTATTGTCCATGGTTTTACCGCGCTTTGCAGAACACGTAAATACACTTCCTTTGTTACGGTTTCGTGTCTGTCAAAAAAGTGTGGGGGCATTACGTCTCCTTCATTCGACACAACACTTAGGACGTGCACACTGGCAGGATGTTTGGTTCTATGCACGATTGGTACATCCTTAGGGTACTTTGCGAGCCACCGGTCATTTTTCGGGTTATGTTTTTGGACAATGGTGAAGATTTTTTCGTCGGAGAAGAATCGAAGATGTCCCGCCATTTCGTGTCTCAAAAACGTGAGGATGAGATGGCAGCAAGTCATCCTCTTATTTTTCGCGGCCTGAGACAACATCTGTCTGACTTTAAACAAGTAAGACTTGTAGCGCAGTTCTTCGTTGATAATCTGACGCATAAAACAATCACGTATATTGAATTTGATCGCTAAACGGCGCATCGATAGACTTGGATCCTTAAAAACGCAGTTTTGCACCATTTTGATCACTTTTGTCGGCGGTTGTGAATCTTCCTTCCAGGTGTTGCACTATTTAGCCCTGCCTCTTCTGCATCTCTGTAGCGTCGGGCAATGTCGTAGACCGTTGCCCTTTTAAATCCAGTGATGTTGACGATTTCGGCTGGCCGATGTCCGGCACAAAGCAATTGGATAACGGTTGTTCTTCGGTCATATTCTGGACCCAGGTTGCGGCGGCCGTCCATGATGACAATGCGTTTTTGTTCTATTGTGAGTGGGCTGTCTGCTAACGCAAACCGATCTGAACTAACGTCCTTCCGTCTATGCTGAGTAGCTCGCCAAAATGTTTCTGGATTTAGCTGACGCACCCTGTAGATGACAAGAGGCGGTATCATTCAAGTGTGGTTCAGCACATCCGAGGAAGCTACAGAGGCGTTGAAGATCAACAGTGTCTTGAGTATCCCAGTCTTGGCCAAATGTCAAAACTTCGCTAGAAATTGGACTAAAAGCAGAGAATCGACAGAGGATTTACCGATGAGAATATTTATCAGGCTCTAAGTAGCGTAGGTGTAGTCTAGGCCAAAAGAGAGAGGTATAAACGGCGAGTGTCTGGTGAGCTGATATCCTTCCCTATTAACACGGTAATTCTTCAATTCAGCAAGATTCCGCCAGCGTTGAGATATCTCGGATTTCCCCAACAGCCCTAGTAGCAGCGTCTAGCCGAAGTCTGCAAAAACTCGGCCAGATCTGTTCTCTGCAAAGGTCCGCATACCTCTTTACCCGGGGTTTTTCCGATACGGGCCGTCGAGATTGACAAACATAAAGCGTTAATGAAGTGCAGGCTCCTTCAGCAAAGTAAATACGGCGTATCCAGCTGCCTCAACTGTGAGGGCGGTTGAAACTTCGCCAACCGCTTCTACTAACAGCACAGCGGATCCTCACTCCCAGCCGAGTATCACGCCACCCAAGCGTTCATAGGCGAGTGTCGCAAGATCAATAGTCGTCGAGTCGATTAAAGGACAGAAGTTCGTCTTAATGTTCCCGGACTAAAGCCGTTCTTATGCGCTAACCAGCCTCTCCTCGTGTGGTACAGACTACCGTACCGAAAGAAAAACCGTCTCGTTCTCTGTGACGTCCGGTAAAGTCCATCGCTAATATAAAAAACCGTGGACACAGCTGGCTGCTATTAAGGACGCTGAAGCCGCTCAAGGAAGTCCTGAATTCCTCTGTCCTAAAGTGGCGCAGTGCTTTCAGGACTTGACTGATCACCTGGCGCCACAACTGTCGGTTCTTTAGAAAATATATTAGTAGTTTGCTTTGCCTACTTACGGTCCTGTCCGTCTGAAGAGAGAGTCATCCTGCGGGTGGAGTAGGGATTTCTGTCAAAACGCAAATACAAGAACTACGCAACGCTAGAGAGTAATATCCTCTCATGCGTTACGTAGTTCTGATGGATTTGTCCAGGAAATTCGCTTGCATATTAATAAAAGCATAGCGATATTCTACTTAATATATTTGATGGGCTTTTACCGTAGAGTAGCAGCTTGCCCTGCATTTTAATGTGTGACTCAAATGTCAATGCTATAGCCGACCTTCCGCTTCTAAAATGTTTATTCTTTTTTTGACGCGAAAGTATTTGTATCTCTAATTGGAGGCCAAATTTCTCCACAGTTACAATTTCTTGCAACTACTTCAAGCTGTAGGAAGCATGACAACCTTGGCGTCGCTCGTAGCGGCGGTGGCTTAGGCGGCTAACGCACCGCTCAAAACGGGGAGTTGGCATGGCAGCCATGATTAGCAAAACAATGGCAAGTTCGAGCCCCGGCCTTACTGGTTGTATTTGCTGGACGTGGTTGTCATTGCCCTGCTGCTACAGACTCCTGCTGGAGAGAGCCTATATCAAATCTAGTTACAAGAACGCGATGACGATAGATGCATTTAGACGAAATCGTGCCACGGGCAACTTAGCCCATTACGAGCTATAAGCTCGTAGTGGGCTAAGTTGTATTTAGCCCACTACGAGCTAATGTGGCTAACAGTTGGTTAGCTAACTAAAATGTGGTTGTCAGAGCATTGAAAAAACAAGTTCTTAGATCGGGTCATTAAAGCCTTGTGGCTGAATGTCGTTGATGCCCCTGATGCCGACTCTGCTTTTGAGGCGCTCTGGGTCACGCTCAAATCCATACATGACAAAACGTTTCCTACGCTGGAACCCAATCTTATCTCAGGAATACGGGACAGGTGTTGTTTCTGCAGGTTTTCGCAGATTAAGAAACAATGCTAACAAGCTCTCCCGTAGATTTAATCGACTAAAAACACCAGAGACCAGGACGGCGTACTTATCTTCCAGAAAAAAAATATATACAACCGCTGTCCGTGCGACAAGAAAACGTTCTAGGCGGCTCTGGAGATTCATAAATAAGACGTGTGGAAGGGGTCGCGAAGGAAAGCTTCGGCATTGTCTACAAGCTCCGGTGATTTGTTTACTGATGCCAAGCGTATTTCAAATGAACACGTCAATCTGCCACGGTTGGTCGTAGCACTGCAAATCACTTGATTCAGGGGAAGATAGTCAACCTGTTTTAGAAAAACTATGGAAAAAATAGTGGATGAGTTTGCTTTCGTTTTCGTTTCCCGTCTCGAGGTAGTGGGGATCATGAAGTCTTTCCGAGCCGGCTCGACGTATTGCACCCTTGGCGTGTCTGCGAAACTTCAGAAGCTGGTGACTCTATTTGTATTATGGGACTCGGTTTATGGTATTGGCCTCTCGTTTCAAGCCAAATGTGTTTCCAGACTGTTTGGAAACGTCTCATGTCGTTGTCCCGCTATGAAAGAGGAAGGGTGACGGACATCTGCCATTAAATTACCGTCCCACATCTGTTGTTAACTGCGTCTCAAAAATATTCAAGAAAGTCTTATAGCGTCGACTAAATTGTCACTTCGAGCACATTGACTTCCTTTCGCTTGATTAGTTTGGCTTTTGCCATGCGTGGTCAACGGATGCGGCGCTTGTGGAATTGTGTGAACAATTGTTTTACGCAAGGTGTCATTTGCTTCAACCATCAATAATCACAAGTTGATGACATTCTTCTAACATAGTCGTTGTTTATACGAATTCATTGTGGCAGTATGCTTTTGACTCTGTAGAGGTTATGAAGATCTGTTCGGTTGTTGTTTACTCGATGTGACGGCTCCTTTAAATGGCCTCGATCATAATGTTTATACTCAACTTACTTGGCACACCTTGGTGGCGTGTTCTTCACGGTCGATTGGTTTAATTCCTACCTTACGGGTTAAACGCAGACCGTCAGTATCAGTACGGTGGAATCGTGTAGTAGTGAATCTCTCCTGCCTGGTCAAATATCTGGGCGTAATTTTTCATGATAAACTAGGGTAGCAACCACACTTAGACTGTATAACTCCTAAATGCTATGCTGGCAATTCAGCTTTGCGACGCGTGAAATAGCTCGGGGTTTCCATGGAAGGTTTGTTGATTTCTGACAATTCATTCGGGATTTGGACTTTGCTACTCAGCACCGTAAGTGTATAGCTGATGAGTTCTCATACGTTCTTACTACTGCTGCTAGGTTAGTCGCTACCTGGTAGATTTGCAGGACGAAGCTTATCGTATTGCGAATTATAGAGACTCCTAACTAAAGCTGAGGTAGCCGTTGTCTAGTATAGGAACACGCCCTGCTACTTGTGATTACTTGTGATGTTACATACGACCGTTGAAGTATATAATTTTTATTATCTCACACTATTATTTCATGTCACTTTTGTACAATATCATTATTTTTGTAAGATTTCAAGCATTGTAAGAGGCAGTTCCAATAAAAAAACACGTTTATATATATATATATATATATATATATATATATATATATATATATATACACACGGTGTTGCAGAAATGTTCATAATAGATACAGGGAATTGTAGAGCTCGTTAAAGCATGGTCTCTGAAAAGTCTTGTTTCGGAATGAGAGTGAAATTACGACAATTTGTGACACTAGTGTTTTTGCCCGACATAGGAGCCTAAAATGTGCTGTTTCGAGACAACCAGTCCTCCTATACAGAAACTAACCTTACCGTCGTGCATACCGTCGTGTTTCTGAGAAAATTCTGCTCCATCTGAATATACAAGGCCGGTCAAAAGACGCGACATGGTCGCTTAGAAGAGAATTCGCCAAAAATGAAGTTCTCTATTAGCGTTCACGCCAAATACTTCAAAATCATAACCCTACAACCACTCACAGCGCTCAAAACATATTCAGCAAATGCACATTTCATTACGATAATTTTGTTATCAAACTTGTGGCAATGCTGTGGTTGTGGAGTGATGACGGTTTTTCGGCGAACAGGTCGAGATTAAGTGCATGAAAAATGACGCGCAGCGACTGTCGCGCGTCGGCGGTAGTGAACGTCGCCACACAGTCATTTTACATGCACTTAACCTGGATTGCCCTCCGAAAAATCGTAATTAGTCCGCAACCACAGCTCGCATTGACATAGATTTGGTACCAAAATGATCGTCATGCGCATTTGCTGATTATGTCCGTTTTGAGCGCTGTAAGTGGTTGTAGGGTTATGATTTTGAAGTATTTGGCGTGAACGCTAATAAACAACTTTATTTTTGGCGAATCCTCTTCTAAGCGACCATGTCGCGTCTTCTGACCGGCCTTGTATATTTGTATATTCTTCAGATGGAGCAGGAACACGACCGTGTGCTTAGTTTCTGTATAGGAGGACTGGTCTCGGAACAGCACATCTTATGCTCCTATGTCGGACGAAAACATCAGTGTCACAAATTGTAGTAATTTCACTCTCACTCCAAAACAAGTCTTCTCAGAGATCATGTTCCATTGAAAAAAACATTTGATTTAACGAGCTCTACAATTCCCTATATCTATTATGAAAAAGTTCTGCAACACCCTGTATATATATGCGAGGGCGATTTGACAAGTCTTAGTTTTTAGAATTGTGAAAATTAAACCAGATAATTGAACATACAGGCCAACTTTCGCGCCAATCAATAGTTTGGTTTAAAAAAAGTGATCAAGACGAAGTCAAACGATTTGTAAGGAGTCGAAGATAAAGAAGCAAGGAATCTGCATACAGTTACGTGTTAAAATCAAATCATATATTTTACAGTGGTGGAAATGTTACGAAGTGTACATGATGTACAAGCAGTATCCCGACATACTGTGTATACGTGGTACAAAGAATTTCGCAACGCATCTGAACAGACCAGAGATGACCTTTGCTTGGGAAGGCCGTAAACGTCGGTAACAGAAAGAAACGTTGAAAATTATTATCTGCTAATTATATGTATGATATCTTACTCAGTAATCGCCGAATTACTATCAGGGGGATAGCTAAGGAGTTGGAGATATCTTATAAATCAGTTGTGGTCTTGACCCTTATTTTATATGTTAGAAGACTGTCAGCGAAGTTCTTTCCAAAAAAGTTGAACCTTCTAATAAATTAAGGCCCGTCGGGAAATGTCCAAATTGAATCTTTAAGCGAGAGCAGAAGACCCTGAGTTCACCCAGAGAGTGAATACAGGAAGAAGACGAGTCATCGGAATAGGGTTACAACACTGAGAAAAAAGCCCAATCGTTTCAGTGGTGCTTTTAAAGGTAGAGCCGATCCAAGAGATTCAGAAAAGGCAGATTCAACTCCAAGGTTTTTTGACCGTTTTTTGCCACTAGTCACTCCATTTTGTTTTGTCACCTGGACCTACGGTCAAAGAGGAATACTGCCGCAAAATTTTAAGAATATTGCGCGAGTACGTTCGACGCAAGACGCCTGAACTCTGGGCAAATAAGTTTTAGATCGAGCAAGATGGCTTAGTGGCAAAGCCTTTGCCTTGCATTCGGGAGGACTGGGTTCGAGACCCAGACCGGCCACTCTTAAATTGGTTTGCATGGTTTCCAATTTAGACAAGGTAAATGCCGGAGTGGATTAAACTTAGCCATGACACGAATAAACCGTATACGGGCAATTGCCTTACGAAAAAATATTTAAAAAAAAAGATTTTTCAACACGACAACGCATCAACGCACTGACGCATGCATCATCCTTGAGTTCGGATTATTTAATGAAAAACTCGATTTCTATGTTTCTGCAACCTTCCTATTCATCAAACCTAGCTTCCTGCAACTATTTTCTGTTTCAAACCATAGAGATATTGGCTTGACATGGAAAAATCATCATTTGTTTACTGCACCATACGTATGGTATTTATGTATATATATGTATATTTATATATATTTATATTATATGTATATATATATATATATATATATATATATATATATATATATATATATATATATATATATATATATATATATATATATATATATATATATATATATAATAATAATAAAAAATACATGTTTATAAGTAATAAAATATTATCAAGCTAGCTACGTAGGAGAGGTAGCTCTAGTTCATGGTGGAATCTATGAAGTGAATATCTGGTCACAAGACGTCGATTGGGTTGTAGTGATACCTACCTGTTCTGCGCGACAATTGCTAGCGAGTCTAAGATATAAGAGAAGTGCTTGAACTTTATTAAGTTTTCCCTGAACTGAAGAAGATCAGGGGTTTTCGTGAGTAACGCGTACTTTATTTGCCTTATCTAGTTTATGAGATCCTCTCATATAACCTGGGTGCCGTAGGCCGGCACCGGAGCAACATTCAGGTCAAGAGTGATTTTAGCGTGCTCAGAGTGTACTGTTGGGGCTTTGCAATTGTCGACATCGAGAATATACATTTCCTCACCCATTCAACCATGTGTTGTCTGAATGTTATGCCCGTTAACGTTAACCCCAATGTAGCAGAAGATGGTAACGAACCCGACTGCACCAGAACTAAAGCATTTAGAACGAGCAAGCGGTCAGGTACAATTTCAACTGGGAACTTAAACATTTTAATGTTTAGAACCTTGCTAATAGCCAAATGTGTGGAGTGTCGGGCGAATATATATATATATATATATGGAAGAGGATTAAGGATAAACTAACTAAACAGACAGTGCAGGGTTGGGTTTCTAAATTTTACAGTTCCAGGTGACATTTATACTAGTCAGACAAGCTGATGCCATGACAGAGAATTTAAAATATAACTAAAATTAGAAATGTCCTACAGTTAATCGTGAGCAAATGCAGCAACCTTGTACAGTTGGCTTATTTAATCTAGTTCTTGACGACATTCTCAGGAAAATAAACTTAGACAATTTAGGATATCGACTAAAAGAGGGAAACCGCCTTATGGGCCTAGCCTTTGCGGACGACCTCATCCTCCTCGCCTCCACCAAGAACACCCTCCAACAACTCCTAGATTTAGCTTTCCCCTTACTTAAAGAAAGAGGCCTTGAAATCAACACTGATAAGAGCTTTACGAACTCGCATCTTTATGATAGCCGGGTGAAGAAGAGCCTTTATCAGTCAACCCCCGAATTCTCCGTTGGAGGGAGGCAATTGCCAGCCAAGGGTATATGCGCTCGATGGAGATACCTCGGCATCGAGTTCGACAGTAATGGCAGAGTCGACACGGCCAAGGTCACTCTCCTAGAACTACTCGGCAGACTAACATCAGCTCCCCTTAAACCCCAGCAACGCTTAACAATACTGAAACAATTCCTTATCCCGAAAATTCTCTATAAACTGGTCGCTGGTCCCCGACCGTCTCAAAAATTCCTCCTAGAACTAGACTGTGAGATCAGGCGAACGGTGAAGTTGCAGTGGCTCAAACTCGAAAACAGCGTGCCAAACGCCTTCCTATACGCGCACATCTCACACGGCGGTCTGGACATCCCCTGTCTCCGTACACTAATTCCCAGACTTCGCCTCTCCCGCCTCACTGCCCTGAACAGATCATCCCACATAGGCACTCAATGGCTGCTGTCGACCGAGTATCACAGTAAGGAGCTGGCGAAAACCAGCGCTCTCTGTGTGTTCGATGACACGACCATTGAAGACGCCGCACACGAGACCGAGTACTGGTCTCGTACACTACATAACACAGTCGATGGGGCACACCTGAAACACACACACCTAACCCCTTTTACAAATGACTGGGTCAAGGGTACTCCTTACCTATCCGGTAGGGAGTACATAAACCTGATTAAGTTAAGGATCAACGCACTACCAACGCGTGCCAGACTCGCAAGGGGTCGCCCCGGGTACGACAAATTTTGTCGTCATGGGTGCAACGCTGTCGAGACGCTGGCCCACATCGCTCAAGTGTTCGATCACACCCATCGCCCTATAATCAAGCGCCACGATGACATATGTGAGCGAGTCACCCGCCTACTCCGTGCTAAAGGAATGCAGGTGGAACGAGAGCGCACCTTCCGAAGACCCGCCGCACCGGCTCGGAGACCAGACCTCGTCATAACAACACCTACGAGGGTCTGGGTCTTGGACGCCGAGGTCTGCGGCCCCTCAAGAGACCTTGCATTGGCCAGACGGGATAAGATCAGGAAATACGATATACCCGGGGTCAGGGATCAACTTCCCAGCTCGCTTCCCCACCGATTCGGGTCCATCACCGTGTCGATGACCGGTGTATGGGAGCCCGAGTCGGTGAAGGATCTCCTGACTCTCGGGTTATCGAAGAAAAACCTGATCGACCTAACCGTCCTGGCCATGCAGGGTACCCTACGGGTCTTCCGGGCGCACCGGGACCACAAGAGCTGGGTCCGTCGCGGAGGAGGAGCAGGCGAACTCACCGGGAGGCGATTTTAAATTATTTTTTTAGGCGGGCACTGCCTCAGTGTGCAAATGTGCAATTATTGAATAAATTCAATGTTGTATTCCCTGTTTTGTTGGGTATGCTCCAACACACAAACCAGGGACGTTCGCCCATTCTTTAATCCCATAAGTACTCAAAGTGCAACTGATCTTTGTTCTTGTCTCTCTGTGCTTAGTTATATGGCCTGTATATTGTGGCCGTTTGCTTTGAAATCTTCAGAAAACTCCTCCTAGAGAACAAACAGATAAATGTTTTGTGTCAATGTGTTTTGTACATTGCATACTAGAAGTCGAACACCAATTTAACAATTGGAGATATACCGGAACTCGACAATAAAACTTACTGCAGTAATAATAATAATAATATATATATATATATATATATATATATATATATATATATATATATATATATATATATATATATATATATATATATATATATATACGACGCCTGGTAAATTCTCAGAGTACATATTTTGTTTCCTCTGACTTTATATAAAAGGGCATTTATACGGACAGGTTAGCGACGGAAAACGACTGTCAGTAGGAACTGAACTGACTGCGTTAGTTACTTACGCAGCCGAAGATTTTGGGGCGTTTGGATTCGAATCCTTCGATCTCATTTCATGCCAGCCAGCTAACCGTCCATTCCACACTGAATCGAATCTCTGAATAGTTTGTTTCAACTGGAGGCTCTCATGAATTTTATATTGGTTTTTAAGATGAATGAATCGTATAAGCGCGGCATCGGTGGCGGCCGCCGTGGCGGGAAAGGCGGTAGCAAAGGAAGGTATTGTGAATGCGAATTTCGTTTTACCAGAGCTAATCAAGTCTCGGAGGCTAAACCGCCCCGCTCACGAACGCAAGCCCTTCCAACCAACTTTAATCGAAAGTCTTCTACCTGTAACGTATATATATATATATTAAGGACATGCGATTTAGTAATTGACACTCTTCTAGTCTTGTGTAGTCTAACTCGCTTTGATTGATTAAAGGCATGCATAATGACTAATTTTGGTAGTCTACGTGCGACTATGGAACATGGCTTCCCTCTCGAGGAACATAGTGACATACGAATATCAGAGAATTGTGCTTTAGAAGAGGTGCTCCGTATACTACCATATGTGCTCCAGTATGCGTTACAAAACGTATGGCACTGAGTGTTTGCCTATTAGAGGCGTTTCGCACGGTCCGGTGGTCATGGTCGAATTCATCGCGATCACACCTCCACGACTCCAACGGGCCAACAGATATTTGATGAATAACTAATACATACACCATGCAGCTTTAACGGCAGAACAAATGTGCCGCACATATATGGCCACCTGCTGTTTACATGTGTATATATATATATATATATATATATATATATATATATATATACAAGTATGTCACTCTTATTCAGTATGCATATAGCATTGCTGCTTATCCTATTGTCAGCTGCGCTCGGCATGTCGTTTGCAATAATCATTATATGTTTTCACATACGATGTTATACGCATCTCACATAGCCGTGATGATTGACACATGCAAGACCAGACCAGGGGCGAAAGGCGATTCTAATTCCAACATGCTGTACATGTAACTATATGGGGCACGTAGCTCACGTAGACTGCCAAAGAGATGAAGCGGTAAAAGCATTGAGGTTATACTCTTGTTAGAGCAGCCCCAACGGCAGCCTGGAAGCACTTGAGAAAAAGGCCGAATAGCAAAATGGGAGAATCCGTCAATGAAGCCACAAATGGAAAGGTCGTAATGGCTACGGGGACTGCCGCGTGACATCGGAAACGTGGAGGTCGCAGCGGGCGAGCAAGAGAGGGAACACCTTGACTGGATGGGTAGCTAGCATGAACCTGCATCTGCAAAACGATGGCAAATACCTGATATTTCACAGGGCCGGATATCAGTCAACGGTGGATCTAACTCTATGCAACGACACAATGGCCGCTAAAATAAAAAGATGGAAGGAAGAAAACCGTCGCGGTCCAGGAAGATTTATACCCACCTTAAATGAGAAGTAGAAGACGCTAAGCTCTTTTGCTAGAAATAGCAGAAAGCAAGAAGCTATGCCGGCGACAAATCATAAAGGCAACAGAAAACGAACTAAGGGGAAGCCTTACAAAATGGTCAGAGAGATAGGGGGCAGGCCCCAAAAGTGACACTGGCAGACACGGAAGTCGTAGACATTTTAGACAAACTCTAACAAAAGGTTACGAGGCAATTATGGAAGAAAGATTTATGGCGTTCGCGGAGCAGTACGGCCTTCTGTCGAGCAACTAGTGCTACTTCGTAAGTACAGATCAGTTCTTACAGCAATGCAGCGAAAAACGGCCAAGGCTGGCTTGCTTCGTAGATCGTCCATATACAAACGGAAGTTACTTGTTGCAATCCTTCTGTATGTTAGGAATGCTTTTAACAGTCTACCGTGAAGAGAGGATTTAGACACCCTGGTAAGATAAAAGACCCTCCCTTCCTCTGTCGGCGAGGTCTGTCTTGGCATACCTGGAGGACAGAAGAGTTTTTAAGGGCCCAGTGGAGATGGCCATGACGACTAGAGCCCCACAAATGCAAACTCTAGCCCCCTGTTGTGAAATATAACATATAATGACGTCCTGAGATAAAAATAAGTTTTTTTATCTCAGGTCAAAACAACGTTGTTGACCTGGTTATCATAACTCAAGCAAGGACAGTGGAGGAACTCGAACTAAAAGCAAGCATAACTCTCCTCTCGACAAAAATATGAATGGAAGGAGCTGGGCTACAACTCGACCCGGAAAACAACAACACAAACATTTTTTTGGCAGACAGGAAAAGTGGGCAACCTGAAACTGATGATGGCAGGCCAGGTAATCAAGCAAGTAACTACAGCCGGACACCTTGGCGCCCTACTAGATAAGGGTTTTAGATGCACTAGTTAAGACTAAGGTTTTAGATCCAAAATGTCGACGACTGTACCCATCATGGATTTTGTTGAAGAGGTTCGCAGAAACCTTATGTTAAAAAAGACAGTCGCCGGCGTATTTATAGATCTTAAAAAAGCATTTGATACAGTTGATGTAAATATTCTGATTAAAAAGTTAACTCGATATGGAGCGGATGATATTTTTTTGTCTTGGCTGCGGTCGTTTATGTCGAATAGGAGGCAAGTTGTTCAGGTGGGCAATGCAATCTCGAATGTAAGGAATATATCTGTTGGAGTGGCTCAGGGCAGTATAGGTGGTCCACTTCTCTTTAACATCTTTATTAACGACATATTTAGCGTCACAAAACATGCAAAGTTGACCTTGTTTGCGGACGATACCACCGCCCTATTCGTCGGGAACTCCCCAACTGAGGTAGAGGCTATGGTCCGCGAGGACCTTCAGAGGTTATCATCATGGTTCAGGAGTAACGGTCTCTATATGAATTGGAGGAAAACAGGTGTAATGCAATTCCTTTCCCCGCGGGGTTCCGTTACGATCAATCCCCTCCGTTTCCAGTGCGACGGCATAGCCCTTTCGCTTCTAAAGAAAACGAAGTTTCTAGGCATTACGTTGGACGAGAAGCTGACCTTTGAAGCGCGTGTCACACATATACGTAAGAAAATATCTGGCAGCAATGCAGCTCTATACAGAGCTCGACGAATTCTTCCTTAAAACTGCCTGATGGCGATGTATTTTGCCTACGTCCATAGTCACCTGACTTACGCTGTAGAAGTTTATGGCTTAACACAGATGCGTCTTATCAGGTCGCTTCACCGACTCCAAAAACGAGCACCGAGAACAACTCTGGACCTCTGGATGCGAGATTCAGTGCAACCGCACTATAAAAATATTAGCATTTTGCCAATCCCAAAACTTATAGAATACTGTCTCGTAGTTGAAATTAAGCGTATACTCCTTGGAGTGCATCCAAACTTATATGGTCTGGCAACATCAGCAACACCCATATCTACAAGGGGTAACGCATCAAACCTGCTTACTCTGTCACACGCCAACTCCAACCAGTCAAGGCTATCAATCAGAAACATTGGGGCCTCCCACTGGAACAAAGTACCGGCAGACAAAGTCCACTTAAATTGCTCAAATTCAAATGCGATCTCAAAGAGCATTATCTTGAAACTTTGGTATCGGGTTAAAAGTGATATAAAATACAATCATGTTGCATTATATTGTAAATAGGTAAAAATGGCATATATAAATTATACATTGTTATTCATAAAAGGGGCTCCGAACAAGCTATGTGCTTAATGGAGCTTGAAATGAATGTGTGCAATTATCTACAAGAAATGTCAATAAACGAACAGTTCAAACAGTTGAATTTGCACTAGATGCACCGCCAAGGCGGCTAAAGCTGCTAACGCGATGACTATTAATGTCGGTTATCAAATCAATCGCAGTCCTCGGAGCGCCCGCCTGGTTGTGGGACACCCTGAAAACGAAGACGGCAAGAAAGAGCCTCAAGAGCACTGAGGAAAAAAGAAGGTTAAGAAAACAAGAGCCGGAGTCCAACGAAAATTCGGAAAGGGAAAATTAATGAGGCGGTGACAGGAAGAGCGGTATGCCATCTCTACATGCTCACCGCCCGGTCACTCACTTTGCCTGCTCACCCCGGATATAAAATGTGAATAGACCGCCCGGCGGGGAAAGTTAGGTTTTCTTTACGCAATGTTTTACTGGCCACGGTGATTTCTAAAGCTATCTCTTGCATTTGGTCAAAACTCTCTCGAGAAATTGGGTGAAGTATACGAGAGCATTGACGATGACCCAGAATACACTCATCCTGAAATTCAAAGGACCAGAACAAGCAAGCGCAAGTGCCATAGTGCTGCTAAGTTCCAGATGAGCTAAAGTAGAAGAAAAACGAGGTGTCAGAACAACAAAACCCACCGAGATGTAACATGAGGATGCTAGTGGAGTATATATGCGGACAGTATCGGCATGGAAGCTTGGCGAGAAATTGGCAACTGCCGTGACGAAAGCGTATATATATGTATATCGTATCTAGGACATTTGAACACTGTTAGTCATGTGTTCATTATAAGGTTTGCAGGCTATAATGCAGTTGCCAAGCGCTTTGGCGGAACACATATGTACATACTCCGCAACTGCATCATAGCCCGCAAACCTCATAATGAACACATGACTAACATTGTTCAAATGTCCTAGATAGGATTGATCAAACGTGGTGTGAAAATGAATGAGTGAGTGAATAATTTTTCATTTTTAAGCAAGAGGACAAAAAGTCCCAGTAAAATTGCGAGCCGCTATATTGCTGTTTCAAAATTTAACTTGTCAATTCCTGTTGGTGACCATATTACACTCGCATACATTTTTATATCAAACATACGTCATTGCGTCAAATGCGGAAACCACACTCTTAGCATGATCAATAAGACAAAATTCTTAGGCGTTGTCTTGGATTCCAGATTATCATTTGAAGCTCATACAGATCACATTCGTAAAAAAGTTGTAGGGAGCATCGCTGCCCTGTTCAAGAGCCGTAATATTCTGCCCGGTGACTGTCTACTCGTCATGTACTACGCCTACGTTCATAGTTATCTGACCTACGCAGTTGAAATATTTGGAATGACTTATATTCGTTTTTTATGTCCGTTACATCGCCTGCAAAAAAGAGCCTTGTGCGTAATATTGGGATATCCACCATGGGAATCCATGCGTTATAAATACGTAGAGATGTCGATTCTGCCTTACCCTCTGCAAATAGAGATGTGCACCGTAACTGAAATCAAACGAATCTTAATGGGACTTCATCCCAACCTGCTTAATCTTTCCCATTACATCTACCATGAACACAAGGGGATCACACACACAACTTCTCATCTTGTCTGCAGCTTCATGTAATTAATCTCGTTTCTCAATATAAAATCTCGGTGCCACATATTGGAACAAGCTCCCCCCAGATGTGCGCGCAACCTCTTCTTTGACAATATTCAAACAAAGTGTTAAGCAATACTATTTACCTTACTCTAATATAAGCCGAACACGATAATAGTATAATCATAATGACAATAAGTAAAATTATAAGAAAATATGCAATATAAACACTCCATTCTAGCCTTTGATGGCTTTGAGGAGCTGTGAACCTATGTACAAATGTAAGCCACTCATGAGAATAATAAAACCTATCTATCTATCTATCTAAAACGATATCGACCTGAGCTGAGAGCTTATTGAGTATCCACCATACTCTCCGGACCTTGCACATTCTGATTATCACTTATTTGGGCTCTCCAAAACCCTTCGCTTTGATAAACATATACGTTTTTCGAGGACGGCCAAAATGAGGTAGAACACCTTGTCGTCTCCAAGAAACAAGACTTTTATAAAGGAGATATATGATGATTAACTAAACCCGCATGCTCCTGCAAATTGGTGCTTTTGCTTGAGGCAAAAAACGGCAAGAACATTTCCATCAATCCAATAGACTCGTATATTCATGTATTAGTCGGACATTCAACAGTGTATTAAATAAGATTTTTTGGCGTTTTTATATGCATCCACACACAGTGGATTTGGTAGTGGGAATTATACGCGGTAATCCTGTAAGTAATTATTCGAGAACTGACCAGCACTAAAATAGGAAACATCTTACACAATTAGTATGCATTATTACAATTAGTTGCTTTTGTGGAATAGAAATGCAGTAAAAGGGAGATGTTTGATCCCCGAGTGGTATTTGCATCGGTGTCAGCCCTAAGAGCCGGCTTTTATTTAGACACATTACGTACGTAGCACCGCCGAGCGGCTCATAGGCTCAGTCAACTATGAGTGTTCGATTTATATAAACTTTTTGCTTTGCTGCACACTGCGACCAACAGCTCTAGTTAGCGGGCGATAGCGGCCCCTTGTAGCCAGCAACGTGTGTTTATCGTATAGAAAAAGTTGGCCCGGCTTGGTCGGGACTTCAGTGTAAAGCAGCGTTTACACCCGCTCAGTGCTCGGTGTTCCAGCCATGGAGTATATAGGACACGCCGGCCGCTTTGAAAGTTGTCCCATCGCGGACGCATACCGCCGTCAGCCTCGTACGAAGGTGATGTGCAAAGGTAAAGTTCGTGCTGCCTCTTCTATCGTACGTATGAAGGGTAGCTGGCTTGGCCACGTCACGCGCAACGCCGTGGTCGTGTGCACTGTAAGGACGAGGAGCCCGCCATGGCGACTCCCTTACCGTCTCCGGAGACACAGGCCGTTCAGTTGAACGGGATGGACAATTACTGAACTGTTAAAAACCACTCAGTCCGATACACTGGGCTGTTCAACTGAAAAAGTTGAAAAGGCTGCGATGTGCAGCTAGGGTCAGCGGAAGCTGACCCAATTTTTAAAAACTTTTCATTTAATTTCGTGCCTTATAAAATGTTTCTTTATTTCTACGCCGCCAGCTACTACACGTCTTACTATATAGAACTGTCCAATGTTGTTTGTTCCTGGCCGAATGAAGAGAGACTCAATGATGCTATGTGAACTGATGGAAGTTTCTTTAACAACGGAAGCTTTCATGTAGCACAATTACAACCTTTCCAGCCAATTGGTCGACCCGACCTTTGAGGAATATGCCATAAACGAGATAGATCTGGGTATTTACAGAACTAGAACGATGAAGATAGTACTTAGAGGAGAGCACGGGAGACGGACAGCGCACGACCTCATGTGGATATCACCAGCCTTAAAAATGTATATTTACTTGGGGTGAGAGCTTATGGAGCACCCACATACTCTCTGGTCCTTGTACCTTCAACCTATCACCTATCCGGTCCCTCCTCGAAAAACGTTCAAATCTCTCGAGAAGGGCCAAAATGAGACACAACACTACCTTTTCGTCTCCAGAAAACAAGACTTTTACAAAAGAGGGATCGAAATGCTAGTTAGTTGATCGTTGGCAAGTCATTGAAAGGGGGTAGACTATTACCTTAGGGAGCAAACGGTTCACTCTGGCGTCTGTCTCCCCAGATGATTTCAGAACTTCGAGAGGGAAGCTGGTCCCTCTCTCTGCCGCCACTGCCATCCCCAGCCGCACGTCACCGCATGAAGGAACCAATCATATCGACGTATTCGGAGGAAAATTCTGCGCAGGAGGGTACTTCACTAGCTTGCGTAGTGAAAAGCGA
Organism: Dermanyssus gallinae; assembly: GCA_003439945.1. Classification (NCBI taxonomy): domain Eukaryota; kingdom Metazoa; phylum Arthropoda; class Arachnida; order Mesostigmata; family Dermanyssidae; genus Dermanyssus; species Dermanyssus gallinae. The sequence goes on along the minus strand of QVRM01004056.1, from coordinate 94,402 downwards.
ATAGCCAGATTGAGGAAAATCATAAAAAGTCGATATGTTGTTATGTCTTACGTTATTTTCGTGAAAAATCTTAATTTTTTTTTTATTACGACCAAACATGTGCGTCCAAAAGACCAGTCTCACGCAATAGCAACTTAATTTAATGCCCACTATTTTCATACCAAAGTGATGGTGCTGCGTTACGTAGTTGTCAAGTAACTAAGCTTTTTCGATAGCCATATCGAAATCGAAGGCATGCATACTTGCATAGGGTGTATCAGAAAGTTAGGTACAAATTTCGAGGTTTGGTAGAACTCGGCAAGGGATTTTTTTTTGTGGAAGAAGGGGTCGAAAACGTCTTGGCAAAATGTTACGGTTCTGAACGTGAAAGCTTTAACGTAAAACGTAGCAGCTATGACTGTCGGAAAAGCTTAACTACTTGACAACTACGTAACGCAGAACCATCACTTTGGTACGAAAATAGTGGGCATAAAATTAGCTAGTGCATGCGAGTGGTCTTTTGGGCGTACATTTTTCGGTCGTAATGGAAAAATTTTACGATTTTTCACGAAAAAGCGTTAACGTAACATATCGACTTTTTATGACTTTTCTTAATCTGGCTATTCGCTTTTCGCTACGCAAGCTAATAAAGTGTCCCCCATTGTGCAGAATTTTCCTCCAAACATGCCGATATGATTGGTTCCTTCATGCGTTAACTGGTTTTCCCGCAAAGGTAGACTTCGCACAACTATGTAGGAGAAAAAAGGCAGAATAACTGCCTTTATAAACTTTACTCTCTCTCCTAAACAAGACGTTTCCGCGTCCTCCCTTCATAGGGAAAAATTATTTTCTTGCCGAGTTCTATCAAACCTCGAAAGAAATACATTTTGATACGAATGATCCTGTATATATATATATATAAATAAATATGTATGTATGTATATATATATATATATATATATATATATATATATATATATATATATATATATACATATATATATATATTAGATAATAATAACGAAACACCTAAATAAATTGACAACCTTTTAGCTACTAAATTTAACTCACGCACACTTGGGGTGATTAGAAGCCAACGTAATTCTCAGGCGCATAAGGATCTGGTAGAGAACCTCCGTAAAAAGAGGTCTCACCTGGATCTTAAATCTGACGGATCTGAGCTTCCTGGGCCTAGTCGGCCTCGATAATCTGAATTAGATGGCCCCTATAATCCCTCCCAAAAATATATTATTATATCCAAAATACAAGCCTTACAAACACATTTCCCAAACGCAACATAATTTCATCAGACCTTACTCATCTGTCAAATATAATTTGCTTAGGTGAGAACCACACTGTCGCCTCAAACGACTTTCTGAACAAACATTTATACACACTGTCCGACGTCGTGCCTTTCGAGAAACACCTTCCACTGAAGCGCGAGCATCTAAAAGGCAACAGCGACGTCAAGACTACGCAGCCACTCAAACACTTTTTAGCCAAAACCGAACCAAATGCGCTCATGAGGTGCTGGACGGCAAACACACCATACACAACATGCAGGCCACCAAAGTTGTAGACCACTAGGCCAACACGATGACACAACCACCTCCTGAACCACTCCCTTGCCCCGTATAGATTCCCAACTCTGATCTCTTCAAGGTTCCCCTCCCTATCTCCCTAAAGGAAACCCACGCAGCTCTCCGCAGACCTTCTAAATCACTAGGCTTGGACGGGACTTGTCTTTCGTCCCTCCGTAAACTCCCGTTAGAAGTAGTTGTAGGATAGCAGTATCCGTTAAGCAGCGCGGGCATAGACAGCCTCGGTTAGCGGCAATGCCGAAGCGAGCTAAATTATGGCGCCAATTAGAAGATGCCGCCACCCTACTAGCGAAGACGCGGGAAGTCACTAAATGCGCGGGCAATCTGTGAGTATATAAGGAGGCATGAGAATAAATTAGTTAGTAGTCGTTGGTGCGAGCCAGGCAGAGGACGTGTGTTGTTTGAGAGAGAAAATGGCGAACTCGTAACGATCGCCGCCCGGTCATGGGGGTGGTGGAGACTACAACTGGCGCAGTCGACAGTCCGGTTCTGCGATTCATGGACCGGCCAACAACATCGTCGAGGAAATGGCACCAGGCACGGAGCCGGAGGAAGACGGCGAGGTGACTACGTCAGGATGCTGACGAAGCTGTTCAACGGAGATGTTCAAGGAACACAAGGGAACAGCCGTTGCCGACGACGAATTCGGCAGCCGTTGCCGGTGAAGACAACGGTAAGTACTTAGCGGCACTGCGGTGACTGGTGGTGACGTGCAAGCTCGACGTTCGAACCCTGGTGTTGAGGAGCCACCTCATTCTGGGGCGACAAGGCCACAGGTGAGAGAAAAGCTCCTCCTCGAAGAGGCCTTGCGGGTCGAACTGGACGGCCGCGCTACACGAGAAGAGATGCCAGATGGATCGCAGGAGGAAACGAATAGGTGAACGATGTTCGGGAAGCGAAGGGCCACAGGAAAGAAGCCAAGGCTGTCGGCAGGGCGAGAACGCGGAGCAGGTGGATCGTGCGCGGATGGAAAAGCTACGAGTACGGGACAGACGAACAGGCCCTAACGGCCGCGTTACACGTGGAGAGGTGCGTCACGGAGGCCAGTGTGGATTACAGGACGACACGAGTTGGTGAGCGAGGGCCGGCGGAACGAAGCGGACCTAGGCTGGCGGCAGGGCGAGAACACGGAACGGATAGATGCCAGGCGTGCGGATGGACGAGGCACGAGTACGGGGCCGAAATGTGCCCGGCAAAACAAGTGAGGAGCCGAAAGTGTGGCAAGTTTGGCCATTTCGGCCGGAAGTGTACGAACGCGGCAGAATGTGCAGGCGATCGGCGTGGAGGAGCGGCCACGCTGGGATCGTTGGGCCAACGGCGAATGCCTGGAGGCGGCGGAGGATGCACATGAGGATGAGCGAGCGCGAGTGGACGAACCGAAGGAGCACGCAGACGGGAGAAGAACGGCAGTCGGAACCAGGTTCGTGCGGTCGTGCCCGGCGACTGGGTCAGTATACGGAGGCCAGCCGCCGCCGAGTGCGCCACATGATGAACATGAAGACGACAGCGCACCGCTCTGAAGGACGTCCACGGCGGGTAAAACGCGCACCAAGCCAATTACGGAGTTCGTGAGTAAAGTCGGGATAGAATTCAAAACAAGCCTGCGAAGGGGGGGAGAATGTAGGATAGCAGTGTCCGTTAAGCAGCGCGGGCATAGACAGCCTCGGTTAGCGGCAATGCCGAAGCAAGCTAAATTATGGCGCCAATTAGAAGATGTCGCCACCCTACTAGCGAAGACGCGGGAAGTCACTGAATGCGCGGGCAATCTGTGAGTATATAAGGAGGCATGAGAATAAATGAGTTAGTAGTCGTTGGTGCGAGCCAGGCAGAGGACGTGTGTTGTTTGAGCGAGAGAATGGCGAACTCATATCATATATATCATATCATATCACCTTTATTGAAAAAGGGCTATTACAATAGAAGCAAAGTCGTTTTGAATCTGTGAACGACGTGCAATCCTCCAGGCAAATGTGTTGTTCACAACGTCCACCCGATCAATCTCGTGGGGAGGATGGACGCCGCTCCGGAAATTATTTGGTCTTAGAACAAAATACCTAGTAATAAGTGTCTGACGCGCTAGTTGTTTAAACATGCGGTTGGTATTCACTAACACTAGGCAATGTGATGCGCTCGCGTGGTAGACAATACCGGCGAGCAACTCGTTTCACAAACTTATCCTGCACGCTCTGCAAGAGGTCAACATCTCGTTTATAGAATGGCATCCATACGTGACAGCAATAAGTCCACTTTGGTGCCACTGAGGTTTGATACAGCTTTAGGTACACATTATGGTCCTGTATAATGAAAGACCGCATTATGAGATTACATATTCGAGGCGCGGCCTTGACAACCTCAGCCATGTGAGGTCTAAACTTCATTTGGCGGTCGAAGATTACCCCGATGTCCTTGTAGCGTGAGACTTCCGGAATGTGTTGGCTGTTTAGCATATACTGAGTAGTATCTGGCAATGTCTTGAGAACAGCAGATTTGGAAGAAGATATTTGCATGCGGTTGTCCTCTGCCCATAGGGATACGGTGTCAATCGCTTTCTGTAGTATAGCTATGTTGCTGTCGTTTTTTGCCTCAACATAGATTTTGAGATCGTCCGCATACAGCTTATATGTAACACCAATATCTCGAAGCATTACCCCGAGGTCCTGTTCAAATATAGTGTACATTAGGGGGCCTAAGCATGAGCCCTGCGGGACACCAGATACACACCTGCCGACCGCGGAATAGCTATTCTCAACTTTGACGACTAATGTACGGTCTCTCAGGTAAGCTCTGCATCAGTTTATGATTCTTGGGCCGATACCTAACGCTGACATCTTTGTCAGAAGCAGATGATGGTCAACGCGGTCAAATGCACGTGAAAAATCAAAGTAAACGACATGCAGAGGGATGTTGCGATTTCGAGCAAGCGCCCAATCGTGAGCTACTTCCAATAACTGGGTACCCGTTGATCGACCCTTTGTAAAACCATGTTGTGGAGAGTCCAACAGGTCTTTAGAATCAAGAAATGTGTAAAGCTCAGCCACAATTATTTTCTCCATTAGCAAACAAGGTATTGAACATTGAGACACAGGTCTGTAATTTTCTGGCGCTGCACGAGAACCCTTTTTGTGCGTCGGGGTGATAATGGACTGCCGAAAAAAACTCGGGACTTCACCGTCTTCGAAGGAGCGAGTGAATATCAATGATAATGGTTCAGCCAAGCTGACAGAGAGCTCTTTGAATAAAATTGGGGGAAGGTTGTCGGGAGTCCGCGAGCATTTTTTCTTAAGGCTGTTGAGATGCACTATTACCTTCTCCTTGTTAAAAACAATGTCATTTATAAGAACGGTCGGGATCTGATTAACGGTGTTGGGAATTCCAGACGGCTGAACATATACGCTCTCAAAGTAATCTTTCATAGCTGCCGCTTTGTCGGAGTTTTCTGTGACCGTGTGTTTGCCAACTATAAGTGGAGCCACTCCAGACTGCAGTGTTAAACGGCGACCAACATATCTAAAAAAGTCTTTGGCATTACGAGTGTTTAGGTTGGCCTCCTCTAGCCGCCTTTTGCGGGTTGCGGCTCGTGCCAATTGAGTGGATCAGCGCGAGTGTGCACGGGACCATGGCGTCAGACTATGTAGGCGCCTAGACGCGTCCTCTATGAACATTTGCAAGGTAGATGGTTTAGGCTTTCTTAACGGAGTAAACATCTCCATGAGAAGTATAATGGCATTCACAAATGACGTATACTGTGATTCGATGGAGTCACAGTGAGATAAAAACGAACGCCAGTTGGTAGCTGCAATGTTAGCCGCGATTGCCTCATAGTCCGAGTGGAAGTAATCTAGGGAAAGGCTAGCGGACTTTTGAGGTGTGTCAATAAGTATTTTAAAATACACAGCAAGGTGATCTGACTTTACGGGTGGCTCGTCTACTAAAAGCTCTGCTATAATATCTTCGTTGTCAGTGAATAAAAGGTCTAAAATGGTACCGCTGCGTGGCCTAGTTGGTACGTTCACAAGTTGTGATAAACCACTAAGGGAATAAAAAGAGCTAAAAATGTATTCTTTGGTGGTTTCACTTGAGGACAAGTCAATACATCTCCAATTAATATCAGGTTGGTTAAAATCTCCCGTCAGAATGACCGGAAAGTCTACTTGCAAGAGCTCATCAAGCAAATCACAAAGTGTAGTCATTCGCTCAGCGAGTTGTGTTGCAGAACCCGTAGGTGAAAAATAACAACAAATAAGTCGGCACTTTTGATCTGTTCCGCATAGTATGTCGATAGCAATGGTCTCTGTAGATTCATCCGTAATAGAAACTTTAATAGCTTGCAATTCGGATGTAGCGAGAATGCACACACCACCACCAAGACTGTTGCGGTCTTTACGAAAAACGGTATATCGACCGCCGAGTGACAGCTCAGCTGATGAGATTTTGTCACTGGAAGCCCATGTCTCGGTGATGCATACTAGGTCAACGTTGTACTCGGAACAAAATTGATTTAATGAGTCACATGCAGAATTCTTAGTAATGGATGCAGCGTTAAAAGAAATGCAGTTGATAGATTTTCGTTGAGGTGTGTGTCGTTGAAGGTTCCGTATATATGTTGAGTGTGCACAAGTTCGCATTGTTTTGTCAGTGGGTTTCGGCTGGAAATGTCTCAACAACGTTAATATTGGCCCCTCGATCCTTATAATCCATAACAAGTGTTCCGGACCCCCATAAAGATTCACAAAAGAGCTTGTCTCTATCTAGCTCAGATATATCGACAATAAATGAAGAATATGTCGCAAACTTTGGTTTGATTTTGCGTACTCGCAGCGCGGTGATGTTGTTATTTGTAAGGTGAGTATTCAATTGGGAGGCAGTGACACAATCCTCAAGCCTAGTAACGAAAATCATCTGTGTCCGAAAGTTGGCTCGTGCAACTGGTGGTAAGGCTGACATGCGTGGGCTGGGTGCATGCGAGTTATGAGGACGTTTGCCGGGCTCGCTATTAGCCGAAACTCCAACGTTTAAAATACGGCGCTGCTCCCTGCGGTTCGGTGTAGTTTTCGGCAGAGGACCGGACTTCAATTGTGAATGTTTTGCAGTCAGCTGGCTCTGGCGAATTTGCGGCCTCTCGTTTTTGCGTCCAAACGAAATTCGGGAATCCGAGCGATTATTGCGAGATCGTGATCTGGCCTGGTGTGAATGTTTATCCACAGGACTCGTCTTGTTGCAGTTAGACATCCTTTCCAGCATCGTAGTTAGATGGCCAACGTCACTTTCGAGCTTTTCGTTTGTACGTTGCTGCTTCTTGACTAACGTGCGAAGTGCACGCACCTCCTGGACAAGAGTGCGCACAATCGATGTCACGTCGCCGGCAGACACGGAAGTCGTAGACATTTTAGACAAACTCTAACAAAAGGTTACGAGGCAATTATGGAAGAAAGATTTATGGCGCTCGCGGAGCAGTACGGCCTTTTGTCGAGCAACTAGTGCTACTTCGTAAGTACAGATCAGTTCTTACAGCAATGCAGCGAATAACGGCCAAGGCTGGCTTGCTTCGTAGATCGTCCATATACAAACGGAAGTTACTTGTTGCAATCTGCAGGATAGCGGTGTCCGTTGGGCAGCGCGGGCATGGAGAGCATCGGTTAGCGGCAATACCGAAGCAGGCTAAATACATGGCGCCAATTAGACGATGCCGCCACCCTACTAGCAAAGACGCGGGAAGTCACTAAATGCGCGGGCAATCTGTGAGTATATAAGGAAGCATGAGAATAAATGAGTCAGTAGTCGTTTGTTCGAGCCAGGCAGAAGACGTGTGTTGTTTCAGCGAGAGAATGGCGAACTCGTAACAGTCGCCGCTCACCCAGGGGGTGGTGGACACTACACAATCCTTCTGTATGTTAGGAATGCGTTTAACAGTCTACCGTGAAGAGAGGATTTAGACACCCTGGTAAGATAAAAGGCCCTCCTTTACTCGCGAGGTCTGTCTTGGCATACCTGGAGGGCAGAAGAGTTTTTAAGGGCCCAGTGGAGATGGCCATGACGACTAGAGCCCCACAAAAGCAAACTCTGTCCCCCCTATTGTGGAATATAACATATGATGACGTCCGGAGACAAAAATAAGTCCCACAGGGAGTGGATAATAACGTGCGCTGTTGACCTGATTGTCATAACTCAAGCAAAGACAGTGGAGGAACTTAAACTAAAGACAAGCAAAACTCTCCGCTCGACCAAAAGATTAATGGAAAGAGCTGGGCTACAACTCGACCCGGAAAACAGCAAGACAAACATTTTTTTTGGCAGGCAGGAAAAAAGTGGGCAACCTGAAACTGATGATGGCAGGCCAGGTAATCAAGCAAGTAACTACAGCCGGACATCTTGGCGCCCTACTAGATAAGGGTTTTAGATGCACTAGTTAAGACTAAGGTTTTAGATGCACTAGATGCACCGCCAAGGCGGCTAAAGTTGCTAACGCGATGACTATTAATGTCGGTTATCGAATCAATCGCAGTCTTCGGAGCGCTCGCCTGGTTGCCGAACACCCTGAAAACGAAGACGGCAAGAAAGAGCCTCAAGAGCACTGAGGAAAAAAGAAGGTTAAGAAAACAAGAGCCGGAGTCCAACGAAAATTCGGAAAGGGAAAATTAATGAGGCGGTGACAGGAAGAGCGGTATGCCATCTCTACATGCTCACCTGAAACTGGGTGAAGTATACGAGGGCATTGACGATGACCCAGAATACACTCATCCTGAAATTCAAGGGATCAGGGCAAGCAAGCGCAAGTGCCATAATGCTACTAAGTTCCAGATGAGCTAAAGTAGAAGAAAAACGAGGTGTCAGAACAACAAAACCCACCGAGATGTAACATGAGGATGCTAGTGGAGTATATATGCGGACAGTATCGGCATGGAAGCTTGGCGAGAAATTGGCAACTGCCGTGATGAAAGCGTATATATATGTATATCGTATCTAGGACATTTGAACACTGTTAGTCATGTGTTCATTATAAGGTTTGCAGGCTATAATGCAGTTGCCGAGCGCTTTGGCGGAACACATATGTACATACTCCGCAACTGCACCATAGCCCGCAAACCTCATAATGAACACATGACTAACATTGTTCAAATGTCCTAGATAGGATTTATCAAACGTGGTGTGAAAATGAATGAGTGAGTGAATAATTTATCATTTTTAAGTAAGAGGACGAAAAGTCCCAGTAAAATTGCGAGCCGCTATATTGTCGTTTTAATATTTAACTTGCCAATTCCTGTTGGTGACCATATTACACTCGCATACATTTTTATATCAAACATACGTCATTGATGTACGGTAATGAATGCAGCTTGTGGCAGTTTTCGTGGCGGTGCTGTGCAAGTGCAGGACGTGTTTCCTGGCCTTGAACTTGGCAAACTTGAGAAGAAGGCATTTCCTGATGGCTTAAGCATGAACACTTTTGACAACGGTAGTCCAGAAAAACGCCGACAGGCAAGTGATAAGCGACGACATCGGTGAGCGACTGTTTTTGTCTTTGTCCTTTTTGTCCTGTTTGTCACGATCAGAATAATTATGAAGAGCGCCAACGATAATATGTAAATATTTCTAAGTTTTTATGTAGTATATGGAAATCGTCCTATTATATATATATATATATATATATATATATATATATATATATATATATATATATATATATATATATATAGATATATACAGGGTCATTCAGGGAGTATTGTACTTCTTTCCAGGTTTGATAGAACTCGGCAAGAAAATAATTTGTCCCAATGGAGGGAGGACGCGGAAAGGTCTTGTTTAGGAGTGAGGATGAAATTTATAAAAGTCGTTAATCTGCCTTTTTTCTCCTACATAGTTGTGCGAAATCTACGTTTGCGGGAGAACCAGTTAACGCATGAAGGAACCGATTACACTGGCGTGTTCGGAGGCAAATTCTGCACAACGGAAGACACTTCACTAGCTTGCGTAGCAAAAAGCGAATACACAGGTTGCGAAAAGTCATAAAAAGTCGATATGATGTTATGTCTTACGTTAATGCTTTTTCGTGAAAAATCGTAAAATTTTTCTATTACGACCAAAACTGTATGTCCAAAAAACCACTCTCACGCAACGGCAAATTTAATGCCTACCACTTTCGTACCAAAGTGATGATGCTGCGTTACGTAGTTGTCAAGTCACTAAGCTTTTTCGATAGCCATATCGAAAGCGAAGGCATGCATATTTGCATAGGACGTATGAGAAAGTTAGGTACATATTTTGAAGTTTGGTAGAACTCAGCAAGAGAATAATTTTTTCTAGTGGAAGGAGGGGAAGGAAACGTCTTGGCAAATTTTCACGGTTCTGAACGTGAAAACTTGCACGTAAAACATAACAACTATGACTGTCGAAATGCTTAGTGACTTGACAACTACGTAACGCAGCACCATCACCTTGGTACGAAAATGATGGGCATTAAATTTGCTATTGCGTGAGAGTGATCTTGTGGACGTACATTTTTGGTCGTAATAGAAAAATTTTACGATTTTTTACGAAAAGGCGTTAACGTAAAATATCGACTTTTCATGACTTTCCTTAATCTAAGTATTCTTTTGTTGTGCAGAAGTTTCCTCCGAACACGCCGGTGTAATTGGTTCCTTCATGCGTTGACTGGTTCTCCCGCAAACGTAGATTTTGCACAACTATGTAGGAGAAAAAAAGCTGAATAACTACTTTTATAAACTTCACTCTCTCTCCTAAACAAGACGTTTCCGCGTCCTCCCTCCATAGGCAAAAATTATTTTCTTGCCGAGCTCTATCAAACCTCGAAAGAAGTACAATATTCCCTGAATGACCCTATATATATATATATATATATATATATATATATATATATATATATATATATAGATATATATATATATATATATATATATATATATATATATATATATATATATATATATATATATATATATATATGCTTTTATTTCCACTTTAGGTAGAACTATAAAACTGAACAACGAAACCACACGTGCATGTTACACCTGTAACACCTCAACGGAACTCAGAGGCCCTGAAACAAGGCACGGTTCATTATTTAGTGGCGCGCGAAGTCAAGAGGAGTCCTATAGGGAAACGGCTGGAAGCCGTTGCTTGGATTGCACCATGAGCGTGATGATCTCGAAGACAGCGCTTCGCTCATTTTGTTAAGCTGGTTTCAGTATAGAGAGACTTGTGGGGGCTATTAAAATGGCGGCGCTTTCGTGAAACTGTACGTCTCCTCCGAGAGACGAGCTAAGTTCGACTTTCTCGGCAGTAGTATTCATTTTTTCAATGATTGGGTGGGTATGCGATATTTATTACCCGTCGCGACACTCTTCTGCTAGACAAAGCCCTATTGAGTCTAGAGTGACAGTGATATGGTTTCGTTGAATGTAGAGGTAAAAAAGTAAAACATTGTAATCGCTCACCAGCCAACATTAGCGACAAATGGGTTCGATCATACCAAGAACTCTTCACTAATACATCTAGAAGTAATAGTTAAGGACCAATAGCTATCCAATAGTGAACAAAGGACAGGTTACTATTTTTCAGCGACTCTCGACCGATATCTAATGAGGCAATATTGCAACTCAACTAGAAATATTGTCAAAGTGGATCCGAGCTAAATATGCGACCAAAACTTCATGGAAATATGAATGTGCACAGATGTATAAAATGATAATATTTTTCAGCAAAGGGAACTGTTATAACACTATTGATTCAATAGGACCTACCGCTTTAAATGCAGGCGGAGGTCAGAGGTGCACAGTATTACCACACGTAGACTTGACGCAAATATTGCCGCAAATTGTGACAGAATGTGTGGGACAGCTTGAGTAAATTGAGGTGAATTCCCATTAATATTCGTTTGATCTTGATTAAAATGTCTTATCGATCGAGGCATTGTTCATTGTATAGTTTATGATGCCATTTTTCCTTGAATAACTTAAGAGATGTACATTCACGTAGTTCATTATAGAGAGTGTTCCAAATTGTGGCCATGGCCATATCAGGCGATTTAAATCTATACTTACGATACGTATTGGGTATTCTCAGGGCTGGGCTGTTGCGATTCCTGTTGGTGTTGAATGTAAAATGACACGATAAATCTGGAGGAAACATTCCACAGAAGTTTTTATACGCAAGAACGCCTAATTCAAATTTATAAAGTGATGGTATTTTAAGTAGTTTATGAATAGCATAAACATGAGAAACACTTTCATCCCTTCTGTAGTCAAAAATGGCTCTTAAGGCATTATTCTGTGCAACCTGTAATTTATGTGTAAGTGTTGAAAGCGTTGACCCGAACAGTGGTAAGCAATATGTAACAGACGAATAACGATTTACATATAATCAACATCACATCGGGGGATATTGCTAAGTTTGCTTAATTGGGGCACAATCTGTTCAAGTTTGGTAACTAAGGTATTTATGCGATTTCGATACGTCAGTGATGGGTCAAGGGTTACACCCAAGTATTTATATTCAAATGCTTGTTGAGTATTAGTATTATCGAGTTTAATTGCTATTTGTAGGCTTATTGATCTTTGCCATGGAGTGAAAATTTGCATTTTTGTCTTTTTAATAATTACACACAGCCTGTGTTTTGAGTACCAATTTGAGATAAGTGTAAGTTGGCCGTTTGTGTACTCAACATCGCTAGTCTGATTTTGTAAGGAAATTGGGCAAATAAAAGTAATGTCATCGGCAAAAGCGGTAGCCTTAAGTTCACTAGCCTTTAGAAGAGAGTTAATAAATATTAGGAATAGTGTCAGTGAGAAGCTGGTCCCTTGTGGTGTACCGAGGTGTGGGGAGCATGGAGATCATAAATTGAATATTACGGTTATTGACCAAGGCATCGATACTACTTACAACTTTATAACGAACATTATCCATACAAGCTTCACACGATAACCTGGAGCCCAAAACAACGTCTAAGCATTTTATCTCATTGATCATCCCAGGAGTGCAGTTTCCGCATTGAAATTCCTCACGGTTAATACTTGGGGCACCCCTAGGCGATGAGACCTGGGTAACACCGGTCTTCAACCAATCCATAAACAAACTCTAAAGCTTTGTTCTAAACTAATTTGACAGTCGGTCTTCTTTAATTATCTTCTCTGCCTCTTGTAGGTTACCGCCGACAAAAGGAATTGTAGCGTCATCCGCAAATAAAGTCAGTCGGCCGTGCTCTATACTCAATTACAGTGTTGGTGAAAATATTAAACAGCAGTGGGCCGCCGATACTCCCTTGAGCCACTCCAACTCATTTGTGCTCGACATCTGAAAATCTCTGCCCGGTCAATCTAAACCGATCACCACTTAAATCCGAATATGCGAATAAAATCGATATGTATTATATATTACAAAGTAAAGGCACCTATATATGACCCACATATATAAGTGCTACAGTGATTCGAAATCTCATACTTTTTATGCTGGCAAGTAAACTTAACCGCGGCAGGAGAGCATTATTATTTACCAGCAACTAAAATGCATCACAAGCATTTAAATTACCATGCGCACACTTGGCCCTCTGCAGAGCATGGGAGGCGTTTATTGCTGCTTCAAACGGGTATCGGCTTTCAGAGCAATAGAGTGCATTGCGCTGCCCTATTCGATTGTAAGTGTTCCAGATTATTATGGCTTTTTTTTTAATTGTGTGAACGTGTAAAAACAATCTCGTAAAAGACAGATGTTGTCATGTTTTAGCTATGGTCATTGCATGGGTTCGTTCACATGCATCAGCTCCCAGAAACCAGTAAGCCAGCCGTCTAGCTGCCAGGCGGCCACTAGGCATGCTACATATGTGGCACTACGCCACGACGTCGAATCACCTACCTACTACTAGACGTTACACGTTTCTATACTTTGGCCTTCATCGTATACGCGTAGTCGCCAGAAACTGTTAAAACGCCGACAGCAACACCAGCACACCTACAAGCAGTGACGACGTGCTTCGCCTAACGCTCATCTCGCTGTGGCCGGAACTTGATCGTGAAGCAGACCCTACGTCCATGTCGTGCTCCGTGTTACGGCCGTCCAAGCTATATGAAGCGTGGTGGCCGCTGTTTTGGTTGTCCCCAGGTACGGGGACACGGGGGCTGCTGCTGCTGCGGGTTCACAAGGTCCAGCGTGACTTGAGTTGTGAAGGTTTCAAGTATCCGCCGGGCCTAGCGCCGCCTGATGGCCGGTGCGTCGGGGGACAGACTAGCAGCCGATGGCCTGGGCCCAGCCAAAATCGGTCAGCTAGCCGTGTCCGGTAGCTCTCCAGAGAGAGAGAGAGAGAGCGAAGGTAGGAGAGAAGGCGAGGGGGAGTGTGGGAAAGGGAAAGAGAGAGAAAGAGAAAGAAGAGGCATATCGTAAAAGGTGTGTCTGGCGCGTAATGCCGCGTCTCGTGTGACGTCTGTTGGCAGGATTGCATGAGGGGTGCACCTGCAAGCAAGGCTGACCACGGGTTCGACTGATAAATTTAAAAAGGCTGCGAGGTGCAGCTAGAGTCAGGTGCAACAGCGCTTGACCCATATTTTCCTTATTGCGTAATGATGATGGATAATAGAATTTTAATCATAAATACCATTACCGTAGGCACAACTGCAGTTGTTCAGGAAATCCCTGGGGCCGACCAGCAAAGGCTGGCCAATACTGTACAACTAAGTATATTCTCCTAGTTAACTGTTGACAAAAAAAAAACTAGTATTCGCATTTTCGTTGGCTTGCGTTAGTCAACGAGTTTTCTAACGCTCATTTTGCAGTCAACCCGGACGTATACAGAAGTCGTATCTCTATCTTTTTGACGTGCTTGAAATTACCATTCCGCACAACTTGTAGGTGATCCATGATAAATCGACCTCAAACTTCCTAATTGTTAGACATATGACACCACCCTGCGAGACAGAGCTTAATAAGAAAATTCGTTTCATTATTGATCACGCCACAGTACACAATTGAAAAAGGAAATGCAATATATATATATATATATATATATATATATATATATATATATATATATATATTGCATTTCTTTTTTTTTCTTCCTTTTTCAATTGTGTACGGTGAGATGCATTTTCATCGACGGGGTAGTAGGGCAAGCAACAAAGACGCAATCAATGCGAACATGCAAAGGCCCAGCCGTGTGCTCGTCACTGTCGGCCCCTACTGTGCACCGGCGGTGCTGTATTTATCCTGTCATACTAAGATTAAAACGACTGGTATTTAAGTGTCAGTCCTGCTGCTACTGCTGTTGCGAGTGGCCCACAATCGTCACGGCTAGGTTGCTGCGGATGTGTATCAAGCGGATTCCAGGCCACAACCACATACATATCAAAATGAAAAAAACGCAGTTCAATTCAATTTCAAGCTTTTTCGAATCGTCGGGCGGAACAATTGCGCCAAACCTTTTCACAATGCTCAGCACAGTTTGGAATCGAATCGAGAGAGCGAGAGAGAGAGAGGTAGAGAGAGAGAGAGATAGCCACATTTGTTGTAGGAAATTGAACGGAGTATGAAATGACAGCTGTAAGACTAATTTAGCTAATTGAGCAGGCATTTTGATATATTCTTATAGTTGGCCATGCAATATCAGACAAAAACGTTGCTCAGCTGTTGTGTGCACTGTTGTGCGACGGCTTTAGGGAGGAGGAGGGGCTCACTGAGAGAGAGAGCTCTTTAGACTATTAGATCGGCTGCCTGGATAAACTGGAACCTTTTTCGGAGGTTCAATGCACACCTACTGAACCTGTAACCTAGAAAAAAGCCTCGATGTACTATCGCATTACAGGCACAGCAAGTGACACAAGTAAGTGTACGTGTGTCATCAATGGATCACTGGGCTTTTTGCTTGGTAGGGGTCCCATTCGCGGAGAGCAGTACAACTGACAGCTACAGCAGTACTTGACTAGCATTGATATTTTTCTAGAGTTAATTTGTACCGTGTTGGCATGTGTACATTTTTGCCAGGCATCTAAACCTTGGCAAGATATGCCGAACGTCAAGCACTTAAAGTGAGATAAGCATAAATACGATGATTTTTCTGTCTAATAAGTCTGTAATTAATTTTATTACTACTATCTTTAATATACGACCCAAATCTATCAAATTAGAAATGATACCTTTATTCACCTGAGCTATTCTTATTACTGCAATTTTATTACTTTTATCCTTACCTGTTCTTGCAGGTGCAGTTACAATACTATTATTTGATCGTAATTTTAATACAACTTTTTTTTATCCTAGAGGGGAAGGATCCTGTTCCTGTCCGATAGATACCGAGGAGCCACTGTTTGTCTCCCGTTAGGTTATGTGTCTTTGTTTCAGACATGAACAAAGTTATACCGCCTGAAATTAAATATCTTTAATATATGTTCCGACAGGTATATTACCCAGTTTACTCTCGCACTTAGCGCTCAGCGGCGAGGCTAAGGTCGGATAAGGTCCTGCTATGGAGCCAGCTGGATATCACCTAGGGCCTTAAAAAGTGTGCTGTGTAGACCAGGTCCACACTATTCAACGGCCTGCCTATAAATGGCTAACTGGCTCGTGTTGCGCGAGTGTAGCCGGTGGTTAACGCGACCGAAGGCAACTTGCCTGGTCGCATTATGCTCGAGGACATGGTTTTGTGAGTAAAGGTATATTGCCCAATTTTAGTTGAAATTTGGCAACAGCATGCATGGTATACGAGCCCATGTAGTACATGATCAATGCAATCATTCGACTGAATCCAACCAGTGTATTAAACAGAAGCACACTACTAGTGAACTTTAAACTACAACTTGCACGTGGAATCTTGAAAGTGACTGTATGATTACAGTTGTTGATCGTTTCTCCTTTGAAAACTATCTTATATGCATTCGCAACAATGAATTTTTAAAATGGTCTTTGGCATTGGTAATTCTACCCGGTAATTATTTCGGGAATTAAATATCCATCAATCGATCCTCACTAAAATATGTAATATCTAATACAATCAGTATATATGATGTTACTTTTGTGTAATAGAAATGTCGTAAAAAGATGACTTTTTGTCTCCTAGTGGTCTTTGTATCGGTGTTTTGAATGTTGGCTTTTATTTGGACACATTACACACGTGGCACCGTGTAGCGGCTCATAGGCTCATTCGACTAGCACTGTTCGATTTTCGCTTTGCTGTGCTCTTCGACCGACAGCTCTAATTAGCGGCCCGGCAAACTGCGTCTGTCGCGCAGAAAAGTCGCCCCGCCTAAATCGAGACTTCAATGTGAAACAGCTCGCAGGTCCTAGCAGCGCTCCATGTCTCAGCCGTGATGTATATAAATATAAGCCGTGCCGGTCAAGCACATTGTCCAGTTTGTCCCCACACAGTTGTCCCCTCTAGGAAGCGTGCCGCCATCGGCCTCGTACAAAGGTGATCGCAACGTCGTGACCGCACTGTGAGCATGACGAACCAGCATTAATAATTCGTTTTGTGTCTCCGGAGACACAAACAAGTCGTTTAGTTGAACGGAGTGCACAAGGAACAAGCTAATCAACACTGAAGCCACCACCCCCCACTGGGAGGTGTGCAATTAAAAAGGTTGAGAGGGCTGCGAAGTGCCGCTCAGGGTTTTTGTGCTGAAGCAATCTTTAAACCTTAGAAAAGGTGCGATTAGTTCTACACCGTCAGCTACTACGCGTCTTACTTGTACTTGCCAATTTCGTATGTTCCCTGGCCGTATGATGTGTGTGGGACTCAAGGACACTATATGAACCAATGGAAGCAATAGATGCTTTGCTAAAAAATAGAATTCCTGACAAGAGCCAAAAAGAGGTTCACACGGCACAATTACAGCATTACCTGTAATTTTTAACTAATTGAGTGACGTGACTGTCTGTGTGGGACCGGACGGACGAGCTAGAACTAGCGACATATAGGGCGTTACAACGTCGCATAGTGATCACCGATGACGACAATGAAAAAAGGTTAACCAACGACTTTGCTCACATTAAGTCCGATGTATTGCTGTATTTAACGATATTAAGCAATTCGATTCGAATAGTTACATATGACAACGGAGGAAAGTAATAAAGACTAGTAATAAAGACTCCTACATGGCCAAACCGGTCAGTTGTTTCAATTAATATACTTTGGCGTAGCGGCGGAGACGCCGCTATGACTTTTTATGCTCTATTAAGGCACGTCAATGTATTGCAGCACTTTACGTACTATACCACCCTGGAAAAAATGCCGAAGAAAATAAAGATATATTGGGTATTTACAACGGTACAAAACTAGGACCATGAGGATGAGACTTGGAGGATAGCAGGGGAAACGGATAGACGAACCCATATAAGTAACACCAGCCTTAAAACAATATAGACCTGGGCTGAGAGCTTACTGAGTATCCACCATACTCTCTGGACCTTGCACATTCTGATTATCACTTATTTGGGCTCTCCAAAACTCTTTGCTCTGATTAACATATACGTTTTTTGAGGACGGCCAAAATGAGGTAGGACACCTCGTCGTCTCCATGAAACAAGACTTTTATAAAGGAGAAATCGATATTCTAGTTGATCGTTGATTTTTCTTAAATGTGATTTTTTTGTTGTTAATTATTTTTTTAATTGTGAATAAAAAAGGGGAGATTATATGATGATTAAATAAACCCACATGCTCCTGTAAATGTGTGTTTTTGCTTGAGGCAAAAAACGGCAAAGATGTTTCACAATGTACATGAAGCGAGTACTTTGCCTGTCAATGCGGGCAAGGATCCACTTTGTGTACCTAATGTCAGGCTGTGCACCGGTTTTTCGATTGAGATTGAAGACGCCGCGTACAGTATCATTCGAGAGTTTTATCTCGAAAGGGGAAAATAAAGTTGAACAAATCCGACGAGAGGTTGGAGACCTGGATATTTTCAGGGTCTCTTACCTCTGTTCTGGTCTTGCATGTGACAATCGCCACGCCTATACCAGATACATAGTTCATGGCTATAATCACCTGGTTTGTTCGAATACGAGCTTCCACGAGGAGTACACAGAGTGCGTCTGTCGACTGTGCTCTCAGGTGTGTACGAAGTTTCATGCGTCTGCCTATTTGGCCCTTGCGAAAAGCACTGCCTCTCTCGAATAATATGCCGCGAGCAGCTGACTGTATAATTGTAAAATCTGTATAATTGTTTATGTTATATGCATACTCAATATAAGTGAAAATATGATAATAAGGAAAACGGCAAGAACATTTCCATCAATCCAATAGACTCGTTTATTTATGTATTAAGTCGGATATTCAACAGTGTAAGATGTTTCTGCGTTCTTATATGCATCCACACACAGTGAATTTGGTGGTGGGAATTATACGCGGTAAAACTGTAATTAATTATTCGACAACCAACCACCACTAAAATAGGAAACATTTTACACAAATAGTATGTATTATGTTGCTTTTGTAAATATAAATGCAGTAAAAGGGAAATGTTTGATCCCCGAGTGGTATTTGCATCGGTGTCAGCCCTAAGAGTCGGCTTTTATTTAGACACATTACGTACGTAGCACCGCCTAGCGGCTCTTAGGTTCCGCCAACTATTAGTTTTCGATTTATAAAAGCTTTTCTCCTTGCCGTACCTTGCGACGGACAGCTCTAATTAGAGGCCGTTAGCGACCAGTAGTGGCCAGTAAACTGCGTCTAACGTGCAAAAAAATAGCCCCGGTTTGGTCGGGACTTCACTGTGAAGCAGCACCTGAAACCATTTAGTGCTCTGTGTTCCAGCTATAGAGTATATAAGTCGTGCGGGCCGAACGAACTATTGTCCCCTCGAGGACGCGTGCCGCCATCAGCCTCGTACGAAGGTGATGTGCAAAGGTAAAGGTTTGTGCCGCCCTTATATCGTACGTATGAAGGGTGGTTGTTGACTTGGGTACGTCACGCGCAACGCCGTGACTGTGTGCACTGTAAAGGCGACGAGCCAGCAATGGCGAATTGCCTCTCGACTTCGGAGACACAGGCCGTTCAGTTGAACGGAGTGGACAATGAATGAGAATAAGCTGTAACAAGCTGAGGCCTCCCCCGCTGGGGTGTTCAACTGAAAAAGTTGAAAAGGCTGCGAGGTGCAGCTAGGGTCAGCGGAAGCTGACCCAATTTTTCAAAAACTTTCGAATTTCGAGCCCGTTAAACTCTCCTAATCACTGCGCCGCCAGCGTACGCTTCACTAGTACTGTCCATGTTTTACGTTCCTGGCCGTAAGATGAGTGTGTGAGGGGATTCGCAGACGCTATGTGGGCCAGGTGGCCAGATATCGATATTCTAGTTAACCGTTGATTTTTTCAATTGTGATTTTTTGTTGTTAATTATTTTTCTTAATTGTGAATAAAAAAAGGGGAGAATATATGATGATTAAATAAACCCGCGTGCTCCTGTAAATGTGTGCTTTTGCTTGAAGCAATAAACGGCAAAGGTGTTTCACAATGTACATGAAGCGAGTACTTTGCCTGTCAATGCGGGCAAGGATCCACTTTGTGTACCTAATGTCAGGCTGTGCACCGGTTGTTCGATTGAGGTTGATGACGCCGCGTACAGTACCATTCGAGAGTTTTATCTCGGAAGGGGAAAATAAAGTTGAACAAGTCCGACGAGAGTTTGGATACCTGGATATTTTCAGGGTCTCTCACCTCTGTTCTGGTCTTGCATGTGACAATCGCCACGCCTATACCAGATATATAGTTCATGGCTATAATCACCTGATTTGTTCGAATACGAGCTTCCACGAGGAGTGCACAGAGTGCGTCTGTCGACTGTGCTCTCAGGTGTGTACGAAGTTTCATGCGTCTGCCTGCCTGGCCCTTGCGAAGAGATCACTGCACTGCCTCTCTCGAATAACATGCCGCGAGCAGCTGACTGTAAAATTGTATAATCTGTATAATTGTTTATGTTATATGCATACGCAATATGAGTGCAAAAAATATGATGATAAGGAAAACGGCAAGAAAATGTCCATCAATCCAATAGACTCGTATATTTATATATTAAGTCGGACATTCAACAGTGTAAGATTTTTTTGCGTTTTTATATGCATCCACGCACAGTCAATTTGGTGGTGGGAATTATACGCGGTAATACTGAAAGTAATTATTCGATAACCAACCACCACTAAAATAGGAAACATTTTACACAGTTAGTATGTATTATGATGCTTTTGTAAATATAAATGCAGTAAAGGGGAAATGTTTGATCCCCGAGTGGTATTTGCATCGGTGTCAGCCCTAAGAGTCGGCTTTTATTTAGACGCATTACGTACGTAGCACCGCCTAGCGGCTCTTAGGTTCAGCCAACTATTATTTTTCGATTTATAAAAGATTTTCTCCTTGCCGTACCTTGCGACGGACAGCTCTAATTAGAGGGCGTTAGCGACCAGTAGTAGCCAGTGAACTGCGTCTAACGTACAAAAAAAGTAGCCCCGGTTTGGTCGGGACTTCACTGTGAAGCAGCACCGGAAACCATTTAGTGCTCTGTGTTTCAGCCATAGAGTATATAAGTCGTCCGGGCCGAGTGAACTATTGTCCCCTCGAGGACGCGTGCCGCCATCAGCCTCGTACGAAGGTGATGTGCAAAGGTAAAGGTTTGTGCCGCCCTTCTATCGTACGTATGAAGGGTGGTTGACTTCGGTACGTCACGCGCAACGCCGTGACAGTGTGCACTGTAAAGGCGACGAGCCAGCAATGGCGAATCGCCTCTTGACTTCAGAGACACAGGCCGTTCAGTTGAACGGAGTGGACAATGAATGAGAATAAGCTGTAATAAGCTGAGGCCTCCCCCGCTGGGGTGTTCAACTGAAAAGTTGAAAAGGCTGCGAGGTGCAGCTAGGGTCAGCGGAAGCTGACCCAATTTTTCAAAAACTTTCGAATTTCGAGTTCGTTAAACTCTCCTTATCTCTGCGCCGCCAGCGTACGCTTCACTAGTACTGTCAATTTTTTACGTTCCTGGCCGTAAGATGAGTGTGTGAGGGGATTCGCGGACGCTATATGGGCCAGGTGGCCAGATATCGATATTCTAGTTAATCGTTGAATTTTCTCAATTGTGAATTTTTTGTTGTTAATTATTTTTCTTAATTGTGGATAAAAAAGGGGGAGAATATGTGATGATTAAATAAACCCGCGTGCTCCTGTAAATTTGTGCTTTTGCTTGAAGCAATAAACGGCAAAGGTGTTTCACAATGTACATGAAGCGTGTACTTTGCCTGTCAATGCGGGCAAGGATCCACTTTGTGTACCTAATGTCAGGCTGTGCACCGGTTGTTCGATTGAGGTTGAAGACGCCGCAATTGGTCGATGAAGATGATACTTGTACGAGAGCTGGGGGAAATACGCCATGTGAGTAACACCAGTCTTGAAACAGTATCGACCTAAGCTGAAACTTATTGAGCACCCACCATCCGGACCTTGCACATTCGGACTATCACTTAGTCTTATGAAAACGTTCTAAATCAGGTACAACATTTCTTGAAGAATCTCCAGGAAGCAAGACCTTTACAAAGTAAGAATTGAAATGCTGATATATCGTTGGCAAGACGCCATTGAGAAAGAAAGCAACTCGGGCCGCTTTATCGATTTCAAAAGCGAACACTGAGAATAACTCTGGGTCTCTCGATGCGGGACTCAATGCAATCGGCCGTTTCCAAAACTTTTAGAATACTCTCGTAGTTGAAATTAAACGTATAATTTTTGGAATGCATCCAAGCATATCCGGCGGTTTGGCAACATTAGCAACATCCATATGCATAAGGCGTAGCACATCTAACTTACTTATTCCTTCACATACCAACTCGAACCAGTTAAAGCTATGCATCAGAAATATAGGAGTCTCCTATTTTAACAAAGTACCGGTCTCCGTCAGGTGAATTTCAAACTTGCCCATGCAACCTTCCAAAATGACTAGCTAATTACAGTTGTTGATCTTTCCCCCTTTGCAAGCAATACTATATGCATCCACAATAATGAAATCAGTATGTAGTATGTCGCATTTGTATAATAAAGCTATAATAGTAAAAGGTTATGTCTGTTCTCAGGGTGGTCGACTTAGGAATCAGTATTTTGGCACTGTCAACTCTAAGAATCGGCTTTTATTTATACACGTGACATACGTAGCACTGTCTAGCGGCTCAGTCAACTATTCGTGTTTGATTTATAAGAACTTTTTGCTTTGCTGTACACAGCAATCCGCAGCTCTAATTAGCGGCCGAGAGCGGCCCGGGGTAGCCAGCAAAGTGTGTCTGTCGCATAGAAAACGTCGCCCCGGGATGCTTTGCCGGGATTTCATTGAAAAGCAGCGTTTAGACCCGGTCAGTGCTTGGGGTTCCAGCCATGAACTATATAAAACGTACTGGCCGCTTAAAGAGTTGTCCCATCGAGGACACATGCCGCCATCAACCTCTTACGAAGATGGTGTGCAAAGGTAAAGGTTCGTGCTGCCCTTCTATCGTACGTATGAAACGTGGTTGACTTGGGTATGTCAGGCGCAACGCCGTGACCATGTGCTGCACTATAAGGACGACGAGCCACCAATTGGCGACTCTCCTCTTGTCTCCAAAGCCACAGGCCGTTCAGTTGAACGGAGTGGACAACGAGCTGTAAAACTAAAGCCTCCCCCGCTGGGGTGTTCAACTGCAAAATTGAAAAGGCTGCGTGGTGCAGCTAGGGTCAGCAATAGCAGGCCAATTGTTTTTTTAAATCCTGAAATATATATCCGAGCTATATAAAGTGTGTCCCTATTTCTGCGCCACCAGCACATTTCACTAGAGTACTGCCTAATTTGATATGTTCCTGGCTGTATGATAAGTGCGTGGGCCAGACGGAAGCAATTGTCGCCTCGTTAAGAGACGGAATTTCTGGCAAGAGGCAAGAGTAGGTTTAGGTAGCACAATTAGAACCTTGCCAACCAAGTGACTGACGCGACTGTCTGAGTGGGACCGGACGTACGGGCTACTACTACAAACAAATGGGGCGTCACAACATCGTTGAGAAGTCGCCGATGACGACAACGACAACAACAATCTTCTAAGTAAGTAATTATCCGTGAACCGATTACCACTAAAGTACAAACTATCTAATACAATCAGCAAGCATTATGTCGCCTCTGCATGATACAAAAACATAGTAAAAAGCAAATGTCGGTTCTCCGAGTGGTCTTAGGAATCGGTATTTTGAAAGAGTCGGCTGGTATTTTACTTACTCACGCAGTGTTACATGTGTAGCACCGTCTAGCGACTCATAGACTCAGTCAACTATTATTGTTTGATTTATAAGAACTTTTTGCTCTGCTGTACACTGGGATCGACAGCTCTAAGTAGCGAACGCGAGCGAACCCCAGTTCCAGCCCAATGTATCTGTTGCGTAGAAAATGTCGCCCCGGCTTTGTCGGGACTTCATTGTAAAGTAGCGTTTATACCCGGTCAGTGCTCGGTATCATCGGCCAGTCATGGACTATATAAGACGTGCTGTCCGCATAAACAATTGTCCCATGGAGGACACATACTGCCATCAGCCTTGTACGAAGGTGGTGTGGAAATGAAACGTTTGTGTGCGCGCTGCTTTATTTCATCAGCATTAAAGACGCGGCCAACGCCGTGATCGTGTGTATCGGTCAATAAGGACGAGCATATGCCAGCAGTGGCGACTCTCTCTCCTCTTAAACGTCGGAAGCGAGGAGTGGACTATGAATAATTATATATATAAATCGAATAATTCACTCCCGCTGAGGTGTTCAACTGCAAAAGTTGAAAAGGCTGCGATGTGCAGCTAGGGTCCTAGCAGTAACTGATCGAATTTTTTCCAAATCCTGAAACGCATTTTGAGCCGTATAAACTGGCACTATTTCTGTGCAGCCAGCTAGCTAGTGCACGTTTTACCGGTTCAACTGTCCAAGGATGTGTGCTCCCTCCTGGCCGTGTTGATGATCAGTGTTGCATATTGGAGGGCCGCGCGTAGAACTTTGTATCTTGCGTGCCATGATGATGATGATGATGATGATCTTTGTTTGTTAGCACACCGCCCGTCCCTGCGCTGTTCGCGCACTGTCACGATGCCGGTCGTCAGCGGTATAAAAAGGATGCGCGCCATTTCATCTACCCCTTGTTACCCCTCGAGCGTTCGGCGTAACGTGTGCTCAGCGACAATCCCAGCGACAGCCCGGCAGCGACCGACGGCCTGATGACAGCGCCGTGAGCGTGGCAGTGATACTGCCCTAGGGTGGTGAGTGAAACAAGCAGGCAAACGCAGTAAGATAGAAACACATATATATATATATATATATATATATATATATAGTTGAGTGATTGTTACATATATATATATATACATATGTATAAGCGCAGTGTTGTTGACTGTGTGTGTAGAGCGTGTGTTCCGGCGGCGAAACAGCGTCGTGCTAAAAACCGCCGGGAGACATAGCGTAGAGTGAGTTGTTAGCCAGGTATGATTGCGAAGAGAGGCGGCGCTGCCGTATTGCTTTTTGTCGTATCGTGTTTCGACTGTCTTCATTCTACGGTTGGTTGGTTCCGTGGTCAACAATCAGTGTGTGTGTGTGGAATTCGCGGACGCTATATGGGCCAGATGGAAGCAACAATATCGCTTCCTTAAAGAACGGAATTCCTGACATGAGGCAATATAATAGCCATCTGTCTATCTGTGTAGCACAGTTAGAACCTGTCCAACCAATTGAACGATGCTCCGACTACCACGTATGAGACGCTATAGCGCCATCTAGCGTAAATGAAATGATGACGACGACGACGACGACGACAGTAGCAGCAGGACACTGCAGCGCGAAAACAAGTTAGCGTTCATATTAGAAAAAGTTAGAGACGATCCAAGAAGATGATAACTCCAATTCCTCAGCTACCTGCCTGATCGCAATTCAGAGATATTCGTATTTGATCGTACGATATCATGGACGTTTTTTAACGTTTTCTCCGGTTATTGACGTCGAAGGCCTCCTCCGTCCCTCCCTCTCGCCTCCCGAACGGGGGCCATCTTCGGTCTCTTCACGTCCGTCGCGAAATCAACGCGGTACTTACTATACGGTGTTTCGGGCCGCTACTTGATCGTCATAAGCAGCTCATCATAATATATCCACCACGTTAGAGCATATGGTTAGGTTTTTAGCACAGAACTTGATGAGGATTTGTTTCTTCTCCATGTTTGGCTCATCTTAAAAAATCACCGAACCACAACCGTCTGCGTTACGGGCGTGGTTTCGATCTCATACAGATATGATGCTAATAATAATCATACCTGTATGAGATCTGTATATATAATGTCAGTGCGAGTATCCTCTTTCTGAAGCCATGTGTACGGAATAGCTAAGATGCCAGAAATATATGCATACAGCGAGTGTAGAGAAAGAATAAACAGAGCCCCTCTACTGCTGAGGCTGCCCGCTTTTTGGTCAGGTATGTACAGACACCGGACCGTTAACACAAAACTGAGCACTCGGCGGGATTTGCATGCTGCGATGAAGCGTTGTTTCTTGGAAACGACTGAACACGACTGCAACCTTGTGTAGGGAGGAGCTGCTTTAATGAAGCCTTTTTCTGTGGAACCATTATTATTATTATTAGCCATCTGCTGACAGTTGTATTTTGAATTAGCTACAATACTGTCGCAGTTCATACAACGCAGTTCAATTGTGCATTGCTTTCGTACGCCTCGCTCTGCTGCTGCTGCTCTGTCAGAGCCTTTGCAAAAAAGCTTGTCGCAATTTGTCTCGGTTGAAGCGACAACGGATGTCAGCATAGCTGCACTGAGTGTGATCTCCAGATATTTTTGGCTATGTGCAGCAGCAGCAGATGCAGTTTGAGAACGCGTTGGTGGTGATGCACACCTATGACACATCCTTATCGCCCATAAAGGCCTCCAGGCGCCGTCAAGCGCATCACTCCAAGCGTCGAGTCGTACGTACCCCGGTTCTAAGTGAGCGGTTACAGATAAACACTCGGAAAACTTAGATTGCCGTCGTCACCGTCGTCATCGTCATCATCATCATCATATTCCGACGAACGAGCGAGCAGTGAGAATAATAATAATAAGCGTTTTGCTGTGACAGCCTCCTCTGTGACGCAGATGTGCATCTCGTTATGCTGCTGAAAACGCTCTCAAGGTTGCTCGCTCGCATCCAGCCGAAGATAGACTCCAACGGACAGAGGCGAATTTTAATTCCTTCAAGAGCTGCGCATTTCGACAAACACGACGAAGCGAAAGGTAGTCTGCTTTTAAGGGCCGGCCAGCAGTCGATTTGTGTTCGCCGTAATGTAAGTGCTACGTGCGATGACGAGAGAGGCGCAAACAAATAAAGCAATGCAAACATCGCGAGAACGAACAACGAACATTCACGGGCACTCGGTAAGCTAAAGAAGTAGCCACAAGAAGAGAAGAAGAGGGGGCTAATTTTCATTATTTAACTTACAAACCGCGTACTTTTGCGCCGCCAGACACGAGTGTGGTGTGTTACGCAATTCCGTTCGATTTAGTTCGGATATACCAACTAACTGTGCGTGGGTGTATCTTTCTTTTTTCGACTGAACCCACTACATCAATAAAAAAAAAGGTGGAAAACATTCATTCTGACGCATCGCAAAAATCGAAGAAACTGGGCGGTCCAATTCAATGAATGGTTCCGCCTGACGTGGGTGGAGGTAATGGATGTGGCCAATAAGACGGGTTATTCTTGGCAAAACAATGGGTGGACCTACACTGACTGGCTTGTGGCCATTTGTATTCGCGGTCATTTCGTTACCTCCATCACCGAGTCTCGTCTGGGGAATCCTCCACGTGCAAGCTTCCGCAATTAACAGTTCACTGTAGTTGTGCACTGTATCCGCATCTTTTAAATCTTCTTCAATGTACTGTGTTGATTATGGCAAAGCCGATGCATACAAGTCTATCTCAATATGATGCGTCAATAAAGCTGGCCGCTTGATAGCCATATTTTATTATTATTATTATTTTTGCACGATTATCGTATTACATTTAAGGTCACAGTCACCTAACCCCTAACAACGCCCTCACTTCCTTCGGGGGCACATACCGCGGCGTAGCGATAGATAGAGCGTCCGTCGACTGTGTAATAAATAGAGTATAGAAAAGTAGCTTCAACTTTTCGACGATAAACTAACTTTGTTCCTGAACGTTTGTTTAGAAGACTAAACTTCGAAACTTTTACAAATCCGGACTGCGGACAATTAGATCGTCATCATTACCATCAATCGTTGCAAAAAAACTTCGGAAGCCGACCGAAGAAAAATTGGGCCAATGATGGCCCTAGCTGCAGCCACGCAGCCTTTTCAACTTTATGCACCTTTCGGTCGTCATAAGTTGTCGGTTTCATTCAGTTGTTGTTGCTGCTGCTGTTCTCTTTTCTCATTATTCTGCAGGTTCTCTTTTACCGTCTTTTTTCTTCGAACGAACTCGAGATTGAGTGGTAACGATACGCCGACGAAGTGCACATCGGCGATCGATTACCTCTCTCAACATGTGAGCGCTAGTCTTTCAACTTGCAACTCACACATATAACACGCTTCAAGTGGTCAGTACGTCACACAGGTTCATCAGTTCAGAGGTTCAGTTTCATACAAAGCTCAGTAGTCAGTAACTTAATGCTCGTCGCGATTCGAGTTCTCGGCTTAAACACACATGGTCAGCGCGGGTGGTCTGTCCACGGCATGTGCCCCCGAAGGGACACCTAGACCGGGTGTCGCGGCGCTTTTAAAGCCACTCCCGCGGCACTCGGCGCGCGTTCCGCCGCCGAAAGCCGATTGATCGAAATTACTGCCACGCTGCGGCGTCGGCTGGGTCACGCAATGAGCGGCGGGCGTCGTGCCGAGGCGGGCTGACGCGGTTTGTAACACACGGGTCACTGTGCGCCGTGTCGAACAGGCGTTCTGCGGTCTGGTCGCGTCAGACGTGACGCGCGAGTCGTGCCAAAGTGCCCCACGCGTAGCGGCTCGTGTGTGCTTCGCTGTCACGGAACGACGTGATACGAAGCCAGCATCCGCATTTGTTGCTATCCTCAAGAGTAATAATAATCAATGTAGCAAGAATATTGTTAGCGAATAAAACAAAAGAAAAAATCAAAAGCTAGCATAAATATTGCTATGCCATACATGTGTTTGCCATTTGCATTAGCGTCGGTCTCTGACATCGTCACTCTTCGGTGATTAGGGTAGGGTGTTTGCTTCTTTTCAGAGAAAGAATGTTAATTCAAAGCGTTCTAAAGCAAACAAGAGCAATGCGAGTATGAATGGCTGCACAGCTAACGCATAATTAACAGCCTAAAAATGCCTATGATATTATACAGCGAGCATAGTTCCTCAGTCGAACGACGTTATTGCAGTGCTATTTAATGATAGTGAATTTGTTTAGCTTTTTTTATTTTTTTAAACTTCAGAGTTCTTAACACTAACTACTTCAATAATATATATATATATATATATATATATATATATATATATATATATATACCGTGAACAGACACCGGCTTACCATGTGTGTTTAAGCCGAGAACTCGAAACGCGACGAGCATTAAGTTACTGACTACTGAGCTTTGTATGAATATATATATATATATATATATATATATATATATATATATATATGTGTATATATATTTATTAAGAAAACCCAAAATGATTTGGAAAGCGACATAGAGAAGCAAATATTTTTTTCAGTGGGACATGATCTCGAAGAAATCTTGTGTCGGAGTGAGAGTGAAATCACTAAAATTTGTGACACTGGTGTCACAACATGTGCGATTTCGAGCTAGCCAGTCATCGTATAGAGAAACTTAGTACAGCATGTTATGTTATAAAATATGTATTATCAGTACTTAAATATGTGTTGATGTTCAGCAAAGGTATTTGATACTAATTTAGCCGGTCGGTTCTTTAAGTAATTAATCTTTAATTGATGGTGAATTGTGAAAAACGGAATAAAATCCAGCATCGCCACTGTACTATCGCTTAATAAGCAACCGACTGCCGAGGTAGCCAAATTCTACTGAGAATGAATGTGTCGTCGCAGCAGCAGCGCACTGAATAGGACCACAAATATATGACGCGTGGGGGCGCCATCTAGCGGTCGCGCAACAACGACTACTACGACAACAGCAGAAGCAGGATATGGCGGCGCCCAGATTCAAATTGCAAAAACAAGTCAGGACGCCGCATCATATGTCGAGGACCCAATATATACCAATCCACCCCACGTAATTAAATTCGCCAACACCTCATACACGGTAGAACACATCGATGTCGATGCGAACAATGAAAGCTCGAATGAAGTCCGACAGCGAACGTCGGAACCACTACGGTAAAATTACCCACTAAATTTGCCTCGCCAAAACTTGCCTAACCGCAATAATCATCCTCGAACAACACAAACTAGACAAGACGGCGGCGTCCACGGCTTTAAATTTGGGAAACGCATTTCTGAATGTTAAGCCTGCGTATGGGGTAACATATGTAGGAAACTGCCACTTCCACTAGGATTGGACCTGTTGACTGCAATGTACATCCGACATTGTGCGGTGATCACTGCGCAAGAAGCGCACAAGCAAATTAGGAGGCAGGTGGCACCGTAAGTACACAGAGAGGTGTGGACATTTTCTTTTAGTACGGAGGGGCTTAGTACGGCATAATGCACACGCGTCGTCGACAGCTATCAGCGACAAGTGTGAGGCTCACAAACCCACTAAACCTGGACCTCAAGCACGAAATGGTGTAGTATTATCACTTCGGCGAGGGATAGCTAAAGGCGACCTGCATACAAAACCCAGCCAAGTCGCAGTGTATGTATACTCAGAAAATCACCTCTCAACGAAGTGCGGTTGGCTGGAGGGACCAACTTTATTTGCAAGATTGATATATATATATATATATATATATATATATAAACATGTACCTGGGCAACTACATAATCAGATGGCAGTGAGGCTAACCTTGTTTTCAAGGCACGTTCGCCTGAAGCAAATTTGTTCTTTTTGTTTAAAGTTCATCCGGCAAAGGTTAAAGGAACAAGACGTGGTCTTATGTTAATGGACAGATAAGAACTCGTACGAACTTATAAGAACTCGACTTAACGCGCGTACACGATTACGGCCTGCAAATTAATGCTAACGATTTGCAGTTTTGTGCGATTAGATGTGTACGGTTTGCACGCTCACAATGGGGGAAAACAAATCGTAGCTAAACGAAGCGATCAATGACGGTACCCTCTTCTGTTTTATAGGCTGTATAGTATATATCACTCTTCTCAGCAGGATTCGACAAGTTGACCCCCTTGGAGAGTCTAACACGATTATTATCGACGATATGTGGTGAGCTTGTTTGTCATTGTTCGGTAGTGCTAGCCGGCCATCTGGGACAAAACTGGCTTCCGCGTTACAAGCGTCAGAAACATATCTATACAGCTGTAGAAAAAGGATATACAGAGCACTCCTGATGTTGCTTGTGCTGCCTGCTTTTTGGACAGGAGTGCCCACTAACCGGACTGTAAACACAAAAACGAACACGGGCGGGACTTGCATGCTGCAATAGAGTTTTGTGTCATATAGATTGCCTATTCTTAGAGAGGAGCTGCTTTAATAGCCCGTCCGGTTCCGGGGAGCTGTTGTTATCCATCGACACACAGTCTATTAGTACATGAGTACACATCTTTTTTTTTGGTCGTCTGCTATCGGTGAGTACGGTCATACATTGGTGTTACTCTCAGATATTATTAGATTAAAACATCTAGTAATATTTGACTTACTTGAGCTGGTAGCAAGCACTGCTTCTCGAACAGTCTAAGATCATAGTGTTGTCTATATTTGTCACGGTTGAGCTCATATTTCCGAAAAGGCAACACTGGCGACAAAACGGTGTAGAAATTCGAGACCTCACGATTCGGACGAGTTCCATTCGCCGGATCCAAAGCCGAAACCGAAAAGAATGGATAAATCGACGCCTCCTCCGGGAGGCTCGCACGATCCAGTAGAAGAACCACAGACTGGAAGTTCACAAGGCAAAACGCCCTCGAAGCCTAAGATCAATTCACCTGCGCAGCAGGGAAAATCTGCTACTGCAGCACCTGCAGCTGTTTATAGTCAAATTGGCTGCGGATCACAACAATGCAAACAAACAGTCAACTCCACAGAGAAACAGGCCACAACCATCGATTTCGACGTGCGCGAACGTGCAGA
Source organism: Dermanyssus gallinae (assembly GCA_003439945.1). NCBI lineage: Eukaryota > Metazoa > Arthropoda > Arachnida > Mesostigmata > Dermanyssidae > Dermanyssus > Dermanyssus gallinae. The sequence goes on along the minus strand of QVRM01004056.1, from coordinate 62,617 downwards.
AGAGTTCATGAACAACGATGATGTTGTGCACGTTCCAACGAAGGAAGAGAAGTTGCGAATGAAAGCCCAGCGGCTTGCAGAGAGGAACAGTCAGCGCATGTTGAAGAAATCCACGGAAGAACAAACGTCGAACTTAACAACATCAAAATTTAGTCAACACTGCGTCGAGCTCATGGCGATTGACGAGGGCGGCGCTGAATTAGATGATGGCTTCAAATCAAAACAGTTCTGGCCAATATACGTGGCGGTGAGAGCACATGTTCCTGGAGCAAATGTTCGTGTTAACAGTCGAAACAGGCTGGAGATATGGGTCAAGACAATGGAAGAGTTTGAGAAATCAAAGCAATTTCAAATGCTAGGCGATATAAGGGCAACCGTATCGTATTGTATAAACCTACACTGCCACTATGAGGAAGAATATATGGAATGCACCCACAATTTTCCGAAGAAGAAGTAGCAGGAGTTCTCCAATCGCAGGGAGTCGTAGAAGTAAGACGAGTACAATATAATGTCAAGGGCGGTGAAGACGGTGACGGCACCCCACAGCTAGATAAGAGGAACACGTCGAAGATGAACATTCGTTTTGAAAGAGAGATTAAAGAACAAGTTGATATCTGCGGTGAGCTATACATCGTAGTTCTAAAGTCAACGACAATGCAGTGCGTTATTTGCCTGCGTTACGATCACAAAGCCGCCGCGTGTCAGCGCAAAGGCAGCAAACTCTGCAAAAAATGTGGTACAGAGGGCCACGTCAAACGTCAACTAGTTCAAGTTCTGCCAGATGGTAGCGAACAAGTAGTTTGCAAGCTTCCAGTTGTCCCCGAAATTGGAAAGACATCTAAGAAGACATCTCTAAACAGCGAAAAGCCAAAAAAGCTAGGACAGAAATTAAATAAAGACAAGACACACAAATCAAAATCTGAGTTTGTAGAGGGAGCAGTCAAACTTAAGACTTTTTGGTCAGGCATTAAGTTTTTTAGTATGCCGTGGCTTCAGGAGAACCCAGAGGTGGCCAAGCTGGTAGAACTCTTAGAGGCTGGAGCGGAGAGCTTCCTAGAGTTCATCTCTCAAAAGCATTCAGATGTCTAGTTTTCTTGCGCACTGGAATTGTGGATGAGGGCACACGAAGGCACTGCCGTCAATACGGCAAATGTGCATACAAGATAAACTGCCTGTGATCTGCCTAAACAAAGGCAATTTAAAAAACAACGGCATTGCTGAGGGATACGTATTTTATGGAGATACAATGTCAATAATAAATTCATCAACTTCTCTAGCCTCGATTCTGGTTAGAAATTATATTCATCAATGCAGATTAGAGCTGCCTCACATACCAGGTGCGAGAATATCAGGTGTCAAAATAAAATAGAACAACAGACTCTCAATATAGTAACAATGTACCTGTCGCCAAACAGAGAAGTTGATATATCAATGATATAAGCCGCGCTCAATGATATTTCAAACATAATCACCGGAAATGTTAACGCCAAAAATCCGATGCGGGGAAGCCCGACGATGGATAGCCGAGGATTAACAAAAGCTGAACTAATGGAAAAACTGTCATTAACTGCATTGAATGATGGGAATCCAACATTTATGCGCAATTACTTTAGTGGTTTCGTGGAATCTCATTTGGATATTGTGGCTGTTAGTGAAAACTTAACCCCTATCAGCAGACTGGACATTGAACCAGTAGCACTCATCTCGGACCACTGTAGATGCTTTCTGTATATGAAGACTAACAAGGACAAACGGCGAACTACACAAATACCCGACTGGGAAAAGTATAGGAAAATAATATACTCAAACGTCGCAACTACCACCAACATGGATACACTGGTAAAAACAGCATATCAAGCAGCAACCAAACGCATACGAGTCCCCCCACAAATTACCCAACCGAACATGAAATTGGCTCGATTTCTGGACGCAATCAGCAAGTTACGAAAACGATTTAAGAAGCACGGGTTTCTAAGTGATTATGTACGGTACGAATCCCTTAGGAAAGCGGCACTGTCGTACTCAAGAGAACTGCAGGACGTACTGAATAAAAAGTATGTGTCAACATTGAGTCAAACAACACCTCTCACAGACGTGTGGCGGTGGATTAAAACTACCGAATCTGGAAAACCAACAACTCCACTAGGAACATATTGCCTGAAAAATAACGTCAATAGGCGCTCAGCATTGAACGACCTATTAAAAACGGTTACCCTGCCGGACATACCACCATGTCCAATTGCTAAGTCAACTGAATTCGATATCAATAAACAAATTTCGTCGGAGCTATACTTGCGTCTGGGGTTTTCCCGATGGAGTGGAAATCTGGAGTTGGGGTTCCTATTCTGAAACCGAGTAGACCAACAGGAGACATCAAATCATATCGTGTAATTGTCAAATGCTCCCACCTTGGTAAGGTTCCTGGAGCGCATGCTTCTTCGAAGATTAGTGTCTCTAACAGAAGCTAAATCGGCCCTCGCAGATAGTATGTCAGCATACAGACCGCTACGGTCGCCCCAAGACAACGTCATAGATCTGACAACAGATATTGAACAGGCATGCCTGAACAATGGCCATGTATTGGCCGCATTCTTTGACATCGAGGGCGCATACAATGGACTGACACACACAGCTGTCCATGAATCTCTGCAAAAACTGGGGATCGACGCACAAAATTATATCATATATTCTGTCAACATGGCGGCTCCCGGACGGTCGAGATTTCTGTGTGTTCTTCTTTTAACATACCTTGTGACACAAAATTACTCAGAAAACATGAATCTAGTCATAGTGAACTGGCTCGCAAGCCCGTCTGGAGTCCAAGTAAGTACCAAAACCATTCTGGAAAACGTGGCGGGCGTCTACACGCACCATCCTCAACTTCGCCTCTTGAAGCGAGAGCTGCTGCGGTCTTCGGCAATCGTGCTCCTGCTACTTTTAGGGGGTGACATCGAAATCAATCCAGGACCTCCATGTGCAACCTGCGGGGGTCAGTTCCAGCAAGTTAAGGACCGGACCATTTGCGAAGGCTGCAACAAACCAGTACACTCTCATTGCGCCTTCCAGATACCCGATAAGTGTTCTATTAGCTGCAAGTCGTGTTTTTGGAAAGAAGTGTCCATTGTTGTCGCCAATAACACGACGGCCAAACAGCTCTGTGCCTGTGCAACCGAGCTACAATCATTAAAGAAAAAGATCGACGAACTCACAAAAAAGATCACTGTGATAAATGGTCTTGCAAAACCAGCTGAGAAGCACCAAAATCAACAGTCATCACAACAGCAGCAGCAACAACAAAGACAACAAGAGCGGCAACATTTTCAGACCAGCGGTAATAACATATACGCACCACCACTGTCAGCTGCTAGCACACCGCGCCGTCTCCGCTTTAACTCAACCGACCAGCACCGCAACGTGCATACACCAAAAGGACGTCCTCGACAACGTGGTAACAACAACTGGCAGACAATGGGAAAACGTGGTCGAGTATTGCACGTGAACAAAGGCACCAGCAAAATGACAGATCTAAAAGCTGTAGAAGATCACGATGTACCAGAAAGACCAAGAACAAAATCGTTTTTCGTTAGCCGGTTACAGCTATCGCATACGGCCGACGTGCTCAAAGAGTACATCGCCCGAATTGTGGGAACGGAGGCCGACGTGAAAGTAACAAAGCTGACAGGCCTGAATCAAGCATATTACAACAGCTTTCATGTGCAAGTGAAAGCTGACGTATTCAACGACCTGTTAGACCCAAACGTGTGGCCGGCCGGTATCCGTTTCCACCCTTTCCGCGGACAGCTAAAGCCATACCGAATCTATGGGATGAGTGAACAGCCTACCAGAGGCGAAAAACGAAGCAGACCAAACGACGACAACTCGATATCAAGTACGCCCAAATGACTGGACGTTGAACCTGCACACAACAACGTAGATCGACACATGTCAACGGACGTGCGATCAAAATGTCTTCTGTGGAATGTCGAATCGCTAGAAGCGCTATGGAAAACCTCAGGGGAAGATGAATTTAACGATTACGACATTCTGCTATTAACAGAGACATTTGTAACAGACACATCACGTATCTGCCTGCCTAACCATAAAGTATTTCATGGTCTGGCTGTGAAAAATCCTGGCAGAGGAAGACCCAAGTGGGGTGTATGTATCGCAATAAGAGCTACTGAATGGGCCCAGCTATTACGTGCCACAGCTCGGCACGTTGTAATAGAAATTACAGACTACTATCTCATATGTATATATAGCCCCCCAGAACAACAAGTAGCCGATATTATTGAAGATATTGGGAAGTGTCTTAAACTTTGTACTAGGCCAGAAAAACATATTTTAATTGGAACAGACGCCAATTGCGACTTTACAAAGCAATGTAGCCGCCGAGCTGCCTTTATAGCAGGGACGCAAGATTTAAGACTGCAAATTGAAAATGACCATACAGAAGTAACATACATGAGCTGGAACGGCTCTAGCGCAGTCGATATTGTTCTGTCGTCAGCATTGCAGCCAGGAATCATAGTTCATCACCTTCGGTCATTACCCTCAGCTCTCCGCAAACACTGTAAGGTAACATTCGACTTATCTCGCGCCCAGGCACCCATCGCGCCCTCAATACCTAGTTGTAAAATAAGTCGATCGCTAAACTCCCACATATTAATACAAGCATTACAATCAATGCAGGACCTCGATGACATAGACTGTAATGAGAGAACCCTCCGCTGGGCTATACACTTAACATCGATTACAAGAGTAAAAAGACGGTACAAGCACAAACCCTGGTTCGACCACGAATGTAAAGTTTTAAAATATGCAATTTGTAACAACAGAGATTATAGCCAAAATAGATTTTACCAACTAGCGCTAATGAGACGAGTTTTTAAAAACATGATACGAGAGAAAAAACAGCACTATGAACAACAGCAACGTCTAAATCTTATACAACTTAGTGTAACTAAACCTTGGCTCCTCCTGCCACGTAGAATAGATCCAGGAAACCCGATTATAAATGATACCGAGTGGATCAGACATTTTAAAAACCTTTTAGGAAACGATTTTATACTTCCACCCGAAGATGACTCAGACTCAGACGAAACTCTTGTATTTACAGAGGATGAAGTCATAAGTGCAATTATATCGAGACAAAATGGAAAATCAGCCGGGCCGGATTTTATTGTATATGAACATTTAAAAGCTAACGTGCAAACTATAGGTCCCTATCTGACTAGACTTTTTAACAAATGCACTCGACAAGGCAGAATACCTAACGAGTGGAGAAAAATACTCATGCAGCCTATTTACAAAAAGAAAGGGGATCCTACTGATCCAAAAAACTATCGAGGAATTGCCTTAACTAGTGTTCTATACAAACTGCTTACATCGCTGACAGTAAAGAAGATGTATGAACGCACGGCCAATGATCTGCCCCGTGAACAGTTCGGATTTCTACCAGGGAAGTCAACAGCAGATGCAGTACAGTTTGTGATTGACCACGTAAATGAACGCCAAAGAAACAAAAATATGACGTACGCTGCATTTGTTGACTTCCAAACCGTGTTCGACAGTGTGCCTAGGGACCGCCTTCTTGAAACTCTTCGAGAGAGGTTCAATATTAAGGGCCAACTATTCAATTTAATCCGAGACATGCTGAGCCACAATATTATAACCATTAAAAACGGAAATCACTATGTAGACGAGCCTGTTACACAAAAGACTGGAGTAGCGCAGGGCGACTCTGCAAGTCCATTTCTTTTTATACTGTACATTTCTGGCTTAACAGACCTATTGCGCACAATGAAAGCACCGCATGCCTTTTACGCGGACGACCTCGTAATTTTAGCCAAATCCCGGGATCACGTACGATTCTATTTAAATGAAACCTCAAAATGGTGTGCGGAAAACCGACTGACAATTAATATTTCTAAAACTAAGATCCTTCGCTTCAGCCACGGCGGCTCATATGCCAATGCCGACCATCGCGTCAAGATCAACGGTACTTGCATTGAGCTGGTCAACCATTTCTCGTATCTCGGCGTCACCCTGACGCCGCGATTGACTTTTACTAGACACATCGAGGAACTGCGAGCAAAGGCCATGGCCGCAATTGTGCTACTCGAAGACATTCGAGATGTAGATCTTGACACAGCAATGAAAATATTCAGGATGAAAATTAGCCCAATACTCCAGTACTGTCTTCCAGTAATTGCGCCGCACCTAACACTACATGATCTCAAAAATTTGGACCGTGTAAAGGCGTGTTTTGCGAAACGTGTACTAGGATTACCTAAGAACGCGTCAGCTACCCTGGCATTAGAACTATGCGGAGAACGCACTCTGGTAGAAAATATAGTGCTAGACAAGTTACCGATCAGTACAAAAACACTTGAAATGTACAGAACATTCAGAGAGGATCGAAATGTAAACTTTGCTATGTGTAATTATACAGATGGGCCTGCCTTTTGCTCAGAGAAGTGGAAACGAGCCTTTCAAAGTAACCGGTCATTATTGTGCAGGGTAACATGGCACGGTTATCACCACTATATGTGCCTCAAGGGTGATTGTTATGATATAAATGAATGTGTGTGTGTGTAAGTTTTGTGGTGAGTTCAACATATGTCGCTATCACGTTCTAACATGCCTGGCAATTGACTCATATTCATTACAGGCGCGTGTGAACGAGATTTTGTTATAGTTTCGTGAATCATGTGTATCAATTCAATCCTACTACCAATAACTATGGTGAATAAATATGATAAGTTATTTAAAAAAAATTATATCAAGCTATCTGCACGAGCGCACGCTGTCTATTACGTGCGGAGGAAGCCCCTCTAGGTGTGTCGTATTGGGAGATCGTGGAGTCCCTCAGGGTGGAGTGCTTTCCCCGATTCTTTTTGCATTAGCGATATCTAATATTGCGAATTGCGTTCCACACGGCTTTCACCTATCCCAGTACCCGGATGACGGGGCCATGTGGATTCGCTTAAACGGCAAAACAGTCAACCCCATTGCTGTTTTTCAGCTTCAGTGTGGCATCAAAGCAATTGTATCTTCAATGGAGAAACTTGGCCTTAAGATTAAATCATCTACAACCAAAATAATGGCTTTCATTATGCGTCTAGGACAGCATGTAGTAGTTAAGATAGACGGAAAAACAATTGACCAAGTCACGAATATACGGTTCCTTGGAGTACATCTGGAAGACAACTGTCGATGGAAGATGCAAATTAATGAGCTAAAAGAACGAGCCCTTAAAGGCGCTGGAAGCTATCACAGCTGCAGACCCATCGGGTCCCAACTTAAATCTCATCCAGTGCGTTCTTCGCTGCGTCGGCCATCTCAAGGCACGGCTGCGACTACAGTGGATTCCAGCTCACGTTAATGTACGAGGAAACGAGGCAGCTGACGAGGTCGCCAGAGACGCCCTACAGAAAAAGACGCTGGATCGCGTATGCCTGGTGCCGCCTTCCTCAAGTCATGTCAAAGCTAAAGTGTGGAAACACAGTTGTCAAAAATGGGATGAACTGGCAAACGGGATCTCACAAAAGCGTATTAATATGGGGATCGGGATAAATTTTGCCGGACCACATGACTTAAGCGGGGCCTCCCGTAGATGTGCTGTGACGGTTCACCGTCTGAGATGTGCCAAGTGTCTGAGCGGAAGCACGCTCAACCAAATTGGGGTCGAGTCATCACCCATGTGCGAGCAGTGTAACAAATATGATGACGTTATACACATTCTTACGGAATGCAGGAAATATGAAATGGAAAGAGCACAATGGATTAAGGCCGTCACTAAGCTTGGAGAGGACGGAAACATGTTATCAGCACGAATGGCTGACAGCAGACTTGCTAATCTGGTGAAATTTGTCAATTCTTGTGATCTAGTGCTGTAAGTTAGCAGGGGACTAGCGATGTAATTATCAGCGAAACATGTGCAAGCTTGAGCTTATCGGATGTTAAAAACATCTAAAGCGTAAAATGTACACCTGTGTACTGCCTCTCTGATGTGAGACTCTCCAGATTATATATGTAATCAATAAACATCAAAAAAAAAAAGTACATGAGGAGTTTGCTAGGGATCGCATTGTAGCTGGCAGCCAATGACGTTGGGAAATTGCACCAGAGGCTTCCCGTAGAGAGAAGCGTTTGCCGGACAACGGAATAAAGTTACGACCGGCATCTTGTCGACGCCGTGCCGTCCGACAGAACACGTTTCACTTTTCCTCGTAGGTACTGGTTACGTACAAAAATCCGACGGGATAAGAGTCTATACATACTAATAATCTTTACTGTTATTATTAAAGATCGACAAAAAGGACGGCCTGTAGACATCGATAGGCACTTAACCAACAACGAGCAGAGTGTCGCCAATCGAATAGGTATTTGACCTCTACTGCGAGACAGCTCTCGAACACGAAACACGAACGCTCAACACGGTCCTACACATTACTTTCGTACATTTCGCTGCTGCAGCTACTATGTTCTGCGTTTCTCACATGCCTGCTGTCGCGTTTGCTCTCCTAATGTCGGTTGCTCGGAGTGGCACATGCACAGTGGCGTTTTTCGCATTGCTATAATAATTTATTTTCGTCAAAACTCTAGACGACAGATAGCTACTAGCCATCCTGAGAACGATTAGCACAGGATCATCGAATGACTTGTGTAGCCTGTCGTTTTTGCAGCTTCTTTCGAAACCTACTGCACAGCCCATTTAAGTTTGTGTCCCGTACTTTACCTCACGTTTTAATACGCCCAGTTTAAAATATTATATATACTTATTTTATACTTCGTATTACGTATGCAAGTCATATATATATATATATATATATATATATATATATATATATATATATATATATATATATATATATATATATATATATATATATATATATATATATATATATATATATACACGCTTATTGGTGTATCGGTCCTATTACGTGCGTGAGCCCTGCGAGAAGGCTTTTAGGCAGACTACAAACGTGGCACTAGTTAAGAGCTCACGTGTTGAGTCGAACAATTAGAGTTCCAATTTTAAATGCCTTGTGACTCACCGTAACCTGTGCGTACTCACATTTTCTGTGTAACAGTTCGCTCTCATGGACGTTGAATAAGAGCTCGCCCGTTCATTATTTCAAAGTTAGGATTAGCACTCCTGCCACTAGAACTAGCAATCAGTGTCGTAAAAGTATGGTCAGTAAAGCTGGCCGCTCGATAGCCGCTTGCACCATTATACATACAAATGTAGAGCAAGCATGTAGAGAAATGTGCGCACGCGTCCCTTGTGACCCCAGAGGACAATTTTCCTATCCAGCATCTAGCTGGAGTCTATCGACGTCGGCAGTTTGAAACTACAACCCCCGATTACATCGGAGGCGAACGAACAAGTAAGGGTATTTATTCACCATAATATTGGTAGCAGTATGCATCTAATGTTGTGCGAAGTCTACACTGATCCTATATAGTGTGTACGAGATTGTAGTGACGTTGTGTCTATTTCGGTGCACACAAGTATATGGTATCTATCAATATCACAAATTCCACAAAATCTACACACACAACCATCGACCTCAAAACACTGTCCACTCAAACACATGTGGTGATGGTATCCGTGCCATGTCACTCGACAAATTAGTGCTCGGTTCTTCTGGGCTCCTCTTTTCCATTTGTCCGAGCGAAACGCTGGTCCGTCCGTATAGTTATTAGTCGCAAACTTCACGTTGCGTATCTCCCGAAACTTCCTATACATATACTGTGAGTACGGCTTCACTAAGAGGTAGTCCGTCTAGGGCAAAGTCCTCTGTAAGGGTTTGTTCGCGACATAGTTCAAGAGCGAATGTAGCAGAGGCGTTTTTGCGTAGACCTAGCACGCGCTTGATATAGAGTGTCTTTAAACGGTCTAGCCTTTTCAGATCGCTTAAAGTCAGAAAAGGTGCTATTGCAGACAGGCCGTATTGTATAATAGAGACAATTTTTAGCCTGAATATGCACCATTATAAAATTATATATAATGACCTATTAATAAATATATATTATCCACCATTATATAATTATATATTAAGAAACCCTAGTAATAACACCCTCACTTCAGTCGGGGGCACATACCGCGGCGTAGCAATAGAGCGTTAACTGCTGAGAGTATAAAGTTTCAAATATTCGAAGATAAATTACGTTCCTAAACGTTTAGAACACTAAACCTCTAAACTATAACTGAAATGAGTGGAGAAAGCCGAACAACTGCAACATAACAACTAGATCATTACCGCGCTGATGTAAGAACAATTGGGTCAATGATGATCCTAGCTGCAGTCACACAGCCTTTTCGACTTTACGCACCTTTCGGTCGTCTTAAGTTGTCGCTTTCCATTCTTGTTGCTGCTCTTTTTCTCGTTATTTCGCAGTTTCTTTTATCGCTTCCAAGACTCGATTCATATTTAAACGTGATCACAACGTTCAAGGCGAGTGTTCATCTTCCAACTTCTTGCACATAACACTCTTCAAGTGGTCATCCGTCACACAGGTTCATCACTTCAGAGGTTCATTTTTAAGGATTCAGTAACAGGCGGTAACTTACGCGATTCGAGTGGTTAAACATAAGCTAAACGGTTTCTGTCCACGGTATTTACCGCTCACGGAACAAATCAGCATGGCATCGGGCCGCTTTTAAAGTCACTCCCGCGGCACTTTGCATGCGTTCAGTCAACGGGAGTCGACTAAAGAAAATGAGTGCCATGTTTCGGCATCAGTTGTACCACAGAATGAGTAGTGGGGTCGCCCGAGCGACACTCACGCAGTTTGTAATACGTATTTGACTCTACGTATATATATATATATGTGATGGTCGTCGGAACTTTATTGAGTAGCACACAGTGGAACGCTCATCTTTAGAAGGTTCAAATACAAAGAGGGCAGGCATTTGTGGTAAAAATGGACAGACATCAGTGATGGTTCAGTAGGCTTTAGGTGCTAGAGACATCGCAGTTTGAAAGTTCACATTTGCTAGTTCAGAGAAAATAGTCGCAATTTTAAACTGTTGTCGTTTTTGTTTTTGTGGCTTCCGCTTTTAAGCATCTCTAAGTGTTCCGTTCTCCGCCTAAAAGACCAGGATATCGTAGTCGTCAGCAACGTAAAGTACATCAGGGGTACCCTTGACAGGATTCTCCGTGATATTGAACACGCGCGGCGAGTGACGGGGAAGGCAACGAAAGCAGCCAAGGACTTTGCCGCAAACAGGACTCACCTGCGTCGGGCCCAGAGGGTCGAAGCCGTCAGGGTAATCGCGTCGTACAGGACGGTAAGCGCAGGAGCGACTCTCGTTCTTGCGGAAACGATCTCGTAAGATCTGACGGCAACCGCCGTCGCTTACAGAATAACGACGACCCCAAAAATTACGAGGAATGTCAGCACACAATCAACCTCTGGCAGAAGGAGTAGGACGGGCTACAACAGGGTGCTCCAGGCGCCAGCTTCCGCTCCCTGACCCCAAGTGTCAGCAAACTCTGGCTCAGCCAACCGGGGGGAGAACTAACCTTCTACACCATTCGGGTTCTCACGGGTCACGAAGACGGGTCCTACCTGTTTAGGATCGGGAAGGCCTCTATTCCCACGTACGTCACCTGTGGCGATGGACTCGGTGACACAAGGAATACACCGTATTGAGGTGTCCAGCACGGGCGAAGCAGCGCGCACCATGGGGAAATCTGCAACGCACTGGACAAAGCGTGGCAAGATTTAAAGAATATACTACAGACGAAGACAAGGGTCGCCCTCTTTATTTGAATGCGCCTCCCCTTAAACCACAGCCGCCAGGAGTTAGACCTTCCCCTGTTTTAATAGTATACACAAGCACCTCCCAGTCAGACCGGAAGCCGGGGACATGGCTGGTTTTTAGTGGATTGAAGGCCCACTCTACCGCTCCGCGCTTGCAAGGAGCTTCCCTGCCGCGGTGTCCGTGAGTCAATCGCTATTTCCAGTTAGTCCTCTAAAAAAGTGTTCTGTTCTGTGGTGTATCCCGAGCTACCGTCGTAGCTAGCATTTTAAGCGTCCTTCCATCTGCTTAGGCAAAATTAGCTACCACCATCAGAACAGTCTCGCGTGTGGTTTCAACAAACAAAGTTTAGGACAGCTATGCATACCACGAATACAGATGCGTGCCTCCGTGGGGGGTATAGTAGTTGTGCGAGCTAGTTAATTCTGGTTTGGGCACCTGCATGCGTACTATGCGTACTACTACTGGGTGACTGTGTTTTTGGTGGCAACGACCCAACGAATTCAGACTTCAAATGCGCAGTTAGTGATGCATACCACAAACCTGTCGAGTCGACATGATACGTCACGTTCTTTGCATAGATTGAGATGACATCTTTTATACGTACTTAAGTAAATAGTGCCAACGATTTGTTGTGGATGCGCCACAAATCGATTTCGGTTCGGAGCAGGAGGCGAACGACAATCGATTTCGGTTCAGAGCAGGCAGGAGGCGAACGACAGAACGACACAGCCGTAGCTCAGCCTACTGAAGATAGATAGTTCACGTCATCACGATGGCGCCTAACCGCATCGTCGGCGTCGTGGCATTGTGAGAGCGCGTTGAATATCGAGGATCACCAGCTGGCAATGCTGGCCGCCGGCTTAGCTGTTGCTTGCTTTTTGCCGGTGGTCGCACACGCGCCATGACAAGCCCAAGACATGCCTGGTCTTGCTCTGGTCTCAACACTGAGGTGAAACCAGGCAGGCAGGGCACTTGGGGCACAGTGTTGCTGCACAATCAGCGGGCAGGAGAAACTCATTGGGCGCGATTAAGGCCCACAGGTCGAGGAATTTTCCAGGGCCACGTGAATACACACATTTTGATGAAATGGCGAAATAAAACACCACGATAGCCCGTACGGCTTTATACGAACAATAATCATAAAATAGCTAATAAATCCGGCAAACAAAGTGGAGGCAGTGACCGGTGGCGCAAAATAGATTGCTTGAGGCAATGATTTTCTCTTGCAGTATGTGAAGATCTAGTAGAGTAGTTGGAACAGGCTGATGTCTCTACCACATCCTATGCTGTTCCTGCACCAAAGGAAGAAGCCCCAGAAGTTACCCTCAACAGAATCATACACAAAGTCAATGCCTCTGAACTCGAACAGAAACTTAGATAGATCTGTCTGCACATCATCACACCTTGCATGCTGCAATGAAGCGTTCTTTCTTATAGATTCCTTAGTATAGAGAGAATCTGCTTTAATAGAACCCGGTTCCGTGGAACTGGTGCTGTCCATCGACACACAGTCTATTAGTATATGAGGAGTGCGCTAGAGAGTGCATTGTAGTTCGCGCCAATAACGTAGGATTTGCAGGACGACAAAATAAAGTTACGGACGGCATTGTCTCGCCGTGCTGTCCTCCATAGAACATGCCTCGTTCTTCCTCGTAGGTACTGGTTGAACACAGAGAGATGGTGGCGTAAGAGTGTATACACCATATATATACAGGTAGTTCAATAAGTTCTTAGAATGAAAACCGAGAATTTTCCAAATCATGTTTTTAAATTTTTCTTATTCGATATACTCCCCGAGAAGCTCAATACACTTTTCCCACCGAGATTTCAGAGCTTTCATACCTCTTGAGTAGAATTCCGCGTCGTTAGACTAAAAATAGGCATTGACAGCAGCCTTAACCTCTTCATTGCTGGAAAAAACGATTTCCACCGAGACTATTCTTCAAATGTCCGAAGAGGAAATAATTAGAGGGGGCCAGGTCTGGAGAATAGGAGGGTTGTAAATAAGTTCGAACCTCAGTTGGGCCAGTTTTGCCGATGCCTGCCGGGACTTGTGTGCAGGAGCATTGCCCTGGTGAAACCGGACAACCTTTTTCTGCAAAGCGGGCCGTTTCACGATGAGTTCTTGCTAACGGCAGTCCAACAGTCTTGCATAATATTCTCCTGTGATCGTTTTACAGCTCTCAAGGTAGTCGACCAGCATTATTCTACGTTGGTCTTAAAAAACCGTAGCCATCACTTTTCCGGTCAATGCCGTTGTCCGCACCCTCTTCGGAGGTGCACACCATTGGCAAGATGCTTCTTGGGTCTCGGGAGTGTAGTGATGAACCCGGCTTTCATCGACGGTCATGAATCTGCACCAAAAATCCGACAGATTGTTCGACATCTTGGCCAAATTTCGCTGTAAAGCCAAAACAGGCGCGTCTTTTTGGCCTTGGTTAAGCAAATGCGGCAGCCATTTTGCTCTAAGCTCTTTCATCTTCAAGTTTTCGTGTAGGATAAAATGCACACTGCCTAAACTAATCCCTAATGCCTCTGCTATTTCCTTAATGTTAATTCGCTTATCTGTGCCAAGCATTTTTCGCACTTTCTCTACGTTTTCCTCATCAGTTGCCGTTTTTTGGCCTCCTGGACGTAGTTCATCTTCGGTGCTCCTGCGACCTCTTTTTAACACATTAATCCAGTTGGAAACAGTGGCAAAACATGGCGCAAAGTCACTGTACGTCTCGTCTAACTCAATTTTTACTTGGGTCGCATTCCAACCTTTGAAATAAAAATGCTTGATAACCACTCGAAACTCTTTTTTCTCCATTTTTAAAAATCACGCCGATACGTTGCACGAGAAAAGCTATCAAACGAAATCGCAACGGCCAATCACCATAATATATTGAGTGCTAGCAGTCGAAAAGTTGCAGTTCCTATTAGCGGGGAAAGCGTGCCAAAATTCGAATTCTAAAAGGCTCATTCTAAGAACTTATTGAACTACCTGTATATATATATATATATTATTATTATTAGCATTATATAATGTAAGCAATATTGTAGATAATATATAACTAATATATTAATAACTGTGATACATGTACATATTGATAAAATAAACCCTTGTTTAAAAATAATAATAATAATAATAATAATAATAATAATAATAATAATAATAATAATTATTATTATTATTATTATTATTATTATTATTATTATTGTTAAACAATGTTACAGTTCTGGTTACAGGTCTGAACGTATTATTGCAAAATGTTGTTAAATAATGAGTTCACTCCATGGCACCTAAAATAGATGCCGCGTTACCTCTGCAAACGGCCAAGGACAACGCTTGCCTCAAGAATTGACCCTCTCTTCGGTCCTTCGTGACCTTCTGATTTCGCTTACTCAAATCTTTGAGAAATGCTTCGGTTCCCTTGCTGATTGGTCCTAGTGTACCCATAACGATAGACACAAAAATATATCTTGTTTCCAGTCCAGCATATTTAAGCCGTTTTCTGGCGTCCGCGTGCTTTGCTACCCACCCCGGCTCAACAGAGCTGTGGTGTAAATAGGAAGCCGCGGTTGTGCACGAAACCGTTGCATCCCAAGCTAACTTTCCATGTGACCATAATGCAATGGTCACCCCATCAGGTCTTTCTTCGCCAGCGGACACTAAACCTCTAGGTTCAAGTGTAGATGGTATACCGGCTTTCCTAAGGGACCTTATGATCACACCGTTTAGTTCAGCATGTCTGGACGATCTACCGGCGCTCTTCGGGCAACTCAGTGGATGTAGGCCACTGGAATCTACCAACTCCCCACACAGTTTGCACTGAAACGGCTCGCAGACGCTAGCGCCGATTTTAAGTGCTGACATCATGCGGAAAGAGTTGGGATCCAGCCTGGTGCCGAGCTGAGGCGAGGGTAAAGCCTTAAGCCAACCCCCACTGAAGTTATCCTGTGCCGCTAGGAATAGCGAGAAAGAGAGCGAGTGCAAGCTCAAGAAGGCATGCCGACCAGCGGAGACGAAGCGGATAGGCCAAGTGGCTGTGGCCGGAACTCCATGAAGCCAAGACCAATGGTGGTGAACGTCGGCGAGGACAATAGCGAGCGCTGGGCTACGTTCAAAGAGTGCTTTCGAGACTACATGCTGCTCGAGAATCTGTACAGGAAATCTTCGGCAAGACAACTTCTCATCTTCAGATTGAGCTTTGGAGAGGACAACCGCGGACTGCTTCGACACCTCAACCTGTGCATCGACTTTCTAGTGGACGGGGACGAGGCGACGAGCGATGGTAGTGCTCCCTGCAAAACGCTCTCAACGCTCTGGAGGTCTGCTTCGCCAAGCGCGATAATTTATTGCACAACCGGTACAAGTTCTTCAAGATCGAACAGCGGGAAGGTGTATCCGTGGAGGATTTCTTCGACAGACTATTGGCAGCAGTCAAGCCGTGCAAGTTCAAGACGATGGAGAGCGAAATGCTGAGAGACAAACTGTGCCTCTCGACCCGCTTGGTCTCCGCCCGAGAAGAAATCTTCTACAGTTAGCAACAGAAGACGCTTGACTCAGTGCTAAAAACTCTAAAGATCCACCAAGACAACCAGAGCGCGCTGGATGACATCAAGAAGGGTAATCGGCAGGCCCACGAGCAGATCCACCGCTTTCGAGATAACGACGACCGACCGAAGGGCCGCTTCGACAACTCCGCTCACTCCACAAGGCCCAGCAGCGGCTCAAAGGGCCGAGAGCAGAAGAGCACCGGAGAGGGGCCGAAGAGATCTTGCCGGTATTGCGGGAGCAAGCACGGCCCGCTTCAGTGCCCGGCCTACAAGTACAAGTGCGGGCTGTGCCGGAAAATTAACCACTTTGAGGCCGCTTCGACAACTCCGCTCACTCCACAAGGCCCAGCAGCGGCTCAAAGGGCCGAGAGCAGTAGAGCACCGGAGAGGGGCCGAGGAGATCTTGCCGGTATAGCGGGAGCAAGCACGGCCCGCTTCAGTGCCCGGCCTACAAGTACAAGTGCGGGCTGTGCCGGAAAATTAACCACTTTGAGGCCGCTTCGACAACTCCGCTCACTCCACAAGGCCCAGCAGCGGCTCAAAGGGCCGAGAGCAGAAGAGCACCGGAGAGGGTCCGAAGAGATCTTGCCGGTATTGCGGGAGCAAGCACGGCCCGCTTCAGTGCCAGGCCTACAAGTACAAGTGCGGGCTGTGCCGGAAAATTAACCACTTTGAGGCAATGTGCCGGTCAGCAGACCAAACCCGTCAAGTCCGAGACGAGGATGCGCACGGAGACGACCTCAGCGACCAGCTGAGCTCAGGCGAGGACATCGTCTGGGCGGCGTCCGAGGTGAACAAGGCGAAAAGGAGGTTCTTCGCAACACTACAGCTTCGCGATGGCAGCGCCCGCCGAGGACAAATTGATTCTGGGTCCACCTGCTGCGTGCTTGGGCAGGCCGTCTACGAGAAGCTTCAGGCGTCCGGGACCGCAGGGCCGATCGATCCCAAGCGAGCCACTGTGATGACGTCATACAACGGCCAGAGAGAGAGCTCGCTGGGCTCATGCATCGTGCAGGCCCGGCACAAGAAGAGAGACTACAAAATGCAGTTCCAAGTTCTCCGACGAGATGCCGACACCCTCCTGTACGGCGTGCAGTGCGAAAATATGGGCATCATCTCGTTCGACGGCAGCGTAGAAGTCGTACATGCCGTTCATACCGACGAAGAGGGCGTCAAGGGGGCCGCTGGCGATCCCAAGCTGGAGGCCCTGATCGAGGAATTTGCAGACGTGTTCAAGGGCCTGGGAGAGTTTGAAGAGCCCGTCAAGCTCGAGCTCGACCCCGCGATCGCCGCGAGACAGCAGCCCAGGCGACGAGTTCCAGTGACGCTTCGTGAAGCGCTCGAGAAGAAGATCAACGGGATAGAACGAGATGGCATCATCGAGAAGGTGTCCACGTTCACACCTTAAATCAGCAACCTGGTCATAGTTCCGAAGAAGGACGGCACGATCCGCCTAACGTTGGATCCTTCATACCTGAACAAGGCGATTAAGAGACCGAGATATCCAATGCCAACTCTCGAAGATCACCTGCCCGCATTGACGAATGCCAGGTGGTTCAGCATACTGGACGCCAAGAACGGGTTCTACCAAATGAAGTTGACCCCAGAGTGCCAGTATCTGACGACGTTCTGGGCACCCCAAGGCAGGTACAAGTACCTGCGGGTGCCTCAAGGGATCAGCTCGGCCCCGGAGGAGTACCAACGCCGTCAGGCGCAAGCCTTTGAAGGACTGCGCAATGTCCTGTGAGTGGCTGACGATGCGATCTGCTGGGACACCGGGCCTGACGACAAGTCGGCTCGCGAAGATCACGACAGAAATCTTCGCGCTTTCCTCGAGCGAGCTCGACACATCCACCTCAAGTTCAACCGGAGCAAGCTGCAACTATGCCGCCAGGAGGTGCAGTACATGGGCTTATCTATCATCATCAAGCCAATGGCAAGGCGGAGTCCGCCGTGAAGGTGGCTAAAAGACTGATCAAGAAGAGCAGGGCGAGTGGCGGAGACTTGCAACTGGCTCTGCTGGAGTGGCGGAGTGCTCCTCATCACGACGGCTACTCAGCAGCGCAAAAGTTCTTGTGCAGGCAGCCTAGCTCTCTTCTGCCTGAGAACCCGAATAATCTCAAGTTGTCCGTCCCAAAAGGCGTAGAGCAAGCAATCAAAAAGCGGAGGGAGGTGCAGAAAAAGGCACACGATCGGGGCGCCGTCAGTCGTGCCCCGCTCACCAAGGGAGACTGGGTTTGCGTTTAACCCGAAGGCTTCGAGAAGGAGTGGCGACCAGGTGCTGTCGTTCTTCAGCTCAACCCCAGGACGTTCGTTGTCAAGATGACCAACGGTAACATGCTCGTTCGAAACCAAGTATTCCTTCGCAAGACCTCGACGCAGTCCAAGCTTCCGCCTCCCCCACAATCGTCCCAGCCGCAGACGCGCCAAGTCTCATCGGGCTCCGTTAATTTCTACGGTGCGCCCTTCACCGGCTCCTCCACAGCCTCCAGCCACCAGCCGCCCATCGACAACGCGTCCGGGAGACGGCCAGTCAGCTGGAGGAAGACTGCCTCACAGTCAGACGGGGAACAATGCAGCTAGATTTGGTAGAGTGATGAGGAAGCCGGATAGGTTTGGGGACTAGGAGGTAACAGTCAGCGATAAGAATAGGGTAGACCAATATACTTATATATATATATATTTTAATACTCAGACGATGCGAATAGTTTGTCAGTCATTGTAATGGCAATATTACTTAACGAGTATACTCAAATATGCCCGCCACCCCGAGCCGAGTTATACGACTAGGAGGTCTTTAAGCAGTACGTGGCGGAGCGTTGGAATAAACGGTCAGATTTGATTCTCCCAACTCCACGCGTTGTCTCTGTCACCAAATCAAGGTAATTAACCGATTACGGGCTAATATCCACTGGGCACGCTTTTCCGATACAAGCTGGCCGGCGAGCCCGATGGCGTATGCATTTGTGTGCGCCTTGCGACCGCAGGATACACATAGGTGCACCCCGCTCGAACCCCGCCGTTGCACATTTATATGTATGGGGCCCGTCTATACGAAATAATGCGAAAGCAGTTCTGTGATCCTTTGATGTTGGCTAAGGGTCAGCCCGAAAAATTTTGGATACAGGCTAGCCCACTCCACCGAGAAAGATGACACAACCATTCAGACGAAACGTATGTGGAGAATGAAGTATATGATGCTATTTGCTTAATGAAACGCCGGTTGCCGAGGTCTGTATGTGCAGAGACATTCCAGTGACAACGGGCATTCGGCACTCGTAAGGATAAAAGGTACCCACACGAGAAGGTTTAGCTGATCTCACCTACTGAATCAAATGACTGTTGAGGTTGAAAAAGCTTTCAGATTACTATTTTCCATTATATCAAACGTACCCTATTCTTGCGCCGTAAGCCATCGGGCGTACTAGTTTACGCAATGGTATTCAATTTAGCCAGTGCAACTAACTGCGTGTGAGGTGCGAGAACGTATGGGGGACGAGGACGTGTGGTCTGAGGAAACAAGGTTTGCCTCCTACTACTACTTGCCTTCTGCATGATTGTGGTCCACATTTAGCGACCAACCCTTGATAGCCTTTTCGTATCGAGAGTTGGCTCTTGACAATAGACAAGAGGAAGTTAATACGTTATAATTGCATCAGATCCAGTTATGCCAACTGACTAGTTGGAAAGAGCGGACGCAGTTCAACTTTTAAGATAAATATAAACATATACTGCGTTACAGCGCCTTTCGACGGTGGCTGAATATGACAACAGCATCATCAATAAAATCAGGTAGAACACAAAGGAATCTATAAAACTGTGCGATTCAGTTCAATTAATGGTTTCGCTTGACGCTTGGTGAAGGTGGAAGACCAGCTAAAGATATGGCCAATAATACTTTTTATTTTCGCAAATGCATTTTCGCAGTCCTTTCGTTGCCTCTAATGATTTGCATGGATTCTCTTTGAAGCTCCTGTAATTAATAAATAATAGCGAATGGCAAAGTGGGCAAGAGTGGCATCCAGCTTGGAACGGCACCAGACTTGAATATTGGCATACCGCCAACAGCAGTAAATTTTCTCTTCGAAGAGTATTCCTCGCTCGTGACGACGATCATCACAAAGATCCTTCGTTAGGTAGGTTTCCCGGGAGCCGGAAGGCCGCCGAGCTAGTACAACTATCCAAGGGCAACAAATCACACCGCCCTACTTCGCGCTGAGGCTATCACGAAGTATCAGCTGAAGATATTTGCCAAGGAACACGGACTGTTGCCAGCAATGCAGTCTGAGTTCCGAAAGCATAGGTCTACATTTGTCGGCTATCAGCAAGGTGGTGCTGAAAATTACACTTATCAAGGAGTTTACGCGAGGAACCGAGTATCTGTTTCTGTTGGTGTTGCTGAATGAAAAGATGCGTTCAACAGTATCCCGTAGAAAGTGGTTCTGAAGACGCTCTGGCAAAAGAATGTCCCACCATATCTTGTTCGGTTGGTTTCTGATTACCTGAACACTAAAGTAGTCCAGAACGGGCGTACCAAGGTGGACATGACTGTCGGAATGCCGCCGGCTTCAATCAGTGGACCTCTACTCTGTAATCTGGTGTACCATGGCGTCCTGAGCATTGTTTGCGTGCTCGGATGATCTGGTTGTTACCGTCAAGGCCAGCACCAAGATGGAGCTAGGGATATACACCAATATCGCGCTGGCGAATATCGATAAGTGGTTGAGAGGTACCTGCCTAACACTTGCCCCTCAGAAGAGGGAGGCGATCTTACTCATTGGGGAGAAGAAATGTGGCTTTCTAAATTTCACGCTGTCCGGCGTCAATCATGAGCTGAGTGATACAACAAGATATCTGGGTATACACCTTGACCGAGAACTGCGGGGAATTCCTCATGCCAGGATCGCGGCCACGAAACGCGACGAATGGCATTGTTTGTCTGTTGCCCAACACGCACTGCCTCGGAGATGTCCCTATACGAGTCGATAATCCGCTTTGGCTAGTTTGGATGTCGCCTACAATGGACACCAACGCTACGATGAAGCTCCTGAGGAAGGCTCAGGCGCACACTTAAAGGCAGCCGAACGTCGGCGCCTGTTTATTATATGTTATTTTTCAAACACGATTTACTCTATATGTTTTATTAATATTATTATTATTGGAACTAGAGATCTGTGACGTATTTGCTGCTACGGTTATGGCAAAACTCAGCCATAGAGATGTGTGCACGGGAGATGGATGGCAAAGAAAAACTGAAGGCTTAACAGCCGTTTCCATTTTATTATTATATTTAAGGTCACAATGACCTAATCCCCTCAGTTCTTTTGCGCGCACATGAAGTAGCTTTACTTATTTGAAGAAACATATAAGAATTAGAACACTAAACTTCTAAACCAACTAAAGCAAACTGATCCGCTGCGACGTAGCAACTAATCGATCTAAAATTGCAAAAATTGGGCCTATGGTGACCCTAGCTGCAACCACGCAGCCTTTTCAACTTTATGCACCTTTCGGTCGTCATAAGTTGTAGGTTTCTGTATTGTTGTTGCTGTTCCCTTTCTTGTTCTTTCACATTTTTTACATTTGCTCGAACTCGATTGAGATAGTTTACGGTGAAGGTGAGTGGTTTAGTAGTTTAATTCTTTACTGCGGACTGAGCACCTGCGACAGAGGTATTTCGTTGCATCAGTTCACATCTGAAACTCTCTGCGAGAGAGAGTCTCGACTCACTTTACAGCTTTATTAATTTCATACAAAGTTTAGACAGTAGTTGTATGTGTCCCCGGAGGGACAATTTACTAAGGCATAGCGCGACTTTTAAAGCCACTCCCGCGGCACTTAGCACGGTTTCAGTCAGGGAAAGTCGATTGAAAAAAAATACCGCAATGCTTTGACGTCAGGCGTGCCGCGCCGTTAACGGTGGATGTCGCGCCCGGGTCACTCACGCCGTTTATAACACACATGTGACCATACCCCCCCCCATCTGATAGGGATACTGCGGTTTTGTTGCGTCTCGCGTATCGTGTGAGTCGTACAAACATGGAGCGCAGCAGGCCCTTGTATGCTTCGTTATCATTAAGCCCTGCGTGTTGCTGAAATATAGACTGTTTTTCAATCATTTTTGGAGAGCCTACGTGAGTACAGCGGAGGAAACGTCGCACCCACGCCCGTCGTTAAGCACCTGGGCGTGATCCTGGATAAGACTTTTACAGGAGGAACACCTTATCGACTCTCGGCGCCGTTTATTATCATCAGTAAAAAATAGCCATCATGACGTATGCCGCACCCATATGAGGGCGCACGACTACCAGGGCGATACAATACGTCGTTTCCTCAACAAGACTCAAGTATTTATGGCTTTCAAAATCGCATGGGCGAGCTGCACGGCATCAACATCAGTCATACAAGTCGTCTAGCCAGATAGAGTAAAAGAGAGTAACAGTTGAAAGAAAAGTTTAAAAAGAGTAAAGAATTGAAAATTCAGGATGTCTATTAATCAACCCCGGACGGAGAGTCTACTAACCAACAGGACAAATACTCCTTGGGGAAGTGGAACCCGCAATGAGAAGCAATCCAACCGGGCCGCCCTGGATACCTGTGATCCGCCCTGGATAGATGCGATCCGCCTCGAACACCTATTACGAAAGAGCACTAGCTGAATTAGCTCAACTTGATTACACCAGTATCACAGTTAAACCACACGACTCATCATCCCCCATTTTCCCAGTAGGGGAAAGAGGCGTATCATGCATGCCCCATTTTACGAGGGGAGATCGGCAAGTTCTAGTACTTTGCGATTTCGAATAGACGTGAAGAGTGAAGAAACAACTGAAGATGGCCCCCGTTCGAGAAGGTCTTCGATGTCAATGAGAAAAAATCGTTGAAAAGGTTTGTGATATCGCACTCAACAGTCGTCGAATTGTTATCAAAGAGAAAACTGAGAAATAGGAGATATCAAATGGATTAGATTTAACTATTCTGGCCAATGTTTTATGCGCCTGAAGACTGACGACGAAGTTCATTATAAAAATGTCCAGCAAATAAACGCCCGTTGAAAAATGTCCGAATTGAACTTTCAAGCGTTAGCAGAGGACCCTGTGTTGCTTCAGAAAGTGATTACAAAGAGACGAGTCATGGTCATATGGTTACGACATCGAGACCAACGCCCAATCTTCCAGTGATGCTTCCAGAGAGCCGATCGAAAAAAACCAGAGAGGAGATCCAACATAAATAATCTTTTGACTGTTTTTTTGGAGCATAAAAGAATCATCTTCTACGGATATTCGGCTTCTGAGTCTACGGTCAATAAGGAATACTATCGCAGAATTTTAAGATGATTATGCGGGAACGTCGAACCGAACGCAAGAGGCCCGAACTCTGGGCAAACAACTCTTGAATCCTCCATCATGACAACGCACCTCGGGCACACATCGTTACTGATTTCGGATTATTTGATGAGATAATTGATTTCGATATTTCCGCTACTTTCTGAATTCACTACAATGCTCCCGGCAACAGGTTTAGGTAATATCAGACACGTGATCACAATTTATAGCTAGTTAATATCCAGAGGCATTGTACGCAGTTTACCAGAGTTTGCCATTATATGATAAACTCTAATATACCAACGGCCAATAGGTGCACTAAACAAACTATACCCGACCAGGCAAAATATATAAGTAAATTCTTCTGGAATTGTATATGTACAGATCTTTTCGAAATTGTGTGGCGTTGTAAAATTATGAGCTACGAATGAGCTCCCTTAGGTAGCTCTAGTGTAAGGCCATTGATATGATATGGCGATCCGTGAGTAATTAACTCAGTCCAAAATAAGCTTCAGAATACCGCCTGAAGCGTCACTTCCACTTCGGATTACGGATAGAGGCTGGCAGACGAAGATTGCTTGAACAATGCTCTATATATAGAGCAAGTGTTAAATACTGAATTAATGAGCGCTTGTTTCGGGATTCACTAAACGCTCGTTATAGTTCCACAGGTCAACGCTAGTCCCATTCTTGGTCTAACAACGACAGGGTCGCATGCCTATAAAGCTAAAATAAGATTACGAAGCGCAGCTAGTGACCCAAATGATTGTCATTAATTTAGCATTTACGTAGCGGATGCAAAGGTTTTCTTCGCTCATTTCATATGGAACTAAGGCTAGCTATGCAGTGAATCACATTGTTCGCTATACATGTATACTGTTTTGGACGCAGTGTATGTACACATACGAAAATGCCGACCTCCGCAACCGAACACGGCACACGAGGTCGTGCCGAATTAACAACGTCAACAAATGCAACGACGTCGCTGACTTCTCTAACAATTGCACATCATTGGACATTAGAAAGAGCTCTATCGATACATTAACGCAAAAGCACTGTGTGCTCTAACCTAAGTAATGGCGTAATCTTCGAATTCAAATACCTACACAAGGTGTCTGAGAAACGAATAGATGATATTTTATTAGCCGATAGTTAGTGCTGAGGACAGATGGTTGGTGACTTCCTCCTCAGCAGCTCTCGAATGTGGTCGAGAAACGGACGTCGAGAACGAGGTAATGTTGCAGCCGCACAAGGAGTAATATTTGATTCAACATAGCTGTAGTGTCCACACGTCCTCTGCCTGGCTTGCACCAACGACTACTGACGGATGTATTCCCATGCCTTCTTATATACTCACAGATTGCCCGCGCATTTAGTGTGACTTCCCGCGTCTTCGCTAGTAGGTAGGGTAGCGGCATCTTCTATTTGGCGCCATATATTTAGCTTGCTGCTTCGGCATTAACCGCCGCCAACCGACGCTGTCTACGTCCGCGCTGCTTAACGAACAACGAACACTATTCTACAATAGTTTATTCGCGGATCTGAATATTACATGCTGTAGTTCTCCGTAACCAAAACAACGTACATTGAAAAAGCGAGCATAAATGCTATACACCTAAATGCAGTAGCCGTTGCGTAGAAGTCATTCAAACAAGGCGTGCATGCATGGCAGTACCCTGTACATCACACTTCAGGTAAATATGACTAATTTTTGCAACATCATTTATGTTTTAATAATTTATGTCGCAAAAAATAAATATCACAATTCAGCAGTAGCACTCATGTTGGTTAACCTGAAAATAGGAAAGCTCAGAATGAGCACATACATAATTCGTTCGTAGCATCAGCGTCACATCACAACGTTACATTATTTCACTCACTGCATCAAAATAGCTCCTAACCATGTTGGGAATCTAACATCGAGAGTATAGACGGAGCGGCGGGGTGACTTGGTGTTACTGCATTTTCATTACACAATGTTCTTCTTTCTTTCTTCTTTCTTTGCTGAAGACCGCCTTGAAGTAAACATAAGTAACGTTGCCGCAGATAAGCGAGTGAACATTAAGGAGATATCGGAGGCCTTGGGGATCAGTTTGGGTAGTGTGCATTTCATCCTGCACGAGAACTTGAAGATGAAAAAACTCAGAGCAAAATAAGTGCCGCATTTGCTCAACCAAGGCCAAACAGACGCGCGTGTTTCCGCTTCACAGCGAAATTTAGCCAAGATGTCGAAAAATCCGTCGGATTTTTGGCGCAGATTCGTGACCGTTGACGAAAGCTGGGTCCATCACTACACTCCCGAGACCCAAGAAGCATCTCGCCAATGGTGTGCACCTGGTGAAGAACCTCCGAAGAGGGTGCGGACAACGGCATCGGCCGGAAAGATGATGGCTACGGTTTTTTGGGACCAACGTGGAATAAGTCTGGTCGACTACCTCGAGAGCGGTAAAACGATCTCAGGAGAATATTATGCAAGACTGTTGGACTGCCTGAAGCAAGAACTCATCGTGAAATGGTCCGCTTTGCAGAATAAGGTTGTCCTGTTTCACCAGGGTAATGCTCATGCACACAAGTCGCGGCAAGCATCGGCAAAACTGGCCCAACTGAAGTTCGAACTTATTGAACAACCTTCCTATTCTCCAGACCTGGCCCCCTCTGATTATTTCCTCTTCAGACATTTGAAGAATCGTCTCGGTGGAAAGCGTTTTTCTAGCAATGAAGAGGTTACAACTGCTGTCAATGCCTATTTTCAGTCTAAAGACGCAGAATTTTACTCAAGAGGTATAAATGCTCTGAAATATCGGTGGGAAACGTGTATTGAGCTTCTCGGGGAGTATATCGAATAAGAAAAAATTAAAAACAAGATTTGGAAAATTCTTGGTTTTCATTTTAAGAACTTGTAGAACTACCTGTATATCGGGCTCTTTGCTTACCGCGGACGGCAAGAAACCGCTTCGTGTACCTGCTAACGGGTTGCGGGCTGGCAGAGTCAGGCTTAAGTCACCTGTTACAGGACCACTTCTGCAATTTTTCTTGGAGTGGCAGGGAAAAGTGACCGAGGTCTCGGCAGAGGTATCGCAGTCAGAAGTGTACCTCGGCAGGGAGCTTTGGGATCGAATGACATGCACTAGAAGCACGTGTACACAAGATACATTGTGCATGGTTGTCATTACATGGTATGTTCGACCCAAGGATTTCACTAAGTTAGCTATGGATGTCGTTGCCGGTTTTGCTCGCAGATATGCGCTAAATACCACGCAGCGAACTGCCAGACGCATCGCCGGTGTTTGCACTCTTTGCCCGGTGGGACGGCCGCTGAAGAGTACAAATTGTATATAAAGACGACTGTTTTGTAAATATGTGCCATCTTGAAATGCAAAGTTCTTGCGAAATAAACAATATGCATGTAATAATAAAGCATGGTTTTCAATATCTTGTTTCAATCGGCTTTTGTGTGAAATTATAGTTTCTAAAGAATTGCGGTTTAGACAAACGCTTGCACTCCGCTTATTTCTATCAATCACATTCTAGCGATTGCAAACAATGTCTGATGTTGGCATAATTGGCTGATTTAACTTACGCAAGTTATCTTGAGACACGGCTAATTACTTGCACATGATAGTCAACTATGTATTCGCTTTTTATGTATATATATATATATATATATATATATATATATATATATATATGTACATATATATATATATATATATATATATATATATATCGAAACCCCAAGACTGCATCACATTCGCTTTTGGCATAATATTATAGTCACAAAAATAATGCCATATTTTAAAATGGCTCCACCATTCGAAACACAACTAAATCAGCTGTAAAGTACGACCGGAATGACGCTTCAGCTAAAGTATGTCGAAAAATAGCTATACTACAGTGAAAACAATGTTTGCTCTATTTTAACTGCAAAATGAACTTAATTTTATAACGTGTTTCTTACCCTCCGCGTGCCGTAACAACAATTGCCGCGCAACTTGATACAAAATAAACTGTGTAGCGTTTTGCTGTGACAGCTTCCTCTGTGACGCAGGTGTGCATCTCGTTATGCTGCTGAACACGCTCTCAAGGTTGCTCGCTCGCATCCAGCCGAAGATAGACTCCAACTGACAGAGGCGAATTTTAATTCCTTCAAGAGCTGCGCATTTCGACAAACACGACGAAGCGAAAGGTAGTCTGCTTTTAAGGGCCGGCCAGCAGTCGATTTGTGTTCGCCGTAATGTAGGTGCTACGTGCGATGACGAGAGAGGCGCAAACAAATAAAGCAATGCAAACATCGCGAGAACGAACAACGAACATTCACGGGCACTCGGTAAGCTAAACAAGTAGCCACAAGAAGAGAAGAAGAGATTTTTATTATTTAACTTACAAACCGCGCACTTTTGCGCCACCAGACACGAGTGTGGTGTGTTACGCAATTCCGTTCGATTTAGTTCGGATATAACAACTAACTGTGCGTGGGTGTATCTTTTCCTCTTTTTTCGACTGAACCCACTACATCAATAAAAAAATAGGTGGAAAACATTCATTCTGACGCATCACAAAAATCGAAGAAACTGGGCGGTCCAATTCAATGAATGGTTCCGCCTGACGTGGGTGGAGGTAATGGATGTGGCCAATAAGACGGGTTATTCTTGGCAAAACAATGGGTGGACCTACACTGACTGGCTTGTGGCCATTTGTATTCGCGGTCATTTCGTTACCTCCATCACCGAGTCTCGTCTGGGGAATCCTCCACGTGCAAGCTTCCGCAATTAACAGTTCACTGTAGTTGTGCACTGCATCCGCATCTTTTAAATCTTCTTCAATGTACTGTGTATTAGTTGTTTTTTTTACGTAACCGCTGCTATGATTATGGCAAAGCCGATGCATACAAGTCTATTTCAATATGATGCGTCAATAAAGCTGGCCGCTTGATAGCCATTTTTTATTAGTATTATTATTATTATTATTATTATTTTCGCACGATTATCGTATTACATTTAAGGTCACAGTCACCTAACCCCTAACAACGCCCTCACTTCCTTCGGGGGCACATACCGCGGCGTAGCGATAGATAGAGCGTCCGTCGACTGTGTAATAAATAGAGTATAGAAAAGTAGCTTCAACTTTTCGACGATAAACTAACTTTGTTCCTGAACGTTTGTTTAGAAGACTAAACTTCGAAACTTTTACAAATCCGGACTGGAGTCACCTGAACCGCCGCAGCGTAACAATTAGATCGTCATCATTACCATCAATCGTTGCAAAAAAACTTCGGAAGCCGACCGAAGAAAAATTGGGCCAATGATGGCCCTAGCTGCAGCCACGCAGCCTTTTCAACTTTATGCACCTTTCGGTCGTCATAAGTTGTCGGTTTCATTCAGTTGTTGCTGCTGCTCTCTTTTATCATTATTCTGCAGGTTCTCTTTTACCGTGTTTTCTCCTCGAACTCGAGATTGAGTGGTAACGGATACGTCGACGAACCGCACATCGGCGACCAATTACCTCACTCAACATGTGAGCGCTAGTCTTTCAACTTGCAACTCACACATCGCTTCAAGTGGTCAGTACGTCAGTCACACAGGTTCATCAGTACAGAGGTTTAATTTCATACAAAGTTCAGTAGTAGTCAGTAATTTAATGCTCGTCGCGATTCGAGTTCTCGGCTTAAACACGCATGCCCGAGTTACAATCCCGTTCATGTGCCCCCGAATGGGACAACTAGACAGGGTGTCGCGGCGCTTTTAAAGCCACTCCCGCGGCACTCGGCGCGCGTTCCGCCGCCGAAAGCCGATTGATCGAAATTACTGCCACGCTGCGGCGTCGGCTGTGTCACGCAATGAGCGGCGGGCGTCGTGCCGAGGCGGGCTGACGCGGTTTGTAACACACGGGTCACTGTGCGCCGTGTCGAACAGGCGTTCTGCGGTCTGGTCGCGTCTGACGTGACGCGCGAGTCGTGCCAAAGTGCCCCACGCGTAGCGGCTCGTGTGTGCTTCGCTGTCACGGAACGACGTGATACGAAGCCAGCATCCACCCGCATTTGTTGCTATCCTCAAGAGTAATGATAATAATCAATGTAGCAAGCACATTGTTAGCGAATAAAACATCAAAAGAAACAATCAAAAGCTAGCATACATATTGCTATGCCATACATCATGTGTTTGCCATTTGCATTAGCGTCGGTCTCTGACATCGTCACTCTTCGGTGATTAGGGTAGGGTGTTTGCTTCTGTTCAGAGAACGAATGTTTATAATTCAAAGCGTTCGAAGCAAACAAGAGCAATGCGAGTATGAAAGGCTGCACAGCTAACGCATAATTAACAGCCTAAAAATGCCTATGATATTATACAGCGAGCATAGTTCCTCAGTCGAACGACGTTATTGCAGTGCTATTTAATGTTAGTGAATTTGTTTAGCTTTTTATTTTTTTAAATTCAGAGTTCTTAACACTAACTACTTCAATAATATATATATATATATATATATATATATATATATATACCGTGAACAGACACCCGCTGACCATGTGTGTTTAAGCCGAGAACTCGAAACGCGACGAGCATTAAGTTACTGACTACTGAGCTTTGTATGAATATATATATATATATATATATATATATTAAGGAAACCCAAAATGATTTGGAAAGCGACATAGAGAAGCAAATATTTTTTTCAGTGGGACATGATCTCGAAGAAATCTTGTGTCGGAGTGAGAGTGAAATCACTAAAATTTGTGACACTGGTGTCACAACATGTGCGATTTCGAGCTAGCCAGTCATCGTATAGAGAAACTTAGTACAGCATGTTATGTTATAAAATATGTATTACCAGTACTTAAATATGTGTTGATGTTCAGCAAAGGTATTTGATACTAATTTAGCCGGTCGGATCTTTAAGTAATGAATCTTTAATTGATGGTGAATTGTGAAAAACTGAATAAAATCCAGCATCGCCACTGTACTATCGCCTAATTAGCAACCGACTGCCGAGGTAGCCAAATTCTACTGAGAATGAATGTGTAGTCGCAGCAGCAGCGCACTGAATAGGACCACAAATATATGACGCGTGGGGGCGCCATCTAGCGGTCGCGCAACAACGACTACTACGACAACAGCAGAAGCAGGATATGGCGGCGCCCAGATTCAAATTGTCAAGAAACAAGTCAGGACGCCGCATCATATGTCGAGGACCCAATATATAACAACCCACGCCACGTAATTCAATTCGCCAACACCTCATACACACAGGTAGAACACATCTGTCGATGTCGACATGCGAACAATGAAAGCTCGAATAAAGTCCGACAGCGAACGTCCAGGACTGAGCGGCGATCGCGCTTCCACTACGGTAAAATTACCCACTAAATTTGTCTCGCCAAAACTTGCCTAACCGCACGAATCATCCTCGAACAACACAAACTAGACAAGACGGCGGGCGGCGTCCACGGCTTTAAATTTGGGAAACGCATTTCTGAATGTTAAGCCTGCGTATGGGGTAACATATGTAGGAAACTGCCACTTCCACTAGGATTGGACCTGTTGACTGCAATGTACATCCGACATTGTGCGGTGATCACTGCGCAAGAAGCGCACAAGCTAATTAGGAGGCAGGTGGCACCGTAAGTACACAGAGAGGTGTGGACATTTTCTTTTAATACGGAGGGTCTTAGTACGGCATAATGCACACGCGTCGTCGACAGCTATCAGCGACAAATGTGAGGCTCACAAACCCACTAAACCTGGACCTCAAGCACGAAATGGTGTAGTATTACTTCGGCGACGGATAGCTAAAGGCGACCTGCATACAGAACCCAGCCAAGTCGCAGTGTATGTATACTAAGAAAATCACCTCTCAACGAAGTGCGGTCGGCTGGAGGGACCAAGTTTAGTTGCAAGATTGATAGTATATATATATATATACATATATATATAAAAACATATACCTGGGCAACTACATAATTAGATGGCAGTGAGGCCAACCTTGTTTTCAAGGCACGTTTGCCTGAAGCAAATTTGTTCGTTTTATTTAAAGTTCATCCCGCAAAGGTTAAAGGAACAAGACGTTGTCTTATGTTAATGGACAGATAAGAACTCGTACGAACTTATAAGAACTCGACTTAACGCGCGTACACGATTACGGCCTGCAAATTAATGCTAACGATTTGCAGTTTTGTGCGATTAGATGTGTACGGTTTGCACGCTCACAATGGGAGAAAACAAATCGTAGCTAAACGAAGCGATCAATGACGGTACCTTCTTCTGCTTTATAGGCTGTATAGTATATATCACTCTCCTCAGCAGGATTCGACAAGTTGACCCCCTTGGAGAGTCTAACACGATTATCGATGATATGTGGTAAGCTTGTTTTTCATTGTTCGGTAGTGTTAGCCGGCCATCTGGGACAAAACTGGCTCTGCGTTACGAGCGTGATTTAGAACTCACACAAAAGTATGTAAGTGCTCTGTATGAAAGTCACAAGTACAGGGAATAGCTAAACCGTCAGAAACACATCTAGGCATGCTGTAGAGAAAGGATATACAGAGCACTCATGATGTTGCTTGTGCTGCCTGCTTTTTGGGCAGGAGTGCCCACTAACCGGACTGTAAACACAAAAACGAACACGGGCGGGACTTGCATGCTGTAATAGAGCTTTGTGGCATATAGATTGCCTATTCTTAGAGAGGAGCTGCTTTAATAGCCCGTCCGGTTCCGCGGAGCTGTTGCTATCCATCGACACACAGTCTATTAGTACATGAGTACACATCTTTTTTTTTTCGTCGTCTGCTATTGGTGAGTACGGTCATACATTGGTGTTACTCTTTTGACTTAATTGAGCTGGTAGCAAGCACTGCTTCTCGAACAGCCTAAGATCATAGTGTTGTCTATATTTCTCACGGTTGAGCTCACATTTCCGAAAAGGCAACACTGGCAACGAAACGGTGTAGAAATTCGGGACCTGACGATTCGGACGAGTTCCATTCGCCGGATCCAAAGCCGAAACCGAAATCGACGCGGGAGGCTCGCACGATCCAGTAGAAGAACCTCAGACTGGAAGTTCACAAGGCAAAACGCTCTCGAAGCCTATAATCAATTCACCTGCGCAGCAGGGGAAATCTGCTACTGCAGCACCTGTAGCTGTTTATAGTCAAATTGGCTGCGGATCAGAACAATGCAAACAAACAGTCAACTCTACAGAGAAACAGGCCACAACCATCGATTCCGACGCGCGCAAACGTGCAGAGCACGAAGAGTTCATGAACAACTATGATGTTGAGCACGTTCCAACGAAGGAAGAGAAGTTGCGAATGAAAGCCCAGCGGCTTGCAGAGAGGAACAGTCAGCGCATGTTGAAGAAATCCACGGAAGAACAAACGTCGAAATTAACATCATAAAAAAATGGTCAACACTGCGTCGAGCTCATGGCGATTGACGAGGGCAAGGCTGAATTAGATGGTGGCTTTAAATCAAAACAGTTCTTGCCAATATACGTGGCGGTGAGAGCACATGTTCCTGGAGCAAATGTTCGTGTTAACAGTCGAAACAGGCTGGAGATATAGGTCAAGTCAATGGAAGAGTTTGAGAAATCAAAGAATTTTCAAATGCTAGGCGATATAAGGGTGGCTGTATGTAATAATCCTAAACTGCCACTATGGGGAAGAATATATGGAGTGCACCCACAATTTTCCGGAGAAGAAGTAGCAGGAGATCTCCAATCGCAGGGAGTCGTAGAAGTAAGACGGGTACAATATAATGTCAAGGGCAGTGAAGACGGTGACGGCACCCCACAGCTAGATAAGAGGAACACGTCGAAGATGGACATTTGTTTTGAAAGAGAGATTAAAGAACAAGTTGATATCTGCGGTGAGCTATACACCGTAGTTCTAAAATCAACGACAATGCAGTGCGTTATTTGCCTGCGTTACGATCACAAAGCCACCGCGTGTCAGCGCAAAGACAGCAAACTCTGCAAAAAATGTGGTACAGAGGGCCACATCATGGCGGAATGCATCAGTAGTAAAATATGGTGTGTCAACTGCCGCATGAGCCATCCGTCTGGAAGTAGAAGTTGCCCAGTGTACCAAACGTGGGCCAAGGCTCAACAGATTCGACACACTCAAGTAATCGGCAGAAAATGTGGAATTCCGGTTAAGGTTACGGAAATCAAACCTGACACAAAGTCGAATACGCTCGGCGCAGTGCAAGGAGAAACCAATTGGGCAGGGGTAGTCAAACGTCAACTAGTTCAAGTTCTGCCAGATGGTAGCGAACAAGTAGTTTGCAAGCTTCCAGTTGTCCCCGAAATCGGAAAGACATCTAAGAAGACATCTCCAAACAGCGAAAAGCCAAAAAAGCTAGGACAGAAATTAAATAAAGACAAGACACACAAATCAAAATCTGAGTTTGTAGAGGGAGCAGCCAAACTTAAGACTTTTTGGTCAGGCATTAAGTTTTTTATTATGCCGTGGCTTCAGGAGAACCCAGAGGTGGCCAAGCTGGTAGAACTCTTAGATGCTGGAGAGGAGAGCTTTCTAGAGTTCATCCCTCAAAAGAATTCAGATGTCTAGTTTTCTTGCGCACTGGAATTGTGGATGAGGGCACACGAAGGCACTGCCGTCAATACGGCAAATGTGCATACAAGATAAACTGCCTGTGATCTGCTTAAACGAAGGCAATTTTAAAAACAACGGCATTGCTGAGGGATACGTATTTTATGGAGATACAACGTCAATAATAAATTCATCAACTTCTCTAGCCTCGATTCTGGTTAGAAATGATATTCATCAATGCAGATTAGAGCTGCCTCACATACCAGATGCGAGAATATCAGGTGTCAAAATAAAAATAGAACAACAGACTCTCAATATAGTAACAATGTACCTGTCGCCAAACAGAGAAGTTGATATATCAATGATATTAGCCGCGCTCAAGGATATTTCAAACATCATAATCACCGGAGATGTTAACGCCAAAAATCCGATGTGGGGAAGCCCGACGATGGATAGCCGAGGATTTGCAATAGCTGAACTAATGGAAAAACTGTCATTAACTGTATTGAATGATGGGAATCCAACATTTATGCGCAATTACTTTAGTGGTTTCGTGGAATCTCATTTGGATATTGTGGCTGTTAGTGAAAACTTAACCCCTATCAGCAGACTGGACATTGAACCAGTAGCACTCATCTCGGACTACTGTAGATGCTTTCTGTATATGAAGACTAACCAGGACAAATGGCGAACTACACAAATAACCGACTGGGAAAAGTATAGGAAAATAATATCCTCAAACGTCGCAACTACCACCAACATGAATACACTGGTAAAAACGGCATATCAAGCAGCAACCAAACGCATACGAGTCCCCCCACAAATTACCCAACCGAACATGAAATTGGCTCGATTTCTGGACGCAATCAGCAAGTTACGAAAACGATTTAAGAAGCACGGGTTTCTAAGTGATTATGCACGGTACGAATCCCTTAGGAAAGCGGCACTGTCGTACTCAAGAGAACTGCAGGACGTACTAAATAAAAAGTATGTGTCAACATTGAGTCAAACAACACCTCTCACAGACGTGTGGCGGTGGATTAAGGCTACCGAATCTGGAAAACCAACAACTCCACTAGGAAAATATTGCCTGAAAAATAACGTCAATATGCGCTCAGCATTGAACGACCTATTAAAAACGGTTACCCTGCCGGAAATACCACCATGTCCAATTGCTAAGTCAACTGAATTCGATATCAATAAACAAATTTCGTCGGAGCTATCACGACCATTCAACGTACTTGAACTTGAAATGGCTTCTGCAATGGCACATTCAAGAAGTGCTGCTGGACCTGACGGAATCACCAATAAGCAACTAAAATCTCTAGGAGAAGATGGCAAGAAGTTTATGCTAACCAAAATGAATAGATACTTGCGTCTGGGGTTTTCCCGATGAAGTGGAAATCTGGAGTTTGGGTTCCTATTCTGAAACCGAGTAGGCCAACAGGAGACATCAAATCATATCGTGTAATTGTCAAATGCTCCCACCTTGGTAAGGTTCTGGAGCGCATGCTTCTTCGAAGATTAATGTCTCTGACAGAAGCTAAATCGGCTCTCGCAAATAGTATGTCAGCATACAGACCGCTACGGTCGCCCCAAGACAACGTCATAGATCTGACAACAGATATTGAACAGGCATGCCTGAACAATGGCCATGTATTGGCCGCATTCTTTGACATCGAGGGCGCATACAATGGACTGACACACACAGCTGTCCATGAATCTCTGCAAAAACTGGGGATCGACGCCAATTGCCGTTTCTACAAAATTATATCAAGCTATCTGCACGAGCGCACGCTGTCTATTACGTGCGGAGGAAGCTCCTCTAGGTGTGTCGTGTTGGGAGATCGTGGAGTCCCTCAGGGTGGAGTGCTTTCCCCGATTCTTTTTGTATTAGCGATATCTAATATTGCGAATTGCGTCCCACACGGCTTTCACCTATCCCAGTACTCGGATGACGAGGCCATGTGGATTCGCTTAAACGGCAAAACAGTCAACCCCATTGCTGTTTTTCAGCTTCAGTGTGGCATCAAAGCAATTGTATCTTCATTGGAGAAACTTGGCCTTAAAATTGAACCATCTTAAACCAAAATAATGGCTTTCAATATGCGTCGAGGACAGCATGTAGTAGTTAAGATAGACGGAAAAACAATTGACCAAGTCACGGATATACGGTTCCTTGGAGTACGTCTGGAAGACAACTGTCGATGGAAGATGCAAATTAATGAGCTAAAAGAACGAGCCCTTAAAGTTGTAAACATAGTCAAGAATCTGTGCGGACTCTCTTGGGGAATATATCCACCATCTGCCATTAAAATTGTCAAGGCGCTTTTCTCGTCAAAAGTGGACTACGTCCTGCCGTTCATGACCAACCTGACAAAAAAGAGACAACCGATCTAGACGCAATGGCTGCAGTATGTGCTAAAGCAGCGCTGAGTTTACTCCCTATGACCAGTACACAAACCGCTCTGGCAGAAAGTGGCCTTATGCCCACTAACATACGACAAGAAATTCAAATGAAGTGTATATTAATCAGATTAGCCAGAAGTGGCAATAAGCTCCTGAGATTAATCCAGGACGAACGCCAAAATACGAAGGCAGCTGCCGCCCTAGAGGACATTTCCGAACTGAGCGACGGGATGCAGGCTCCTGATAAGCATGTATTTGATATGTCAAATCTTGAGCATATGTTTGTGTCACTATCAATACCTAACATCCACAAAAAGAATGAAAATGACTCTTGGTACCTGACGACTGCCGCCGAGCACCACATAAGCTTACTCTCACAGGAGTATTCGTCAGTGATGTTCAGCGATGGGTCACAGCAAGGTTTTACCGGAGGAGCAGGAGTTGTCATACCGGAAACCGGGACAACTATAGCGGTACATGTCGGAAACTGCCAGAGTTCAACCACGGCCGAAATTGTGGCAGTGTATGAGGCGCTTGTATTCGCTCTTTAAGACGATAATCCCAAGGACACGGTTATCTTCTGCGACTCTAAAGCGGCGCTGGAAGCTATCACAGCTGCAGACCCATCGGGTCCCAACTCAAATCTCATCCAGTGCGTTCTTCGCTGCGTCGGCCATCTCAAGGCACGGCTGCGACTACAGTGGATTCCAGCTCACGTTAATGTACGAGGAAACGAGGCAGCTGACGAGGTCGCCAGAGACGCCCTACAGAAAAAGAAGCTGGATCGCGTATGCCTGGTGCCGCCTTCCTCAAGTCATGTCAAAGCTAAAGCGTGGAAACACAGTTGTCAAAAATGGTATGAACTGGCAAACGGGATCTCACAAAAGCGTATTAATATGGGGATCGGGATAAATTTTGCCGGACCACATGACTTAAGCGGGGCCTCCCGTAGATGTGCTGTGACGGTTCACCGTCTGAGATGTGCCAAGGGTCTGAGCGGAAGCACGCTCAACCAAATTGGGGTCAAGTCATCACCCATGTGCGAGCAGTGTAACAAATATGATGACGTTATACACATTCTTACGGAATGCAGGAAATATGAAATGGAAAGAGCACAATGGATTAAGGCCGTCACTAAGCTTGGAGAGGACGAAAACATGTTATCAGCACGAATGGCTGACAGCAGACTTGCTAATCTGGTGAAATTTGTCAATTCTTGTGATCTAGTGCTGTAAGTTAGCATGGGACTAGCAATGTAATTATCAGCGAAACATGTGCAAGCTTGAGCTTATCGGATGTTAAAAACATCTAAAGCGTAAAATGTACACCTGTGTAGTGGCTCTCTGATGTGAGACTCTCCAGATTATATATGTAATCAATAAACATCCATAAAAAAAAGTACATGAGAAGTATACTAGGGATCGCATTGTAGCTGGCAGCCAATGACGTTGAAAATGGCACCAGAGGCTTCCCGTAGAGAGAAGCGTTTGCCGGACAACGGAATAAAGTTACGACCGGCATCTTTTCGACGCCGTGCCGTCCGACAGAGAACACGTTTAATTTTTCCTCGTAGGTACTAATTACGTACAAAAAGACGACGGGATAGGAGTCTATACATACTAAGAATCTTTACTGTTATTATTAAAGATCGACAAAAAGGACGGCCTGTAGACATCGATAGGCACTTAACCAACAACGAGCAGAGTGTCGTCAATCGAATAGGTATTTGACCTCTACTGCGAGACTGCTCTCGAACACGAAACACGAACGCTCAACACGGTTCTTCACATTACTTTCGTACATTTTGCTGCTGCAGCTACTATGTTCTGCGTTTCTCACATGCCTGCTGTCGCGTTTGCTCTCCTAATGTCGGTTGCTCGAGGTGGCACATGCACAGTGGCGTTTTGTCGCATTGCTATAATAATTGATTTTCGTCAAAACTCTAGACGATAGATAGCTACTAGGCATCTTGAGAACGATTAGCACAGGATCATCGAATTACTTGTGTAGCCTGTCGTTTTTGCAGCTTCTTTCGAAACCTACTGCACAGCCAATTTAAGTTTGTGCCCCGTACTTTACCTTACCTAGCCGTACTTTACCTAACCTATAGCCTAGTTTAAAATATTATATATACTTATTTTATACTTCGTATTACGTATGCACGTCATACACATATATATATACACGCGTATTGGTGTATCGGTCCTATTACGTGCGTGAGCCCTGCGAGTAGGCTTTTAGGCAGACTACATACGTGGCACTAGTTAAGAGCTCACGTGTTGAGTCGAACAATTAGAGTTCCAATTTTAAATGCCTTGTGACTCACCGTAACCTGTGTGTACTCACATGTTCTGTAATAATATTGGTAGCAGTATACATCTAATGTTGTGCGAAGTCTACACTGATCCTATATAGTGTGTACGATATTGTAGTGACGTTGTGTCTATTTCGGTGCACACAAGTATATGGTATCTATCAATATGACAAATTCCACAAAATCTACACACACAACCATCGACCTCAAAACACTGTCCACTCAAACACATGTGGTGATGGTATCCGTGCCATGTCACTCGACAAATTAGTGCTCGGTTCTTCTGGGCTCCTCTCTTCCATTTGTCCGAGCAAAACGTTGGTCCGTCCGTATAGTTATTGCTCGCAAACTTCACGTTGCGTATCTCCCGAAACTCCCTATATACTGTGAGTACGGCTTCACTAAGAGGTAGTCCGTCTAGGGCAAAGTCCTCTGTAAGGGTTCGTTCGCGACATAGTTCAAGAGCGAATGTAGCAGAGGCGTTTTTGCGTAGACCTAGCACGCGCTTGATATAGAGTGCCTTTAAACGGTCTAGCCTTCAGATCGCTTACAGTCAGAAAAGGTGCTATTGCAGGCAGGCCGTATCGTATAATAGGGACAATTTTTAGCCTGAATATGCACCATTATAAAAGTATATATAATGGCCCATTAATAATTATATATTATTCACCATTATATAATACAGTTGATACTGATAGTTTTATTTCATTTTGAAGTTACAGTGGAATATGAATATCTAACTACTCTTGGGCTTGTGAGGGGTGCTACCAATCGAGCTTATCCTCGAGGCAGCCCCTCATTATATAATTATATATTAAGGAACCCTAGTAACGTCCTCACTTCAGTCGGGGGCACATACCGCGGCGTAGCAATAGAGCGTTAACTGCTGAGAATTTAAAGCTTCAAATATTCGAAGATAAATTACGTTCCTAAACGTTTAGAACACTAAACCTCTAAACTATAACTGAAATGAGTGGAGAAAGCCGAACAACTGCAACATAACAACTAGATCATCACCGCGCTGATGTAAGAACAATTGGGTCAATGATGATCCTTGCTGCAGTCACACAGCCTTTTCGACTTTACGCACCTTTCGGTCGTCTTAAGTTGTCGCTTGCCGTTATTGTTGCTGCTCTTTTGCTCGTTATTTCGCAGTTTCATCCAAGACTCGATTTAGATTTAAACGTGATCACAACGTTCAAGGCGAGTGTTCGTCTTCCAACTTCTTGCACATAACACTCTTCAAGTGGTCATACGTCACACAGGTTCATCAGTTCAGAGGTTCATTTTTAAAGATTCAGTAACAGGCGGTAACTTACGCGATTCGAGTGGTTAAACATAAGCTAAACGGTTTCTGTCCACGGTATATACCGCCCACGGGACAAATCAGCATGGCATCGGGCCGCTTTTAAAGTCACTCCCGCGGCACTTTGCATGCGTTCAGTAAACGGGAATCGACTAAAGAAAATGAGTGCCATGTTTCGGCATCAGTTGTACCACAGAATGAGTTTTGGGGTCGCCCGAGCGACACTCACGCAGTTTGTAACACGTATTTGACTGTACGTATATATATATATATATATGTGATGGTCGTCGGAACTTTATTGAGTAGCACAAAGTGGAACGCTCATCTTTAGAAGGTTACAATAAAAATACAAAGCTGGCAAGCATTTGTGGTAAAAATGGACAGACATCAGTGATGGTTCAGTAGGCTTTAGGTGCTAGAGACATCGCAGTTTGAAAGTTCACATTTGCTAGTTCAGAGAAAACAGTCACAATTTTAAACTGTTGTCGTTTTTGTTTTTGTGGCTTCCGCTTTTAAGGACTTCTAAGTGTTCCGTTCTCCGCCCAAAAGACCAGAAGATCGTACTCGTCAACAACGTAAAGTACATCAGGGGTACCCTTGACAGGATTCTCTGTGATATTGAACACGCGCGGCGAGTGACGGGGAAGGCAACGAAAGCAGCCAAGGACTTTGCCGCAAACAGGACTCATCTGCGTCGGGCTCAGAGGGTCGAAGCCGTCAGGGTAATCGCGTCGTACAGGACGGTAACCGCAGGAGCGGCTCTCGTTTTTGCGGAAACGATTTCGTAAGATCTGACGGCCACCGCCGTCGCTTACAGAATAACCCCGACCCCAAGAATTACGAGGAATGTCAGCACACAATCGACCTCTGGCAGAAGGAGTGGGACGGGCTACAACAGGGTGCTCCAGGCGCCAGCTTCCGCTCCCTGATCCCAAGTATCAGCAAAGTCTGGCTCAGCCAACCGGGGGGAGAACTAACCTTCTACACCATTCAGGTCCTCACGGGTCTCAAAGACGGGTCCTACCTGTTTAGAATCGAGAAGGCCTCTATTCCCACGTACGTCACCTGTGGCGATGGACTCGGTGATACAAGGAATACACCGTATTGAGGTGTCCAGCACGGGCGAAGCAGCGCGCACCATGGCGAAATCTGCATCGCACTGGACAAAGCGTGGCAAGATTTAAAGAATATACTACAGACAAAGACAAGGGTCGCCCTCTTTATTTGAATGCGCCTCCCCTTAAACCACAGCCGCCAGGAGTTAGACCTTCCCCTGTTTTAATAGTATACACAAGCACCTCCTAGTCAGACCGGAGGCCGGAGACATGGCTGGTTTTAGTGGATTGGAGGCCCACTCTACCGCTCCGCGCTTGCAACGAGCTTCCCTGCCGCGGTGTCTGTGAGTCAATCGCTATTTCCAGTTAGTCCTCTAAAAAAGTATTTTGTTCTGTGGTGTATCCCGAGCTACCGTCGTAGCTAGCATTTTAAGCGTCCTTCCATCTGCTTAGGCAAAATTAGCATCACATTATTTATTTATTTATCGATCTTTCGATTCGAATCGATTATTAATTTGCTTCTGTTGATTACAAAAAACACATTCGCACAAACTTGTCCGTCGGACGATGAACTACATCTGCAAGATTTGGGTGCTATGCATTCTCCAGATGGTTATGTCGATTTAGCGGTTGTGAATGATGTCGACGTCACATCAGAAAACCTGCTGAAGCATTTAAGAGAGCTAAAATTGTAGCGGCGGTGGCTTAGGCGGCTAATGCACCGTTTGAAACGGGGATTGTACCGAATATTTTCCGAGCGACGATTGTTAGCCCAGTGGCTGCATATCAAAACGCCGACAAGCAAGGATTGATCACAAAACAGCGATTTGCTTATCGTCCATTTTTTTTTTAATTTTTGGAAACAGTTGAATGGGTGTTTTGTCCTTATATGCTTTGATTTTAAGTCCGCTTTTATAGCTGTAGCACACAGTAAACTACTTGAAGTGTTGCCTACATTTGGAGTGGGCAATAAAATAGTTGCATGGATAAATGACTTTCTACGTGAGCGGACCTTCCATGTACGTGTTCATGATACTCTGTCTGAGACGGCTAAAGCCACCTCTGGTTTTCCTCAAGGAACCATTATTGAGCCACTAATGATTAACCTTTATATCAATTGGCTATAGAATATTATTCCCGCAAACGTGCAAAACAAGATGTATGAAAATGATGTTAAAATATAAGGAAACGCTTACTCATCCGAGGACTGCAAAACACTGCAGATTACAGTAAATTATGAATAAGAAAAAAATCTACAAGTGGTCTGTCTCGCTCGATCTGAAACTTTCGATGACAAAGTGCGCTGTACTTTACTTACTGGTCACGGAAACACAGAATAAAATAACTCCATCGGTGGCCATCCTCTAGCTTAGAAAAAAACTAGTCAGATACCTTGGTGTAATGACGCCTGTTAATATGAAGTCCACATAACACGTAACAGACATCGTTTTAATTGTGGCGGCGTGGCCTAGGGGACTAGTGCGCTAGTCATGGTTGTCATCTACCGGGGTGTCGCCGGTTCGATCCCTGTTGTTGATCGAATTTTCTTTGAGCTATGCTCATTAAGAATAGACGATAAACCATACCGCTGAGAGTCAGCGGCCATGCTGCCACAAGGACTGTTGGGGAAACCCTAGATATCTTAACATGTCCGGCCCTCGGTGCATCGAAGATATACCTCAGGTTGAGTTCCAAGCCCGTAGGGGACGGAGGATAGTCTAGAATTAAAAACAATTTTCTTAAAAAAATGTTTTTTAATTCTAGACATCGTTTTAAGGGCAATACAGAGAGCGAAATTGATTATACGCTCATGCATACTTAGGGGTCCACATATAGATTCAAAGCTATTTAATATGGGAGGACTCCGAAGCAAGTTATGCAGTAGATACCGACGTAAAATTGCATGCAAATGGGGGATCTCAAGTGATGACGTCCAGCTTCTCAACATATTGGAGAGATTGAGAAAAACTTATCGTGACATTCTCGAAAGTATTGGGACAAGTCGTACTGAACTAATGTTAAACTATGTGTTCCCATGGAGAGTAACCAGCCAACTCCATGAAAACTTGGTGTAAATAAAGGACTAGTCATTTCCTTGAATAAAGCGTATTAACACTAATATATTCGTATTTCAGTTTAACTAATTCTCACATTCACTTCTCGCCGTGTTTTGGCTTGTACGCCAACCAATCAACCAGCCCATCAAGGAAAGAAGATGAAAATGAAACCAGCGATTGAGAGCAACGATGGCAAAGCCAACGCAAGCTTATATACAGCAGCATAATAGCCACTATGTTGGGCATTCGAAACGGCAACTATTTGAAAGTGCGTCAGGTGTGCTGGCACTTGATTTTCGTCTGGCAACTTGGCCTTCGCCAAAAATTGCCGTGCAGTTTTGTGCTCTTTCCGAAGACAAACGAACACTTGCATTAAGAGGAACACGTTTCATTTCGATGCTTGGAATCATGAAGTCGTGGAGCTAGAATACGCCGAGAAACGCCGTTTGGAGGTCCGGTGCTCCGATGCGTGTATGGACCCTACCGCCTCAGTAAGTGTACATACATTAACGGATAAGTGGCTACATACGGATAAGCGACGTATAACAAAAGTAGTTCCGATGAAAATGGTTGTAAAATATATTCAACTAACAAAAAAAAGCGGATAAATTGGCGCAGTAAGAACAGCAGCAACGTTCCATTTTAGCCGCTATTTTAGGACAGCTATGCGTACCACGAATACAGATGCGTGCCTCCGTGGGGGGTTTAGTAGTTGTGCGAGCTAGTTAATTCTGGTTTGTGCACCTGCATGCGTACTATGCGTACTACTACTGGGTGACTGTGTTTTTAATGGCAACGACCCAACGAATTCCGACTTCGAATGCGCAGTTAGTGATGCATACCACAAACCTGTCGAGTCGACATGATACGTCACGTTCTTTGCATAGATTAAGATGACATCTTTTATACGTACGTACGTAAATAGTGCCAACGATTTGTTGTGGATGCGCCACAAATCGATTTCGGTTCGGAGCAGGAGGCGAACGACAATCGATTTCGGTTCAGAGCAGGCAGGAGGCGAACGACAGAACGACATAGCCGTAGCCTAGCGTACTGAAGATAGATAGTTCACGTCATCACGATGGTGCCTAACCGCATCGTCGGCGTCGTGGCATTGTGAGAGCGCGTTGAATATCGAGGATCACCAGTTGGCAATGCTGGCCGCCGGCTTAGCTGTTGCTTGCTTTTTGCCGGTGGTCGCACACGCGCCATGACAAGCCCAAGACATGCCTGGTCTTGCTCTGGTCTCAACACTGAGGTGAAACCAGGCAGGCAGGGCACTTGGGGCACAGTGTTGCTGCACA
Organism: Dermanyssus gallinae; assembly: GCA_003439945.1. NCBI lineage: Eukaryota > Metazoa > Arthropoda > Arachnida > Mesostigmata > Dermanyssidae > Dermanyssus > Dermanyssus gallinae. The sequence goes on along the minus strand of QVRM01004056.1, from coordinate 17,980 downwards.
ATTAGCGGGCAGGAGAAACTCATTGGGCGCGATTAAGGCCCACAGGTCGAGGAATTTTCCAGGGCCACGTGAATACACACATTTTGATGAAATGGCGAAATAAAACACCACGATAGCCCGTACGGCTTTATACGAACAATAATCATAAAATAGCTAATAAATCCGGCAAACAAAGTGGAGGCAGTGACCGGCGGCGCAAAATAGATTGCTTGAGGCAATGATTTTCTCTTGCAGTATGTGAAGATCTAGTAGAGTAGTTGGAACAGGCTGATGTCTCTACCACATCCTATGCTGTTCCTGCACCAAAGGAAGAAGCCCCAGAAGTTACCCTCAACAGAATCATACACAAAGTCAATGCCTCTGAACTCGAACAGAAACTTAGATAGATCTGTCTGCACATCATCGCACCTTGCATGCTGCAATGAAGCGTTCTTTCTTATAGATTCCTTAGTGTAGAGAGAATCTGCTTTAATAGAACCCGGTTCCGTGGAACTGGTGCTGTCCATCGACACACAGTCTATTAGTATATGAGGAGTGCGCTAGAGAGTGCATTGTAGTTCGCGCCAATAACGTAGGATTTGCAGGACGACAAAATAAAGTTACGGACGGCATTGTCTCGCCGTGCTGTCCTCCATAGAACATGCCTCGTTCTTCCTCGTAGGTACTGGTTGAACACAGAGAGATGGTGGCGTAAGAGTGTATACACCATATATATATATAAATATATATATACATATATATATATATATATGTATATATATATATATATATATATATATATATATATATATATATATATATATATATATATATATATATATATATATATATGTATATATATATATATATATATATATATATACTCGTATATATATGTATATATATTATTATTATTAGCATTATATAATGTAAGCAATATAAGCAATATTGTAGATATTAAATAACTAATATATTAATAACTGTGATACATGTACATATTGATAAAATAAACCCTTGTTTAAAAATAATAATAATAATAATAATAATTATTAATATTATTATTATTATTATTATTATTATTTTTATTATTATTATTATTATTATTGTTAAACAATGTTACAGTTCTGGTTACAGGTATGAACGTATTATTGCAAAATGTTGTTAAATAATGAGTTCACTCCATGGCACCTAAAATAGATGCCCCGTTACCTCTGCAAACGGCCAAGGACAACGCTTGCCTCAAGAATTGACCCTCTCTTCGGTCGTTCGTGACCTCCTGATTTCGCTTACTCAAATCTTTGAGAAATGCTTCGGTTTCCTTGCTGATTGGTCCTAGTGTCTCCATGGCAATAGACACAAAAATATATCTTGTTTCCAGTCCAGCATATTTAAGCCGTTTTCTGGCGTCCGCGTGCTTTGCTACCCACCCCGGCTCAACAGAGCTGCGGTGTAAATAGGAAGCCGCGATTGTGCACGAAACCGTTGCATCCCAAGCTAGGGACTTTCCATGTGACCATAATGCAATGGTCACCCCATCAGGTCTTTCTTCGCCAGCGAACACTAAACCTCTAGGTTCAAGTGTAGATGGTATACCGGCTTTCCTAAGGGACCTTTATGATCACACCGTTTAGTTCAGCATGTCTGGACGATCTACCGGCGCTCTTCGGGCAACTCAGTGGATGTAGGCCACTGGAATCTACCAACTCCCCACACAGTTTGCACTGAAACGGCTCGCAGACGCTAGCGCCGATTTTAAGTGCTGACATCATGCGGAAAGAGTTAGGATCCAGCCTGGTGCCGAGCTGAGGCGAGGGTAAAGCCTTAAGCCAACCCCCACTGAAGTTATCCTGTGCCGCTAGGAATAGCGAGAAAGAAAGCGAGTGCAAGCTTAAGAAAGCATGCCGACCAGCGGAGACGAAGCGGATAGGCCAAGTGGCTGTGGCCGGAACTCCATGAAGCCAAGACCAATGGTGGTGAACGTCGGCGAGGACAATAGCGAGCGCTGGGCTACGTTCAAAGAGTGCTTTCGAGACTACATGCTGCTCGAGAATCTGTACAGGAAATCTTCGGCAAGACAACTTCTCATCTTCAGATTGAGCTTTGGAGAGGACAACCGCGGACTGCTTCGACACCTCAACCTGTGCATCGACTTTCTAGTGGACGGGGACGAGGCGACGAGCGATGGTAGTGCTCCCTGCAAAACGCTCTCAACGCTCTGGAGGTCTGCTTCGCCAAGCGCGATAATTTATTGCACAACCGGTACAAGTTCTTCAAGATCGAACAGCGGGAAGGTGTATCCGTGGAGGATTTCTTCGACAGACTATTGGCAGCAGTCAAGCCGTGCAAGTTCAAGACGATGGAGAGCGAAATGCTGAGAGACAAACTGTGCCTCTCGACCCGCTTGGTCTCCGCCCGAGAAGAAATCTTCTGCAGTTAGCAACAGGAGACGCTTGACTCAGTGCTAAAAACTCTAAAGATCCACCAAGACAACCAGAGCGCGCTGGATGACATCAAGAAGGGTAATCGGCAGGCCCACGAGCAGATCCACCGCTTTCGAGATAACGACGACCGACCGAAGGGCCGCTTCGACAACTCCGCTCACTCCACAAGGCCCAGCAGCGGCTCAAAGGGCCGAGAGCAGAAGAGCACCGGAGAGGGGCCGAAGAGATCTTGCCGGTATTGCGGGAGCAAGCACGGCCCGCTTCAGTGCCCGGCCTACAAGTACAAGTGCGGGCTGTGCCGGAAAATTAACCACTTTGAGGCCGCTTCGACAACTCCGCTCACTCCACAAGGCCCAGCAGCGGCTCAAAGGGCCGAGAGCAGAAGAGCACCGGAGAGGGGCCAAAGAGATCTTGCCGGTATTGCGGGAGCAAGCACGGCCCGCTTCAGTGCCCGGCCTACAAGTACAAGTGCGGGCTGTGCCGGAAAATTAACCACTTTGAGGCCGCTTCGACAACTCCGCTCACTCCACAAGGCCCAGCAGCGGCTCAAAGGGCCGAGAGCAGAAGAGCACCGGAGAGGGGCCGAAGAGATCTTGCCGGTATTGCGGGAGCAAGCACGGCCCGCTTCAGTGCTCGGCCTACAAGTACAAGTGCGGGCTGTGCCGGAAAATTAACCACTTTGAGGCTGCTTCGACAACTCCGCTCACTCCACAAGGCCCAGTAGCGGCTCAAAGGGCCGAGAGCAGAAGAGCACCGGAGAGGGGCCGAAGAGATATTGCCGGTATTGCGGGAGCAAGCACGGCCCGCTTCAGTGCCCGGCCTACAAGTACAAGTGCGGGTTGTGCCGGAAAATTAACCACTTTGAGGCAATGTGCCGGTCAGCAGACCAAACCCGTCAAGTCCGAGACGAGGATGCGCACGGAGACGACCTCAGCGACCAGCTGAGCTCAGGCGAGGACATCGTCTGGGCGGCGTCCGAGGTGAACAAGGCGAAAAGGAGGTTCTTCGCAACACTGCAGCTTCGCGATGGCAGCGCCCTCCGAGGACAAATTGATTCTGGGTCCACCCGCTGCGTGCTTGGGCAGGCCGTCTACGAGAAGCTTCAGGCGTCCGGGACCGCAGGGCCGATCGATCCCAAGCGAGCCACTGTGATGACGTCATACAACGGCCAGAAAGAGAGCTCGCTGGGCTCATGCATCGTGCAGGCCCGGCACAAGAAGAGAGACTACAAAATGCAGTTCCAAGTTCTCCGACGAGACGCCGACACCCTCCTGTCCGGCGTGCAGTTCGAAAATATGGGCATCATCTCGTTCGACGGCAGCGTAGAAGTCATACATGCCGTTCATGCCGACGAGGAGGGCGCCAAGGGGGCCGCTGGCGATCCCAAGCTGGAGGCCCTGATCGAGGAATTTGCAGACGTGTTCAAGGGCCTGGGAGAGTTTGAAGAGCCCGTCAAGCTCGAGCTCGACCCCGCGATCGCCGTGAGACAGCAGCCCAGGCGACGAGTTCCAGTGGCGCTTCGTGAAGCGCTCGAGAAGAAGATCAACGGGATGGAACGAGATGGCATCATCCAGAAGGTGTCCACGTTCACATCCTGGATCAGCAACCTGGTCATAGTGCCGAAGAAGGACGGCACGATCCGCCTAACGTTGGATCCTTCATACCTGAACAATTAAGAGACCGAGATATCCAATGCCAACTCTCGAAGATCACCTGCCCGCATTGACGAATGCCAGGTGGTTCAGCATACTGGACGCCAAGAATGGGTTCTACCAAATGAAGTTAACCCTAGAGTGCCAGTATCTGACGACGTTCTGGGCACCCCAAGGCAGGTTCAAGTACCTGCGGGTGCCTCAAGGGATCAGCTCGGCGCCGGAAGAGTACCAACGCCGTCAGGCGCAAGCCTTTGAAGGACTGCGCAATGTCCTGTGCGTGGCTGACGATACGATTTGCTGGGGCACCGGGCCTGACGACAAGTTGGCTCGCGAAGATCACGACAGAAATCTTCGCGCTCTCCTCGAGCGAGCTCGACACATCCACCTCAAGTTCAACCGGAGCAAGCTGCAACTATGCCGCCAGGAGGTGCAGTACATGGGCCACGTCATCTCGAGGAAGGGGGTCAGGCCAGACCCCAGCAAGGTCAGCGCCATCGCCGACATGCCTTCGCCAACGACTGCCAAGGGGGTCAAGCGGCTGCTCGGAACTGTCAACTATCACACGAGGTTAATCCCGTACCTCGCAGAACTCACCGGCCCACTCCGCGACGTGATGAAGAAGGAGAACGAGTTCTGTTGGCACGACGCCCAACAGAAAACCTTCGATGACATTAGAGCGGCTCTGGCGCGAGCTCCAACGCTCGCGTTCTTCGATGCCAACAAAGACGTCGTCATCCAAACGGACGCTTCAGACGTCGGGGTCGGGGCTCTCCTGCTGCAAGAAGGGAAGCCTATCGCCTACCACTCCCACGCCCTGTCTCCAGCCGAGAAATGCTACGTTGCCATGGAGAAGGAGGCGTTGTCGATCGTGTCCGCGTGTCTTAAATTTGATCATCTGATATACGGGAAACCAGGCATCATTATCGAGACGGATCACAAGCCGCTCGTCCGCATCTTCGAGAAGCCTCTGGAATCCTGTCCTCAGCGACTGCAAAGGATGAGGCTGACACTACAGCGTTATGACCTCTCGGTGCGCTACATCCCGGGACGCCAGAACGTCGTGGCGGACTGCCTGTCGCGCGCACCTCTGCCAAACCGCGACGGCATTCCGCTCCTCCGAGACCAAGCTCTTCGAGTCGAGTACGAGAACACGGACGTCTACGACCGCACCGGAATCTCCGATCCAGTGCTGAAAGAAATCAAGGTTCACGGTCTCCGAGATCCCGTCGTCCAACTTCTCGTCAAGATCATCAGAGAAGGATGGCCCACCCGTGAGATGGATCACCGCCTGCTTCCCTTCAGGCCCTACAAGGACGAGCTCGTGACCGACGGAGAGTTTGTCGACCATGGTTCGGCGTGCTACGTTCCGGAAAGTCTCCAGGCTGAGATGATAAACCGCGCGCATGGATCTCATCAGGGATTTGAGGCTACCCTGCGGCGAGCCAAGGGGACGGTGTTTTGGCCAGGCATGCGAAATCACATCAAGAACCTCGTCGAAGCGTGCCAGGCGTGTCAGAGATACCAGGTGAAATAAAAACCTCTTCCTTTGGTGTCCGGCGAAATCCCTACCCGCCCGTGGGAAGTCGTGCACCAAGACTTGCTGGACTGGGAGGGCGAGATGTTCGTGGTCACTGTGGACGGATTCAGTGACTACTTCGATCTTCAGTCCTTGGGCAAGTCGTCGACGGCAGAGAAGATCGTCGAGGCCACAAAGAAGCCCTGTCCAAGCCGTTTCAGCAGTTTATTAAGGACTGGAAGTTCACGAATCACGCAAGCGCTCCCCATCATCATCAAGCCAATGGCAAGGCGGAGTCCGCCGTGAAGATGGCTAAAAGACTGATCAAGGAGAGCTGGGCGAGTGGCGGAGACTTGCAACTGGCTCTGCTGGAGTGGCGGAGTGCTCCTCATCACGACGGCTACTCAGCGGCGCAGAAGTTTTTGTGCAGGCAGCCTAGCTCTCTTCTGCCTGAGAACCCGAAGAATCTCAAGCTGTCCGTCCCAAAAGGCGTAGAGCAAGCAATCAAAAGCGGAGGGAGGTGCAGAAAAAGGCACACGATCGGGGCGCCGTCAGTTTTGCCCCGCTCACCAAGGGAGACTGGGTTTGCGTTCAACCCGAAGGCTTCGAGAAGGAGTGGCGACCGGGTGCTGTCGTTCATCAGCCTAACCCCAGGACGTTCGTTGTCAAGATGACCAACGGTAACATGCTCGTTCGAAACCGAGTATTCCTTCGCAAGACCTCGACGCAGTCCAAGCTTCCGCCTCTCCCACAATCGTCCCAGCCGCAGACGCGCCAAGTCTTCTGGCGATCATCTCATCGGGCTCCGTCAACTCCTACGGTGCGCCCTTCACCGGCTCCTCCACAGTCTCCAGCCACCAGCCGCCCATCGACAACGCGTCCGGGAGACGGCCAGTCAGCTGGAGGAAGACTGCCTCACAGTCATACGGGGAACAATGCAGCTAGATTCGGATAGGTTTGGGGACTAGGAGGTAACAGTCAGCGATAAGAATAGGGTATACCTATATACGTATATATATATATTTTAATACTCAGACGATGCGACTAGTTTGTCAGTCATTGTAATGGCAATATTACTTAACGAGGTGAGATGTAATAGTATACTCAAATATGCCCGCCACCCCGAGCCGGGTTATACGACTAGGAGGTCTTTAAGTAGTACGTGGCGGAGCGTTGGAATAAACGGTCAGATTTGATTCTCCCGACTCCACGCGTTGTCTCTGTCACCAAATCAAGGTAATTAACCGATTACGGGCTAATATCCACTGGGCACACTTTTCCGATACAAGCTGGCCGGCGAGCCCGATGGCGTATGCATTTGTGTGCGCCTTGCGACCGCAGGATACACATAGGTGCACCCCGCTCGAACCCCGCCGTTGCATATTTATATGTATGGGGCCCGTCTATACGAAATAATGCGAAAGCAGTTCTGTGATCCTTTGATGTTGGCTAAGGGTCAGCCCGAAAAATTTTGGATACAGGCTAGCCCACTCCACTGAGAGAGATGACACAACCATTCAGACAAAACGTATGTGGAGAATTAAGTATATGATGCTATTTACTTAATGAAACGCCGGTTGCCGAGGTCTGTATGTGCAGAGACATTCCGGTGACAACGGGCATTCGGCACTCGTAAGAATGAAAGGTACCCACACGAGAAGGTTTAGCTGAACTCACCTACTGAATCAAATGACTGCTGAGGTTGAAAAGCTTTCAGATTACTATTTTCCATTATATCAAACGTACCCTATTCTTGCGCCGTAAGCCATCGGGCGTACTAGTTTACGCAATGGTATTCAATTTAGCCAGTGCAACTAACTGCGTGTGAGGTGCGAGAACGTATGGGGGACGAGAACATGTGGGGGACGAGGACGTGTGGTCTGAGGAAACAAGGTTTGCCTCCTACTACTACTTGCCTTCTGCATGATTGTGGTCCACATTTAGCGACCAACCCTTGATAGCCTTTTCGTATCGAGAGTTGGCTCTTGACAATAGACAAGAGAAAGGTAATACGTTATAATTGCATCAGATCCAGTTATGCCAACTGACTAGTTGGAAAGAGCACACGCAGTTCAACTTTTAAGATAAATATAAACATATACTGCGTTACAGCGCCTTTCGACGGTGGCTGAATTTGACAACAGCATCATCAATAAAATCAGGTAGAACACAAAGGAATCTATAAAACTGTGCGATTCAGTTCAATTAATGGTTTCGCTTGACGCTTGGTGAAGGTGGAAGACCAGCTAAAGATATGGCCAATACTACTTTTTATTTTCGCAAATGCATTTTCGCAGTTTTTTCGTTGCCTCTAATGATTTGCATGGATTCTCTTTGAAGCTCCTGTAATTAATAAATAATAGCGAATGGCAAAATGGGCAAGAGTGGCATCCAGCTTGGAACGGCACCAGACTTGAATATCGGCATACCGCCAACAGCAGTAAATTTTCTCTTTAAAGAGTATTCCTCGCTCGTGGCGACGATCATCACAAAGATCCTTCGTTAGGTAGGTTTCCCGGGAGCCGGAAGGCCGCCGAGCTAGTACAACTATCCAAGGGCAACGGATCACACCGCCCTACTTCGCGCTGAGGCTATTTTATATATAAGATATTTGCCTAGGAACACGGACTGTTGCCAGCAATGCAGTCTGAGTTCCGAAAGCATAGGTCTACATTTGTTGGCTATCAGCAAGGTGGTGCTGAAAATTACACTTATCAAGGAGTTTACGCGAAGAACCGAGTATCTGTTTCTGTTGGTGTTGCTGAATGAAAAAATGCGTTCAACAGTATCCCGTAGAAAGTGGTTCTGAAGACGCTCTGGCAGAAGAATGTCCCACCATATCTTGTTCGGTTGGTTTCTGATTACCTGAACACTAAAGTAGTCCAGAACGGGCGTACCAAGGTGGACATGACTGTCGGAGTGCCGCCGGCTTCAATCAGTGGACCTCTACTCTGAAATCTGGTGTACCATGGTGTCCTGAGCATTGTTTGCGTGCTCGGATGATCTGGCTGTTACCGTCAAGGCCAGCACCAAGATGGAGCTAGGGATATACGCCAATATCGCGCTGGCGAATATCGATAAGTGGTTGAGAGGTACCTGCCTAACACTTGCCTCTCAGAATAGGGAGGCGATCTTACTCATTGGGGAGAAGAAATGAGGCTCTCTAAATTTCACGCTGTCCGGCGTCAATCATGAGCTGAGTGATACAACAAGATACCTGAGTATACACCCTGACCAAGAACTGCGGGGAATTCCTCATGCCAGGATCGCGGCCACGAAATGCGACGAATGGCATTGTTTGTCTGTTGCCCAACACGCACTGCCTCGGAGATGTCCCTATACGAGTCGATAATCCGCTTTGGCTAGTTTGGATGTCGCCTACAATGGACACCAACGCTACGATGAAGCTCCTGAGGAAGGCTCAGGCGCACACTTAAAGGCAGCCGAACGTCGGCGCCTGTTTATTATATGTTATTTGTCAAACACGATTTACTCTATGTGTTTTATTATTATTATTATTGGAACTAGAGATCTGTGACGTAACTGCTGCTACGGTTATGGCAAAACTCAGCCATAGAGATGTGTGCACGGGAGATGAATGGCAAAGAAAAACTGAAGGCTTAACAGCCGTTTTCATTTTATTATTATATTTAAGGTCACAATGACCTAATCCCCTCAGTTCTTTCGCGGGCACATGAAGTAGCTTTACTTATTTGAAGAAACATATAAGAATTAGAACACTAAACTTCTAAACCAACTAAAGCAAACTGATCCGCTGCGACGTAGCAACTAATCGATCTAAAATTGCAAAAAATGGGCCTATGGTGACCCTAGCTGCAACCACGCAGCCTTTTCAACTTTATGCACCTTTCGGTCGTCATAAGTTGTAGGTTTCTGTATTGTTGTTGCTGTTGTTGCTGTTCCCTTTCTTGTTCTTTCACATTTTTTACATTTGCTCGAACTCGATTGAGATAGTTTACGGTGAAGGTGAGTGGTTTAGTAGTTTAATTCTTTACTGCGGACTGAGCACCTGCGACAGAGGTATTTTGTTGCATCAGTTCACATCTGAAACTCTCTGCGAGAGAGAGTCTCGACTCACTTTACAGCTTTATTAATTTCATACAAAGTTTAGGCAGTAGTTGTATGTGTCCCCGAAGGGACAACTTACTAAGGCATAGCGCGACTTTTAAAGCCACTCCCGCGGCACTTAGCACGGTTTCAGTCAGGGAAAGTCGATTGAAAAAAAATACCGCAATGCTTTGACGTCAGGCGTGCCGCGCCGTTAACGGTGGATGTCGCGCCCGGGTCACTCACGCCGTTTATAACACACACGTGACCATACCCCCCCCATCTGATAGAGATACTGCGGTTTTGTTGCATCTCGCGTATCGTGCGAGTCGTACAAACATGGAGCGCAGCAGGCCCTTGTATGCTTCGTTATCACTAAACCCTGCGTGTTGCTGAAATATAGACTGTTTTTCAATCATTTTTGGAGAGCCTACGTGAGTACAGCGGAGGAAACGTCGCACCCACGCCCGTCGTTAAGCACCTGGGCGTGATCCTAGATAAGACTTTTACAGGAACACCTTATCGACTCTCGGCGCCGTCTATTATCATCAGTAAATAATAGCCATCATGATGTATGCCGCACCCAAATAAGAGCGCACGACTACCAGGGCGATACAATACGCCGTTTCCTCAACAAGTCTCAAGTACCTATGGCTTTCAAAATCGCACGGGCGAGCTGCACGGCATAAACATCAGTCATGCAAGTCGTCTAGCCAGATAGAGTAAAAGAGAGTAACAGTTAAAAGAAAAGTTTAAAAAGAGTAAAGAATTGAAAATTCAGGATGTCTATTAATCAACCCCGGACGGAGAGTCTACTAACCAACAGGACAAATACTCCTTGGGGAAGTGGAACCCGCAATGAGAAGCAATCCAACCGGGCCGCCCTGGATACCTGTGATCCGCCCTGGATAGCTGTGATCCGCCTCGAACACCTACTACGAAAGAGCACTAGCTGAATTATCTCAACTTGATTACACCAGTATCACAGTTAAACCACACGACTCATCATCCCCCATTTTCCCAGTAGGCGAAAGAGGCGTATCATGCATGCCCCATTTTACGAGGGGAGATCGGCAAGTTCTAGTACTTCGCGATTTCGAGTGGACGTGAAGAAACTGAAGATGGCCCCCGTTCGAGAAGGTCTTCGATGTCAATGAGAAAAAATCGTTGAAAAAGTTTGTGATATCGCACTCAACAATCGTCGAATTGTTATCAAAGAGAAAACTGAGAAATAGGAGATATCTAATGGATTAGTTTTAACTATTCTGGCCGATATTTTATGCGCCTCAAGACTGACGGCGAAGTTCATTATAAAAATGTCCAGCAAATAAACGTTCGTCGAAAAATGTCCGAATTGAACTTTCAAGCGTTAGCAGAGGACCCTGTGTTGCTTCAGAAAGTGATTACAAGAGACAAGTCATGGTCATATGGTTACGACATCGTGACCAACGCCCAATCTTCCAGTGATGCTTCCAGAGAGCCGATCGAAAAAAATCAGAGAGAGCAGATCCAACATAAATAATCTTTTGACTGTTTTTTTGGAGCATAAAAGAATCATCTCCTACGGATATTCGGCTCCTGAGTCTACGGTCAATAAGGAATACTATCGCAGAATTTTAAGACGATTATGCGGGAACGTCGAACCGAACGCAAGAGGTTTCTTGGCCTCGAACTCTGGGCAAACAACTCTTGAATCCTCCATCATGACAACGCACCTCGGGCACACATCGTTACTGATTTCAGATTATTTGATGAGATAATTGATTTCGATATTTCCGCTACTTCCTGAATTCATTACAATGCTCCCGGCAACAGGTTTAGGTAATATCAGACACGTGATCACAATTTATAGCTAGTAAATATCCAGAGGCATTGTACGCAGTTTACCATAGTTTGCCATTATATGATAAACTTTAATATACCGACGGCCAATAGGCGCACTAAACTAACTATACCCGACCAGGCAAAATATATAAGTAAATTCTTCTGGAATTGTATATGTACAGATCTTTTCGAAATTGTGTGGCGTTGTAAAATTATGAGCTACGAATGAGCTCCCTTAGGTAGCTCTAGTGTAAAGCCATTGATATGATATGGCGATCCGTGAGTAACTAACTCAGCCCAAAATAAGCTTCAGAATACCGCCCGAAGCGTCACTTCCACTTCGGATTACGGATAGGGGCTGGTAGACGAAGATTTAGTGGCGGTGGCTTAGGCGGCTAACGCACCGTTCGAAACGGGGCGTTGCCATGGCAGCCACGGTTAGCTAAACATCGCTAGTTCGAGCCCAGTACGATTCCAGTACGAGAACGCAATGACGATAGATGCATTTAGACGATATCGTGCCACAAGCAACTTAGCTTATTTACGAGCGTCTAAAATGTGCTTGTCAAAGCGAAGAAAAAAAATTTAACATTGCTCTACAGATAGAGCAAGTGTTAAATACTGAATTAATGAGCGCTTGTTTCGGGATTCACTAAACGCTCAATAGTTCCACAGGTGAACGCTAGTCCCATCCTTAGTCTAACAACTACAGGCTCGCATGCCTATAAAGCTAAAATAAGATTACGGAGCGCAGCTAGTGACAGTAGTGGCCTAAATGATTGTCATTCATTTAGCATTTACGTTGCGGATGCAAAGGTTTTTTTCGCTCATTTCATATGGAACTAAGGCTATGGAGTGAATCACATTGTTCGCTATACATATACAGTTTTGGACACAGTGTACACATACGAAAATGCCGACCTTCGCAACCGAACACGGCACACGAGGTCGCACCGAGTTAACAACGTCAACAAATGCAACGACGTCTAACAATTGCACAGCATTGGACAGCAGCTTCTTTACGAGACTACATATATGAATGAGAGTAGACAATTTTGAGTAGACCACCCGACTAGAACGAGCTCTATCGATACATTAACGCAAAAGCACTATGTGCTCTAACCTAAGTACTGGCGTAATCTTCGAATACCTACACAAGGTGTCTGAGAAACGAATAGATATTTTATTAGCCGATAGTTTGTGCTGAGGACAGATGGTTGGTGACTTCCTTTTCAGCAGCTCTCGAATGTGGTCGAGAAACGAACGCCGAGAACGAGGTAATGTTGCAGCCGCACAAGGAGTCATATTTGATTCAACATAGCTGTAGTGTCCACACGTCCTCTGCCTGGCTTGCACCAACGACTACTGACAGATGTATTCCCGTGCCTTCTTATATACTCACAGATTGCCCGCGCATCTAGTGACTTCCCGCGTCTTCGCTAGTACGGTGGCGGCATCTTCTATTTGGCGCCATATATTAAGCTTGCTGCTTCGGCATTAACCGCCGCTAACCGACGCCTGTCTACGCCCGCGCTGCTTAACGAACACTATTCTACAATAGTTTATTCGCGGATCTGAATATGACATGCTGTAATTCTCCGTAACCAAAACAACGTACGTTGAAGACGCGAGCATAAAAGCTATACACCTAAATGCAGTAGCCGTTGCGTAGAAGTCATTCAAACAAGGCGTGCATGCATGGCAGTACCCTGTACATCACACTTCAGGTAAATATGTATGACGAATTTTTGCAACATCATTTATTTTTTAATAATTTATGTCGCAAAAAAGAAATATCACAATTCAAGTAGCACTCATGTTGGCTAACCTCAAAATAAGAAAGCTCAGAATGAGCACATACATCATTCGTTCGTAGCATCACAACGTCACATCACAACGTTACATTATTTCACTCACTGCATCAAAATAGCTCCTACCCATGTTGGGAATCTAACATCGAGAGTATAGACGGAGCGGCGGTGTGACTTGGTGTTACTGCATTTTCATTACACAATGTTCTTCTTTCTTTCTGAATTCTTTGCTGAAGACCGCCTTGAAGTAAACATAAGGGGCGAGGACACCTTGCAGCTGAGTCAAAACGTAGGGACCCCTCAAGGAGACCTTCTCAGTTGCCTGGCCTTCTCCTTGCTCATCAGACCTAGTCCGCCATATGCAGGAGGAGTTTAGAAACGCCGTCGTCATGTACGCAGATGTCATACTAGTGGCCCACCGAGACCGCTGTACCATTTGTGGAATTGTCGGTGACGTAGAAAGTTACCTTCACCGTAAGGACCTGCAAATAAATTCGCGGAAGACGAAAGCCATTAAGTTTTGCCGTGAGGGTCAATTGGCTGCGGCAGACGTAATACCCTGTTGTGGCCAACCACTGGAGTTTGTGAACTCCTTTCCGTATTTGGGTTTGAGGCTACACTATACGGGAACGACCCTTAGCCACCAGCACATCGACGACAGGTTTCGGGCGGCTATTGCCTCTATTCGCACAGGGATAAGAGACCCTTGACGACTGTCTCTGAGTGCGGCCGTGCCTCTTTCGAGCTTAAGATTGTGCCAAGCTATAGCCTTGGCAGGGTGTGGGGCCATCTTTTAGCGGCAAATTTTACGCAGCTAGAAGGATGCTTCATAATATATATATATATATATATATATATATATATATATATATATATATATATATATATATATATATATATATATATATATAGAGCTCTTTGCTTACCGCGGACGGCAAGAAACCGCTTCGTGTACCTGCTAACGGGTTGCGGGCTAGCAGAGTCAGACTTAAGTCACCTGATACAGGACCACTTCTGCAATTTTCTTGGAGTGGCAGGGAAAAGTGACCGAGGTCTCGGCAGAGGTATCGCAGTCAGAAGTGTACCTCGGCAGGGAGCTTTGGGATCGAATGACATGCACTAGAAGCACGTGTACACAAGATACATTTTGCATGGTTGTCATTACATTGTATGTTCGACCCAAGGATTTCACTAAGTTAGCTATGAATGTCGTTGCCGGTTTTGCTCGCAGATATGCGCTAAATACCACGCAGCGAACTGCCAGACGCATCGCCGGTGTTTGCACTCTTTGCCCGGTGGGACGGTCGCTGAAGTGTACAAATTGTATATAAAGACGACTGTATTGTAATTATGTGCCATCTTGAAGTGCAAAGTTCTTGCGAAATAAACAATATGCATGTAATAATAAAGCATGGTTTTCGATATCTTGTTTCAATCGGCTTTTGTGTAAAATTATAGTTTCTAAAGAATTGCGGTTTAGACAAACGCTTGCACTTCGTTCATTTCTATCAATCACATTCTAGCGATTGCAAACAATCTCTGATGTTGGCATAATTGGCTGATTTAACTTACGCAAGTTATCTTGAGACACGGCTAATTACTTGCACATGATAGTCAACTATGTATTCCTTTTTATGTACATGTATATATATATATATATATATCGAAACCCCAAAACTGCATCACATTCGCTTTGGCATAATATTATGGTCACAAAAGTAATGCCATATTTTAAAATGGCTCCACTATTCGAAACACAACTAAATCAGCTGTAAAATACGACCGGAATGACGCTTCAGGTAAAGTATGTCGAAAAATAGCTATACCGCAGTGAAAACAATGTTTGCTCTATTTTAACTGCAAAATGAACTTAATTGTATAATGTGTTTCTTACCCTCCGCGTGCCGTAACAACAATTGCCGCGCAACTTGATACAAAATAAACTGTATTAACTGGTTTCTGTGGGATATTATAACTTCAGGTTAAGTTGTCTTAACTGCGCAGCACTTTGATTAGTTTTAGCTCGAGCCCCAACCCGCTCTCCTGGATATATAAGCCACCCATGAGTCGACACCGTTGGTGAACTGTGCAAACGGTTACTTGGTTCATATTTAGTTGACGCGCTGCAGATGTTACAAACGCTGGGTATAGTCAAGCTCAGACAAAACAATTATTCAGACGACTCTTTCTGGCGTGGTATCAGTTTCTCAGCTTGATTGATTGACTCATTATTATCAACCGAAAGTAGGTCCAGATAAACCCAAAACAAAGTTACTGGCTGGCTGACAAAAGAAAACATTTGACTAGTCACTTGGTTATGTGTTTGATATGAGACTCGTGCGAATAGAACGAAGCTCGCTACGCCGAGATCGCATATCCGAGCGTTTTCTAGTTCTCTGCTTTATAGGCTTGAGACTGGTACGTACATTTTTAAGATTAAGTTGTAATTGTGAGTACAAAATATGGTTAAAGACAAATGGCAATGGGTAAACATAAAGAGCAAAAAGGCACTGCGGCACCAAACACCATGGGTTTTGCATAGTTGTTCCACACTGCGAGCCTATTCACTGTTTCTGAGAAATGTTAAAACCCATTCAAGCGAACAGTAAAACAACAGATGATGGTGGAACGGAACACGATCTATTTACGCAAACTAATGGGTGTGGGTAGGGTTATAACCTCAATTACCATGAACGTAGATGATCTCGTAAAGTACGGTTGGTGCTAAATAGCATTTAACTTAAGAGTCACTGCAAGCTCGTGCCCTCCACGTCTTGGATGGCGGACTAAACATTTTGACTTAAAAGACACAGTACTAATAAAATTCGGTCGCAGAGGATGTCTTTTGGAGGACATTTACTTTGTGTGTGAAGCATTCAGGGTACAATGCATGGGTATCTGTTACGTCCGTTACATGAACTGCTTGCTATTCCACAGAGCCATTATAGCGGTTAACAGTTCTGCACCTCGTTCAGATGAAACTCAGAGAAACTCGCACCTCCTTCAGAGTACGTGTTAATCATAGAGGGGTCTCGTGGGTAACCCCTGTGGATTTTTTTCGAAGCGTACGGAGAGGATTGCATCGTAGTGTCTTAGCTAAGCTGAGGAAGACCATTTGGCTTCTGGCATGAAGTTCTGAGTGTGTTGGGTAGGATATATCATCACTGTGCACACGCGTCGTTGCAACACTATCACATATTATCACAACGTATGATTTAGTTTGGGTTGAGCTCCAAAAAAACACTCTTAGGATGATTTTATATAGGGAACTACTATTTGTCTTGCTATCACGGAGTTACTATAGTCTATGGGACAGATAGAACAGCTAGCGTGTGCACTTGTGTGAATATGTGATTTGCAATTTGAAAATGATAGTGACTCTGTCAGAGCGATGTTTAGTTTGTCGTTTCTAGTGAAGTAATGTTCCACTTTAAAAGACCTGCGTAGCAGTCTATAAAATCGTCGTAAAATTGCGAATGCATTTACTGTACATGTAACTTGCTGTGAACGTTAAACCATACGCTCAGTATATATTGTATCACTGCTTAAATGTTTATATATTGTATATATTGTATCACGCAGTATATATTGTATCACTGTTTATAACATTTTAGTTTTGATAAACAATTAACAAAGCAAATTGTATTGGCAGACGGGGAATACAACAATATGAGCTGTTAGTTAGTGATAGGTTAAGGTCGCCTCCTTCCGAGTCATCTCAGCACTTCGTCTTAAGAAGGTCGTCTTTGAATAAACCGTTAAAGAGATCGGTATGATGCACAGAGCTTTACCTCCCAAACGAGCTTCGAAATGGTCTGCGCTGTGCCAGTCGTAAGCAATACTATCTAAAGATGCCAATGCCTTTATATCCTTCCGACCTGTTTAAACATATTTAATGAAGTCTAAGCTTTACGCCAATTAAGCCTAGAGCTTTCAAAACTCAAAAATCGTTCAGGCTGCCAAATATGTTAGAGGACATTCAAGACGGGCTTTTAAAAAGGACGAGAAATAGACCTTTAAGGATTACATACAAGGGCTGCTACAAAATTCCGCTACCAGGACTATGTGTAGAACGTTTATTAACGCATGTTTGCGTTTATGAACATGTTGCCGTTATAAGATGAAATTATGACTTGCAGCAGACCAATGTACTTTGCCTTACTACCAACAATCATAATATGAGCGTGTATCTAGACAGCCTTTATTTGCAATTATCACGCTATTAATCACGCTATCACGCCTTTATTTGCAATTATCACGCAATTATTTATGCTTTAATAGAAGAGTTTTCCATTGTAACTCAGCATTGTCGGTATCATATCTTTTTAATATATATATATATAATATATATATATATATATATATATATATATATATAATGCGGGCGTTCCTAGGGTAAAAGGAAGACATCAGGTTGTGCTACTAGCTCAAATGGTTTATTTCGACCGCCGGTTTACCTGCGTGTTAAGGCCACAGCGTCGGTCTCGCCCGACCTACATGCGGCACGTAGTTTGCTCTGCCTTCTCTTCCTGTATGGTCTCGCCGCGAACTGATCTTTCGTTAACCACTGCGGCTGGTGCAGCTGCTCTACTTCTGTCAGCAACCACTAGAAGGAGCTGACGGATGCCAGCCATGACATGCACATCTTAGCTTTAACCTGCCCTTCCCCTTCTCAGTAACATCGCA
>QVRM01004055.1:0-146423 GCA_003439945.1 Dermanyssus gallinae | reverse complement strand
GATTTAATCGCCGAGCACACGACCCAAATGTCGCTTCGTGATTACCTTTGCATAAACAAGACACAGCGGGCTGATTGCAATCCTTTCTAATGTGATTGATAAAACCACAGCGTCGGCATCGGGACTTGGTTATCGACATTCTAGTTAGAAATGGTCTAGACTGTAACGGCGGTACCAATGGAGAGGCTCCCGGTAGAAAACACGCCGTGCGACTTAGAACACCGGCCAACGACGGCAGACTTAATAGAGCTGCTCTATTCTTAGCGTTTTCCACGACAATAGCCAAATTGTCCCACCTAGTGAAAGCTGGTTTTTCCACCGAACCGTAATATGTTGTGCAATGTCGTCGCATACGGCATCAAAGTTTGTTTCCAGTTGGTTATCTTCGGCTGATGAAAATATTCCACCATCAATTCTCCTTTGCCATGAACCTGGGTAATTGCTTCCTTAGCTGCTGCCACAGGATTTCCCGACTTCAGCGACTACCTCACACCATCCTGCATCCGGCATGATCTCCAGCCTCAAGCGGCGTTCCACTGACAACAACGACTTGGTTTCTTGGCAAATCTACACTTATATCGGAGTCGGCTGCTGCAACCGGAGCCGCGCTGCCAACGTCGTTGCCGCTCTCCACTGGCTGTTCTCCACCGGACTGCCTTTTGCTGCTGAGACTGTCAACTTTCAGCATTCTCGTTTCATCAGCCTTGCTCAGCTGCTGCTGCTGGTGTTGTAGAGCTGCTAGCCTTTCGTTTGTTGTTCTTCTCCTCTGCCCTCATCTGTACCCGGATACGTCCGTGTGTCGTCCGTACATGCTGGCGGTCGCTGGTTTCAACGGTCTGGTCGCAACGTCAGTACTCGCAATGAAGACCGCGTTTGTATTATAACAATAGCAGCACCGCCGCTGGATGTCGTTTTGCACGTAACCGGTGTCCCCTGGCAATTCCGCGGTTGTCCACAATGCTACGAATGGCGGAATCGGTGGCTTTAATGGCGGACTCCGTTGAAGCATCATTGCTATTTGAATATGCAAATATAAAATCCCACCTCACCACACCGCACAACCATCAATACAGTCAAATGAAGGGAAACTTGCCTCAAAACACAGAGCTCAATCAAGACACGCTGCACCATTTGAAAGTAAAACAATAAAAAAAAAAAATATATATATATATAAATATATATATATATATATATATATATATATATATCTATATATTATATAACGAATAACTTTATACCGGTTGCTCTTGCCGAAAAGGTCCACGTCCCACGTATAGCAGATTGTCGAATTGGCTAAAACAAGAAACCGCTCACAGCACATCGGCGCCAACTGTGGGTTAGATCGGGCAGACCAGTTCGGTCATGATCGCCTTTGAGCACTCGAGCGAGAGCGCAAAAGATAGCCGGATGCGAGTTAGCGTGAAAACCAGATCTGTGGACGGCTTAGCGCAAGTACAAATGTCTTGTAGAAGATGACAGTGACATCGAATATAAATAGTAATAAAATAAGATGAAATATATATTATATCTATATATAATATATATATATAGATATATCGATACATATATCGACATACATATATATCGATCAGAACATCTTACGGAGTGATTGAGACCGCGCGTTCGTTGTGTATAAGTGTGCGCGAATGATAGTACTAGGTACTATAGCTAGTACTTACGATACGCTGGCAAAAGGATGCTGATTGAAGATTTGGTAGCCAGCGAACGCGTCCCTTTCCTTCAAGAGCGTCCCCCTCCATGAAGTACATAAGGATGCTGACCCGCTATGGTAGCTAGGATAGACTAGCTAGCTCCTCTCGCGAAGCCACCGTCGCGAGTTAGCGCCACGAAATCGCCGTAGTCAGCGCCGCTTGACCGGCCGCCAGTGCAATAGTGCCCGCCTAAATAGATGTTCGGCCGACCGTCAACAGGGTATCGAATAAAGTAGCGTATATCAATGATGCCACAAACAACATTTCGAATTGCTTAAATGCATGCGAAAATACTCAGTAAAAGCGAAAACTAGTCAACGGTGCAACTGCTGCAGTATACGTGCTCGTTAACGCACAGCTGAACTTAAATTAGAACCAATGCCCTGAATCAGTTCTGGGCATTGGTTTGTAAGCAGCGAATGCATATACGAATGCATTCGATTCGCATATGTATTCGCTGCTTAACGCTGAGATATATATATATATATATATATATATATATATATATATATTGCTGATCTCCCAAGATATGCAAACGCCAATCAACGAAAATACGTAGGCTCTCCGCTCCAAACATTCCCACTCTCCTCAAGATCTCTCCATGCCCACAACCTCAACGGTCACACTGCCTACTTCAACCTTGCGCGGCGAGATACTGAAAGCCATGAAGATGTCCAGCAGAAGTTCAGTTGCCGGCCTGGACTTTATAGGCCTCCTTCTGTTGTCTTGTCCTTTACTATTTCATTTTCGAGTAGGTTCTAGAAAAGATGGCTCGTTACTCCCGATCGCCTGTTCCTGAGTCGTTGGCCGATTGGCGGCCAAAATCGGCTGTCACGATAATAAGAATGTTATTTCAGCAACTCCCAGGACAACATTAGTTAGGATTCCTTATCCCTGGGGGTTTAGAGGTAGCAGTCCGCTGTGCCCGTGCACTTTTGTAATCGCGCAAAGTGCCGTCGGTGGCGGTTATAACTAGATTTGCGAAACTAAATTAATAGCATCCAAATAGGTCATTCGCTTCAAGCCGTCAATTTGCGGGCACTCTCACTGTTTCACCAGACGCACCTGGACTATGCTCAACCATCACATCTAGTCATGCCCCATAAAGCTGTGCTATTGCAGACAGGCCTTCGGGATGGTGATCCCCTGGATCATCCCGTTTTCTGGCTGTGTATCGACGGATTAATATACTCACTGAGGTCCTTCTTAATGTCTGGTTTCTGGATGAACGCTTTCTGGGCGGAGACCTCCTGACCGCACTTGACCATATCCGGAAGGTCATTGACTTTGGTGTGATTAACGGCTTGGCCCTAAGCCCGGTCAAATATGAAGTATATGTTACAACCTATAAAGGAGTTGAGCCATTAGATTTAACGGTCCGTTTTAGCCTGCTTCCTAGCTGCCGCGTAGTGCACAAAATTGACCTGGAGCTGCTAGGTGTACACTTGTCGCCGGACAGCATTGCAAAGGCACTAGTCAGCCGGAAAGACAAACTGGACTTTGCGACAGGCAGACTGTTCCAAAACAGGGCCTATTAACGCCTGAAGTCTTGCCTTTCAGCCACCAGGTCAACACGCATTTTGGAAGGCATTTGATAGCCTTATCTTAGACACTTTAGAGGACATGCCGGCAAGGGACCAAGGGATCAGGAAACGCTTCCAGTCTCTTTAGACGGCCTAGGTGTGGTGGTCGCGATCATGACAACAGGGCCTGCAGTCGCGTCGTCACTGACCCATAGGGCTAACCAGGGCAATTAGACAGCCTCTCTGCAGGAAAAGCGATTAGCAAGCCTGATTGATAGAGTCCTTCAGTTGCTGACCAAGCCAGGCTTTAAACCGTTCGTAGTCAATGGTCTGGATCTTGGTTACATGTTGTACTCCATACGCAAATTGGGACTTTTTTGGACGACGAGACGACGCGCATAAGCGCAGAGCTGTAGTTTGGTGTTGACTTAGACGTCATCAATAATGCCGTTGTGGTGATTTTGAGGACGAGTTGGCCCATCATGGCCTGCTGCTCCGCCTTAAATAACACTTAGTCGGGCACTCAGATCTGCCGGCTCTCTGCGTGTACTGGAACCCCGGGCCGATTCCAGGCATGATGGAAAAGGTCTTTGAGCGTGGCGCAACTGTAACCGATTCATTAGCCCGTTCGATGGTCGGTGCAGATGCGGGCCGAGCAAGTCATGCATCCACGTTTGCAGAAACTCAAAATGCAGAACATACTTTGGCGTTGGTTAATTTTGATCCGTTAGAGAACCGTGACTACATGTTCGCACGGAGACATTTTCACTCCAAAGTGCTAACATAACGAAGTTATATAAATAAACGCACGACATATATGTATATGTATATGTATATATATATATATATATATATATATATATATAACACAGACAACTGTCTAAGGCAAAAAAAATTAAATGTTATACAAACCTTAATGAGAAAGAAAGTGTACATTTCTCGGTGTTGGGACGTTTATAATTGGACGGATGTAAGTTCGCAGTTCATAGAGAATAAGTATTAACATATCTGAAATAAATAGAAAACACAAACGATATATGTATATATATCTTGGTTGACTTCATGTTAAATCAGTAATAATACAGGTAGTTCCACAAGTTTTTAAAATGAAAACCAAGAATTTTCCAAATCTTGTTTTTAATTTTTTCTTATTTGATATACTCCTCGAGAAGCTCAATACACTTTTCCCACCGAGATTTCAGAGCATTTATACCTCTTGAGTAAAATTCTGCGTCTTTAGACTGAAAATAGGCATTGACAGCAGTTGTAACCTCTTCATTGCTGGAAAAACGCTTTCCACCGAGACGATTCTTCAAATGTCTGAAGAGGAAATAATCAGAGGAGCCAGGTCTGGAGAATAGGAAGGTTGTTCAATAAGTTCGAGCCTCAGTTGGGCCAGTTTTGCCGTTGCTTGCCGCGACTTGTGTGCGGGAGCATTGTCCTGGTGAAACAGGACAACCTTCTTCTGCAAAGCGGGACGTTTCACGATGAGTTCTTGATTCAGGCCGTCCAACAGTCTTTCATAATATTCTCCCGTGATCGTTTTACCGCTCTCAAGGTAGTCGACCAGAATTATTCCACGTTGGTTCTAAAAAAACGTAGCCATCATCTTTCCGGCCGATGCCGTTGTCCGCACCCTCTTCGGAGGTCCTTCACCAGCTGCACACGATTGGCGAGATGCTTCTTGGGTCTCGGAAGTGTAGTGATGGACCCAGCTTTCATTGACGGTCACGAATCTGCGCCAAAAATCCGACGGATTTTTCGACATCTTGGCCAAATTTCGCTGTGAAGCCGAAACACGCGCGTCTGTTTGGCCTTGGTTGAGCAAATGCGGCACTCATTTTGCTCTGAGTTTTTCATCTTCAAGTTCTCGTGCAGGATGAAATGCACACTACCCCAAGGCCTCCGATATCTCCTTAATGTTCACTCGCTTATCTGCGGCAACGATTTTCCGCACTTTTTCCACGTTTTCCTCATCAGTTGCCGTTTTTGGGCGTCCTGAACGTAGTTCATCCTCGGTGCTCCTGCGACCTCTTTACCTTTAACTCATTAATCCAGTTGGAAACAGTGGCAAAATATGGCGCAGAGTCACCGTACACCTCGTCTAACTCAGTTTTCACTTGGGTCGCATTCCAACTTTTGAAATAAAAACGCTTGATAACCACTCGAAACTTTTTTTCTCAATTTTTCAAAATCACGCCGATACGTTGCACGGGAAAACCGATCAAACGAAATCGCAACGGCCGATCACCATAATATTTCGCAGCATTCGAAAAGTTGCCGTTTCCAATAGCGATGAAAGCGCGAAAAAATTCGAATTCTGAAAAGCTCATTTTAAGAACTTGTAGAACTACCTGTATATAAATATATACGCTTTATTTACATAACAGCAAGGAGAAACTGTTTAGGCAAATGTTTTCAATATTTGAATACAGGTTGTAACGTGTTTCCGGCGTTATCTCTTACGCGTCATCTATACGTGGTGTCGACTAAGTCAGCAACGAGTCAATAACGGCTGCGTTCCATACGAGCATACGGCATTTTTCAAAATACGTAAGGTTTAACTCATCTGGTATCTTGCCATTCGCTCGGTGCAGCCCGATTGGCTAGATAAGGCAAGGGTAACCGGCGGATATCAAGGCTCAACTCATGCCAGCTCCCAGTAACGCATCATGTGCGTCCCCGAACCCTACTCTATAAAAAAGAAAACTATACTCATTTCGTAAAAAATCGACGCGGCAATTTTAATGCCGAAAATGTTGATTGAAACAATCGTAAACAACTTATGGAGCTTGTGAATGCAGTGAAATGACTAACGTTTATTACGGATTATTTTTGCTATGCGCCCAGAAAAGAATCCTATGGGTTCAGAATGCGACCTCCACAAAATGAAAATCCCGGACAAACTCGGCTGGCGTAAACTTTTGATGAAATTTGAGACCATAGTGTTGCAGGGTTGTGGCAAGCAAAATAGAGTGCCGAAGTAAAGCACTAAGTCATCAGCATCGCTCCCGAATTACCCTTGAGAGATCGCTTATCAACACTGAAAACAACAACAAGGGGCTAAGATTATCACGCAGCACTGTAAGCACTGGTCTGAGCACTGTAAGCGCTCATAACAGCTGCATATTCTAGGATGCGCCATTTTGTATTAAAAGGTGGGCAGAGGAGCGCTAGTGTTTTATTTTCAAAAAACGTTTAATGTTTTTAGTTTAATGTTGTTGTACGGTAGAGCTAAGTGTTTATGGTTATATATTGAATACAACATGTAGCGAATTTCCTCCTGCTACACGCAAGAAGGAGCCTCTCCTTTTGGCATAATCCTTCATGACATTCTAACATATCTCGTGTCTATTTCGGCAGTAACCTCGCAAATACGGTCTTTCATCTCAGCAATTGATTTAGGGGCAAGTCTGTTGACGCGGACCTTTACAAATAACAAAAGTTTAAGAGTTCAAATCTGGGGATGGATTGCCGGCTATTTAATGACCCCTCCTCTCGAGAAGATAACATGGCCTGGAAATTATGTACGCAGCAGCTCAGTTGTTGCAATCGCTGTGTGATTTGTGGGTCCACCTTGTTAAAACCACATGTCGTCCACGTCTAATCCGTCCACTTTCGGGCCAAAAAATCGCTTACTATGTGCCGGTATCGCTCGCTGTTAGTAGCTGCAGCATATCATTTAACGCTCTGCTCAAAGCAATATCTAAAAAAATATTTGTTTAATTGGCAGAAGCGAACCCCACCTTGAAGTCAAGTAAAAAGCAAGCACATAGACAGAATCTCTCAGAAGGGCTAAAGGTTCCGTCGTATGCTGTGAGAAGGGACGACATCGCAAACCGCAGATGTTAGCCGCCCGCTTCAGGAATTGTACCGCCATTCTGGCAAACCTCGATATTTTTTTGCAAATCTTTATAACGGCGAGCTACCATCGTCACGAGAGAAGCGCATACACTACGCTTCCCTTTGCAATACCAGTTGCTTTTATATAAAGCCGCTTCTTGTCGAGAGTTGTTGCGTCGCAGAAAGCGACGTAAACTAGCGTGGCAAAACGTTCTAACGACCCGTTAATCTTCCAGCGTGCTCATAGAACAAAACACCTTA
Organism: Dermanyssus gallinae; assembly: GCA_003439945.1. Taxonomy (NCBI): domain Eukaryota; kingdom Metazoa; phylum Arthropoda; class Arachnida; order Mesostigmata; family Dermanyssidae; genus Dermanyssus; species Dermanyssus gallinae. Next base: position 139,084 of record QVRM01004055.1, on the reverse strand, counting down.
CTGTTTAAAATATGATGAAAAACCCTCACTTATGTCCAACCTTGGATGTGCCCTACTAAAAAAAATTATTTAACGATGACTTACCTAAACATTTCGCAGCGTTCAAACTAAATAAAATCATATGTTCCAGTATTTTGATACATATGTGTGTATGAGCGTGTTGTTAAGTTAGAACAATTAATTATTCACAATAAATAAGTCACGAATAATTAAAGTAGCTAGAAAACGCACAATAAGAAATGTATATATGCGTGAGTGCGTGCGTGCTTGCAATAGGCATTGAAGACATGATTTCGACACGATACGCACTCTTCATGATGAAGAAGGAAATGCAGCCAAACCAAAACGCTGGCCAGCGGAGCCCAAAGATGTGTAGGTGTTGCCGGAGCATCATCTTGCGGGCCTGGGCTAGGAAGAAGATATCGGACGCGACGAGAAGCGATGCAACAATTGTGCAGCTGAAGTCCACTCGCCATAGACGTGCGACGAGTTTCCCTAGCAGAAGATACGGTATGCCAGTAAGTGCCCGGTTGGTTAGTTAGTCTAACACAGCGACACACCTACTGCATGCCATAGGTATCAACGTAAATGCCTTTCGAAATTTAATAGATCGCCTCCGTTTTGTCAATATAGCAGCACTATAATCTTACGCATAAATAGTCTCGGGACCGCTCGACGTAGTGAGCAGACCTCCAACAGGAATAGGCCGCCGGGAATAAAAAACATTTTTCATTCTTTAATTGATACATATATATATATATATAAGAGTACATAATGCAGCTGGTATGGTATAAAAATTAGTGGTCGAATAATCGATCGATAACTTTTTCATTAACTGAAAACGGGGGACTCGTGCTGCATAGAAGTCCCCCGGGCTGGACGGTTAACGCCCCGAGTGACACTCGGTGGTACCGTCCGGGACGCCTGCTGCCTTGGCTTAATAGGCAAAATGAGCGAGAAGTGGCCACACGAACGCAGACCACCGGTCGAGAGGGCCTTCTGGCCCCGTATTTTACGGGGAACCCCTGCTCTGGAGTGGTCCAATGCCCTTCGGGGAGAAGGTATATTCCGGGGTGTAACGCGGAATCGCGAGGTGAATGCGTCTAATCGGTACGGTGGAGTAGTGTGGTACCCCCATTCCAAACCTCGATAGGGGGGAGGGTGGGGGATCTACTGGCCTGTCAATTCGGGCTGGTGGGCACTCCCGTTCGGGTCCGCGCGTATTAAATCGCGGTTAAAGGGCGGGAGTGTAAGTATTTCTCTCTTTTGCTATTCAGCCTAACCAGAGGTTTAATTCTTTCCTTACCGAAATCAGTCATTTGCTTCACCAATCATTCTAACACAGCCGTCTAAACATCGCAGCACTAAAGTTGACCACCAAGGTACAGCTACAACAATAAATGCCAATGATAGTCACTGGGTACTAGACTAAGACTATATGGCGGGTGATCAAGTTGCTCCTAGCCATATGACGCAACTTTGAGTTGATTGAAGCACCCCGCACTTTATTATTGTCTAGCCCACCGCAGGACAACACTGCGACGACAATAATGAAATCAAAACAGGATAAAATGGTTAGCCAATCAAGCATATTTTCACGGGAATAAATTTCAGAAGCTGACGATATGAGTCTTTATGTTGACACCTATATATTATGGATATCCTCAGACGTGAATTATGCAAAAATAAACCTTTTACCAAAATCAAGCGTGATTGCTTGCTTGATATCCAAACAATACTTACACCAAAACTCGTCCCATTATTTGTGTACCTTATAGAGAGATATGTGAACATGCATTGAAAATAAATGAGAAAGGAACGCACAATTGCCCTTTAGTAAGCTCGAGTAAAGAACTACGTAAATTTGAACTTACGCAATCAGGTCTTCAGCAAACGCTAGAACCGCTCGAATACCCATACCATTATGGCATAACAGTTAATGCATCGTACTCTGCTAATTGCGCGTATTCTGCTAGCTATATCGTATTCTACTAATGACGCGATATGTACGAGGCAAGTAGAATCAAAACAACAGAGACTGTCACCGAGGTCGAATACGGTTCTAATACAGATCAACGATCTCCAATTTTCAAAGAGAATTTAGATTAGATCGTCCAGTCGGCATCCCTCATTTCGTAGTTATCCTAGTGGCTCCCAACTGTATGGAGATTCGGCTAAACATATATATATATATATATATATATATATATATATATATATATATATGGGCATTCAAGACGCCCTTTTGCTCTATGTTTTCACTTAACGTAGGCATTTGGATAAAATCACAACGCGGATATATATATATATATATATATATATATAATATATATCCGCGCAATCTTTAGAAATTGTTACGTAATATTATTAGACTAGAAAATAACACGTAAACAACTGCATACTTGATACAAAGTGCAGGGCGTCGACCTGCTCACTCTGGTATGTGAACCATTGTACTTTGATTTCAGGTAGCAACGCATTATAGATTCGTCCAAGAAAGACCACCACATCGTGGACGGCTGTTATCGGGGCACGGATTTCAAAATCGTTGCCACGCACGAATAAACAGATCTGAAAGCAATACAAAAAAATACTACTTCATCGTATACATTATATATATATATATATATATATATATATATATATATATATATTAGTATATGTAATGTTGACATTTCTTTAGCTATAAGTGAACGTAAAGTGTTAAGTACAAATACACGAATATGCTTATAAAGCGCAGGTTTATCACTGCAAGTCAGACAAACGCTTGAAACGTAATTTAAATTTAAACCTACGCTCAAGGAATCCGTTAACAGAATACTGCACAGGTATCTCAAATGTTTGGACAACATTAAGAGTGAAATAATGGAACTTAGAAAATGTCGAGCCCCCACGAATGCTTGTGTAATCTGCTGCTTATGTCGGAGTCGATTATTTAGTCCTTACAGAAGCATAGGCGCTCAATAAAATAAATCTAAAAGGTTTTTATTTAGCTAGTTATATAGTTACAACGTCCGTACAATTACCAGGTCGATAAGATAAATGCACTCACAACAGCCCGTATGATTTATATATATATATATATATATATATATATACAGGGTCTCCCAAAGATATTTCCGAAGCGATATATGGAATTGTAGAGCTCGTTAAAGCAAAATGTTTTTCCAATGGAGCAGTGTCTCTGAGAAGACTTGTTTCGGAGTGAGAGTGAAAGTACTAGAATTTATGACACAGGTGTTTTTGCCCGACATAGGAGCGTAAAATGTGCAATTGCGTGACAACCAGCCCTGTACAGACCAAAGCACACCTTCGTGTTTGCGAGAAAATTCTTCTTCCCAAGAACATATAACGACGGTCAGAAAATGCGACATGATCGCTTAGAAGAGAATTTGCAAAAAATGAAGTTCCTTGTTAGCTTTTACACCAAATACCTCAAAATCACTACCCTACGACCACTCACAGCGCTAATAACTAACACATTCAAACAAACGCACTTTTCATGACGATGATTTTGGTACCAAACGTATGGCAATGTGGTTGCGGAGTAATTAAGATTATTCGGCGGGACGTTCGGATTAAGTGCATGAAAAATGACTGTGTGGCGACGTTCACTACCCCCGACGTGTCGCGCGACAGCCGCAGCGTTGCCACACAGTTATTTATGCATGCATTTAACGTGGAATCCCGCCAAAAAATCTAAATTACTCGGCAACCACAGCTTGCATACCTTAGCTCGGTACCAAAATGATCGTCATGAATTTGTAGAGTAGATGTGTTTGCCTGAATGTGTTAGTTTTGAGTACTGTAAGTGGTCGTAAAGCGTGAAAGCTAATAAAAACTTAATTTTTCGCGAATTCTCTTTTAAGCGACCATGTGGCATCTTCTGATCGGCGTTATATGCGTTCTTCGAAAGAAACAGAACTTTCTCACGAACACGACGGTGTGCTTAGTTTCTGTATAGGAGGTTGGTTGTCTCGCAAGTACATATTTGATGCTCCTATGTCGGGCAAAAACACCAGTGTCACAAATTGTAGTAATTTCACTCTCACTTCGAAACAAGACTTCTCAGAGACCATGTTCTATTGGAAAAAAAGGTTTGCTTTAACGAGCTCTACAATTCCTTACATCGCTTCCGAAATATTTCTGGGAGACCCTGTATATATGTGACGGTCGTTTAAAATGCTCTCGAACATTGCACTGTACGGATAGGGACACCTAGACATTCTAATTCGCGAAGCAGAAGTAGAGAATGGAAATTCAGACATTTCATGCAATCATTTTGGTACCAAATATATGGCAATCCGAGCCGTGATTTCAGAGCAGTTAAGAGTTTGGGTGGACATGTCGATATTGAGTGCATGCATAAACGACGTTGTGAGCGGGATATTCTCTAAATAGACAGCTCAAAGGATACTTTTCACATCCTGATGCTTGAGCACTTAAGATGCGATAAATTGGAACTTCTTAAACATGGCAAACGTCGCCATGGTATTTAGGTTGTTTCGGAATGGACTGGTAGTATCATAGACGGATCATAGTTAACAAGTTTTCAGTATGTACATATTTAGTTTTGATCAAATATTGGTTGATTTAGCTTTTATCGAAAACTGCAAATGAGATTTTACCTGCCCAAATTTCTGTGGTTCCTCCACGACAGCAGGAATACTGAAATAAATACATTACTAAGAAATTGTTCATCACTATATTTAAGACGAGCACTGCCGAGTGTGAAAATGTATTGTAAATGATTAATAAAACATCGCAATATATATATATATATATATATATATATATATATATATATAAATATAAAGAAAAGTTTGCAAAATTCGAATTTTAGCAGCTTAAATCTTCCGATGGCCATATCGGGTGTGAGTGCATATATGCAGCCACTACGTTCGGCTTTTTTGTCAATCAAGTCATTCACTCATGCTGTAGAAGCTCAGATTTTTCTTTATTTTAGTTTAAATCTTGCTCTAACGAATGCCCGTCAGCCAAGCACATTCGGTAGCAATAACAAAGCTCTCGTTGCTCGCGTCCAAAAATACCAGATATTCTCCCGAATGGTTCCAGTAGCAGCACTAACTGTTCTGTCGATCAGGTCAATTGGAGCCTCAACTGGAGCTGCATAGACTAGATTATTTTGAGTAACCCCAAAGGAAAAATCGAGACTGGATAAATCGAGCTACCGCGGCGGCCACGCTTGTGATCACCTCGGCCAATCTCCACCTGAGGGGACGTTGTGTGCTAGGGCATCATCGTGCTGGAACCACATCTTTGACCTAATACTCTGCGTACGCCAAGAGTAGTGATAGGTTGTGCTTAGAAATATGTGAATATGTTGATTATTTTAAACCTGTCTGGAAGTATATAGGGTCCGATAACAATAGTTGTCTTACTATGCCAGCTCAGACACTCGTGTAGAAGCGACGCTGGTGTGCGTGCGGGCGGATCATATGCGGGTTCCCTTCGCCCACCACAAACGTGTGGCATTGAACACACCATCTTGTGTGAGGAGGACGCTTCGGCGACTTATACCGATACGTCTAGCCGCTTGCGTTATGCTTGACGGAAGTGACTACAGCCATTGACTGACTTCACTCTAACCGTACAATAGGGCCTAGTTCGCGCAACGAGTACTTTGAGGAAGCACCCATTTTAGGCCCTGTTGGACTTCGCTCCTCAACATCGAGTGCTTACAAAGCGGCTAGACTCCAAGTGACCTGCAAAGCGCATTGCTGTCAGTTATCCCGAAGGACAAAGGAAATCCACCTGCACTCAGCTCGTGGCAAGGAATCACTAACAAGAGTTGCTGTTACAAACTTCTTCTAGCAATACTTACTGTCCGCATTTTGCGTCTTTTGAGTCTTGAGATCATATCCATTGGGAAGCAAGAATTCACTTCGGCAGTTCAACTTTTACTGCCTGGCAAATGCTACTTGAAAATATTTGGATGCGTTTTTCCAACCTGCTTTCGGCGGAGCTTCGCGGGATAAAATCTTACATAAAACTGGTGGAATCAGTAGTGCCTGCCAACATTCGGGGAATTCTCTGCGTGGTGCTGCAGGAGAGCCCAATCACCATACAAGATAAAGTGGTCAAGTTCGCCCCTTTATGCAAACCACTGGCGTTGATGTGGTTTGCATGAAGGGGGTATTATTGCTAGTCCTAATAATATTAATAACTCAGTCTATTGTTGTTCTCCTTGCTACTGAATGATTTCCCTCCTCGTGTAGTGGAAAATCGCGCGTCGGTATTCTTCTCGGTGCCAAAATTCTTGCTTTGTATGGGACCAGTATTTTTCAAGTTTAACTGAGTTTGATGCGATTGAAAATATTTATGTAAGACGGTGCTCCTGTACCTAACATCAATAAACCTAAAGCAATTACATTTCCAAAAACGGTCCGGCTGGCAGCGCACGATGTGTAGAGATTATATTCTACACTTCGTCAGGATACGTCAACAGGTTTTCATACCTCGAGCCCTCTAAGTCGTCCTTATTTGGCCAATCATTAACGCTATATTTACGTTCACATTACTGAACGGCATGTTGTAACTTACAAAGCGGTGCATGGCTTTTTAATCTAATGAGCAGAAGAATGGGCTACAATGACGCCAATAGACTAAGTATCTGTGACAGATGTGCGGAACCGTGCGAAAGATATATTGCTGGTGACTGCCTAGGAATATTCTCACTAAGCAGTTTAATTTAGTAGTGAACCTAATAGCTGCTTAAATGCATTTATGATTGATGTCACACAACAAATGTGATAATTAAACAAAACATTTAGTATATACGTATACATATAGGGCCACAAAAAAGTTTTGTCGGTTTTGTCCGTAGAGAATCATTAAAAAAAAACCGAGAAAACTTTTTTGTAGACCCAGTAGTTTATGTACATACCTATACGTACATGTCACCTACCGAAGATCGTTGAATGCATTTGTAACGCCAGAAGCGTTAGCTTCCTCATAGGATCGCCTGTCGCAGAAAATTCCTGTAAGTCTCTTATGAAACGTGTGTAGCTGTGCAGTTGCAGAGAAATGTTAAACAAAATATTAACATCTGTTCGAAAAACTCAACAAACAAATATACACTAGATAGCCCCCTACAAATATTTCTATCATGCCGCGTAGCACTTGCAAACGGCAACAAATAAAACAAATTCATAAACGTGTGTAAGCAGGACATGTGTGCTAGTGGAAAGTCTGCGAAGAAACTGAAAAGTGATTCCGTTATAAAAAAGTGTTGTAAACATAAATCTCACATATAATGCGTTATGATCAAACAAAACTGTTCGTTTTCTGCCCAGCACTTTTGACATCAATCCTGGTCTTGTCAATCTAGGTCATTGTGTCCTTTCTGCTAAATATTAATGCTGTACCCGTCTAAGTAGTGTACTCGAATAAGTTTAATTACCCTAGAGATGGCAAATAAAGCCAACACGCAGCGACCTCGACAAACATAGATGAAAGTGCGGATGGCGGCGCTGGAGTATCCCGAACATGTATTTCGTATTTTTTATTTCGCAAATACATTGCATTTCAAGATGGTACATAATTACAATACAGTTCATTATATACAATTCGAACACTTCGGCGACCGTCCCACCGGGCTAAAAAGTGCAAAAGACCATCGATGCGTCTGGCAGCTCGCTGCGTGGTATTTAGCGCATATATGCGAGCAGAACCGGCACTGGCATTGATTGCTAACTTGGTGAAATCCTCCTATACCGAACATATATTGAAGGATCCTTGGAGATGTAGGCTGCATTAACGATCTAATTTAAGGAGGTACCATGATGAAAGATCTTGGGCACATAGGCACCATGGAGCACTCAATTTCATCTAGGAATGGGTCACGCAATTACGGACAGTCTAACTGTTTTACGCAACCCAAAATGTATAACTCTGCTGAGAAAGTGGCAACTTAATTGAAGCGATGGGCGCTTCTACGCGTGGAATTTGGCAAGAGCAAAGAGCGTTTTTTGTAGATCATCAGTTTTCAGAAGTTTTGGCTGTGGAGGCTAGACTCAAAATAGGAACGGCCCTAAGTCTAAACGGCGTATCCGCCTCTCCTGCCAGAGTCCTGCTAGAGTTTCACCCCGACGTAGTGACGGCCGTGCCAACGGACCTCTTGCGTACCGAACGCATTGATCATCTGCTGCAGCCAAAACATGACTAAAAAACTTCTTTTATGGAAGCGATAGCTCAACTCCTTACTATGTTTCCTAGACAGGTATTTGAGTCCATAATAGAGACACAATTCCAAGATTTCTTGGAAGCAACTCGGGCACGCTTTGGCTCCCAACTATAAAATCCGGAAATATTGATCGACACTTACAGCCATCGAGAGGGTCCTACCGAGGGCCAATCTTCTCCGCCACTCGTCGACTTAAACGCACAGGCTCATAGTCTGCAATCCCGGCGTTAAGAGCGACTTGACGGCCTCCTTTACAGGCTTATCCTTGACACCATGTTTCCGGCATGCCTACGCAGCATCGTATCGGATCACCTGAAGAGCAGGTCTATTAGAAACAATGCGACGACCTTCTTTAAGACGGCAATGTTGTCGCAGAGGATCTACATATATACTAAGTGCCCCCCTTTGAAACATAGCCTATGGCGACTATTTTCACCCCCCACCTTCTAGCGGACGTCTGGAAACTGATCAAAGCAGAATAAGACTTCGGCGTGGAAAATGCGCGAAGACTCCATCAGATAAAAAAGAGGACAAAAGTCCGAAAAACAACTGATTACAAGGCGAACGAGATGGTCTGACCAGGGCCCAACCCCCAAACGCTAATATCCGAGATCAGCTTGATCGGCTCGGAGATTAACTCTGGTACGACACTCTACGCAGATCCTCACTAGCCTATCAGATGCCGGCACAACGTGGGAAGGTTCTAATCCTATTTGCATCTATTGCGATATAAACAGAAAGGACTGTACCAAACGCACGATAGCGAGTCAACATGGATCGTACAACTCTAGTCACAGAGGCCGGGCAAATACCTAAATTTCGACGGCATTTTGACGGCCAATGTCAACCAAATCTACCTGAAAACTTAAAAGCGTTTCTGCAGGCGTCTAGCAAAAGTTAGCCATGACAGCTGCAGCTACACGCCGCTCAATTGTCTGAAGTAATACGAAAGCATTTATCCGATCTGACCAGCTGAGTGAGCAGAAACCAGCTCTGGGACCAGCTGGTTATCTGTAGACTGTAGCCTCACATATTCAGTTATCATATAGTTGATTCGTTTGCCTGCATGCATATGCATTTGATATTGTATAGCCCATCCTCTACAAAATAAAGCACGCTATGCAGTTTGATATCTAATTGTGAAATACAGCTCGAAAACATGGAACAGGAAGAGGGTTAGGCCCGAAGCTGATGTAAATACTACGACGATACCATTTTCGCGTTTAGCGGTGTGCGCTTCATTCACAGACGAAGCTTTACCTCTAAGCTAATTCCTGAAATAACCTCTGTGGTGAGTTCTGTTCGAGCTTCTACTTCAGACTTAGCTATCTCAATGCAGTTAAATGCATAAGCAGTGGCTTAGTGTACAAGCGGTTCCGACGCACAGCTACTCAAAGATGCGCTGACAGGGAAGGATCTCTGCTGGCTCGAACTCCGATTTTGCAAAAAACCGTTTTTACTGTTTTAGTTTTTCCACCTTCGGCAGAATCGGCTTTATGTAGCGATGATGTTTACCTATCACGCGTTTTTCACTCATATTGAGCATGCATATAGCAAAGCTACTTATAAAGCTGTCAGCTGCTGTCGGCATCGCATTCGAGAAAGCAAGTGCAGCGAGGTGCTTTCTAAGAGATAGACAGGCACATAATAATAAGAATAGCGATGCTCTAGGCAAACGTTAGTGAAGTGCGCCTGAACAAAGCAGCTTTTAATGGTAGCACAGCTAGACCTTTCACTTAGTGGCGGCGTAGTTTAGGGGCTAGTGCGCTAGTCATAGTTGCCGTCAACCGGGGTGTTGCCAGTTGGATCACCGTTGCCATTTTATTTGACTGATGCTTATTGAAAATAGACAATTTAGTTAACCGCTTTATTGAAGACAGACACGTATTTAATCGCTGACAGTCGGCGGCCATGTCGCTACAAAAACTGCTGGAAACTGCCTAGATGTCTCAACATGTCTACAGCACTCAGTGGTGCACTGCAAATATGCCTCGCTGCGTAATTTTCCAAGCACGTGGAGGACAGAGAATAGTCTAGAATTAAATGCAACCTTAAAACCTCTTTGAAACTGTTTTTCGTTGTAGCCCCTTTACTTAACGTAGAGGGAAAACACCGATGCAGTAGTAGAAAGCAGGCGCAGTGCGTTTCATGCATATGGCCACTTCTAACACACTTTGCCGTCCTCTTATCTTAACCGTTAAACTAAGCGATCAACGAGCACTGACCGGTTCACTGACCTGTTCAGCTGGATAGTCCGACTCAGTTGGACCGAACAAACAGTCGACGCTGAAAACATAGGCCCCTATAATGATAGTCGCCGTAAGCAGGTCCCGTCGAACGTAAGAGCTCCAGGCCGTATCTAAGCAGAAACAACGTGTTAACATTAGAGAAGCAGCGACACACTACATTGCACGCAGTAATCTCAATCAGCGGGAATAATCACGTCAATCAAGACCCACAACGCCAGCACATACAGGAACACAATCGTCGCCTAAACCCTAAAAAATCTAAAAAACCTAATCATAATATTAAAGACATATTAGAGAGCCACTCTTACGGCGTCGGTAGCAAGGTACGTTTGCTTCAACCTATTACGTCGTTTCATGGTATCATCAGCGGAAGGCATTGTGGCATTGTAAGAATGATTTCCTGTTGCGTAAATGTTGCACCGGAATACAACCCGCAACGTCTGATGTATGACTATTTTGTTTGCAGTTGAGCCACTCTGCTTTGACAGCAGTTTTGTGAAACATGAGTTTTTTTTTTGTATTTATCCTGTAACAATATTCACGCTATAAAAAGCGCAAATAGGACGGCAGCGGCGAACTCCGAACACTTGAACAATCTACATTGAATCCAGCTGACCTAATAGTCCACCACTGATCCAAATTAGGATATTTCTAATGTTCTCACAAAATGAATTTACGTGATTCAAATCAACTTATGTTGCCGCAGACGGCATCTATCAATCGCCTGCCGGTCTTCTAGACAACGCATTTAAAAGCAACAGCAGCGTATTTGCGTTTCAGGTACTTGACTCATACGTCCAATAGGTACATGCACAAGAGCATCTTAAAATATGGTTAAGTATGGATTTTCCATAATGTATTTTATTCTTAATGTTTTTTTTTTTATTTATGTACAATTAATACATACCGTAGACGTTCTTAATTTGGTTTAGCAGTGTTTCGAAGCAGTGGTTACTGCGATCAGGTTGGATCGCACGTCTGCACGATTCCCACTTTTCCCGTGTTTTATGGTAGAGCTGACGTTCTTCGCCCAAAAGTGATAATGTTGCCTAAATACCAAAAAAAGGCTCGACGTTTACTGCCGTTTTAAACTGCTATTTTAGCGCTCAACGCATGCCAACTACCACATGCTTTTCGAATCTCGTTCGTCTACAAATTCAGTTATCCATTTAGTGCGACACGTCTAAATTACTAGCGACATCTTCAGGTTGAGAACTCTGATACGATGAGTAACCACTGTTCCGAAATTTGCGACACCGCGTTGCGCTACAGTATCTTGTACAAATTTTAAATTGACTTGATTTAAATTTTGAAATTGACGTTGATTGGAAATTTGAAATTGTATAGATGCGATGAATAAATACTTATGTGTCTATCAAGTAATGCTGTATAATACTATATTACGACGCGTGCAGGCCGTCCTGCACGCCTCGTTTTAAAACCGTTAATTATAACTTTTCTTCGTATATGAAACGCATCGTCCAAGTTAAAATTACGATTATTGTCGTTAAAGTCGCAGACCATCATCCACTACAGTCGTGCCGTTACACAGTTTACTATTCTATTGCCTCGGTTATCGGGTCTCGGGCATCTATAGGCATTTCTAGAACTTGACTGTGACGAACACAGACACGATTGTTGTCATACACCGTTTACACATCTGTACTATATATTTTATGGGAGGTTTTAGAGCTACATGATGCACATGCGTCACTAGCAGCCTGTGTGTATAGTGCGGGACTCACATACCCATTAAACCCGGCATCCTCCACCCCCCCCCCTCCCCCAAGACTCGGTATTACTTGGCATTACTTTGAAAGCATGACTCCAAGGTACCTTCTTTCTGATTTCTATGCCGTGGCCCGTCATTATGAGATTAACACCGGTGATCGTGGTCTTTCTGCGTGTTAGCTACATTCGCTTCGCCGGTTACCAGACGTTTCCGAGCATACTGAACCTCCTCCAGTGTTACCCCCCCCTAATCGCGTCGTACCCCCTGTGTCAGCCCCCTAATCGCGAGGTTCTTATCAAAACCCGCCCAGTAGATTGCGGTATTCGCATCTTCGTCAGATACCCATTTTTCTTTCCGCTTGATGATCGCGATGATTGGCTCGGACGGCATTCGATGCGACTCCATGCGATGGAATTGCATAGTATTTGAACAAGGCAGCAAAGTTCCAATCGGTTTAAGCTCGAACGGGGGGTCCCTTTGTATTGGTGTATAATTGAAATACAATATAATTGAATACAATGAAATAGTAATGTTGTTGACAAGTTAAAAGAAAACCAACTGGAGCATGACGATCTATTATTGCTCGTTATTTTACAAGATATCCAGACACTAAAAAGCGTTGCAAGCAGCTTACCTTTCGGGTGAAGTGTACATCAAGAACATCTCGCAGATTAGGCTCCCTCATAATTATCTTTTGGATGTTTAGCTCCTGTTGACGAGCGGAAAGTTTTCCGTAGACTTGCATAACCTAACACAGCGATTGTAAAAACACGCACGTTTCATCATCGAATGCATGTTCTTCGTGACATTTTGTCAAATCGCTGCACCTTAATCGACAAATTAATAATAATAATAATAATAATAATAATAATAATAATATAATATAATAATAATAATAATAATAATAATAATATCATTTCCTGCATGCGCAGGCGAATGCATCACGCCATCGGGCTCGACACCTGCCACCACTTGCGGCGACTATGGAAACCTTACAGAGCGAGACACCTTTTAGAACCTTCCCATCCAGAAGCTCGATATGCAGTGCGCTGAGTATGCTGACGTGAATCAGTCGGGCGATAACTCAAAAAGGGATAGAGCGCAAGCAGACGCAGAGCGTGATGAGGCTATAGTGACAGACGTTTTTCCAATACCACATATACAATCGATAATATATTAGTCGGTCGAGCCCGGTGGCGTGGTGGCATGCGTCTGCGCCTCGCAACCGGAGGAGACACATAGGTGCGCGGGTTCGAGCCCCACCGTTGCCCCACATTTGTATTTATGGGAGTCCGTCTATGAAGCAATGCAAAAAGCAGTCCTATGGACGTTAAATCTTGGCTAAGAGTCAGCCCCAAAAGGATTTTTAAAAAAATATATATTAGTCGAGCTAGGGGATTCACGATGGTTCACGACCAAAGTAAACGCGTGGTCAGCAGAGTTTAATCTCATTTGTAGCTCGGCTGCAGCATTGCCTTGTTGGATGTTAACGGAGAGCCACTAACAAAAATGTGCCCCTTTTTGACGAGAGAAGTAATTAGTCGCTAAGACATCGTGTGAAGCAATTCTGCAATCAGTGGGCTCTCTTAGATTGAGGCGTGTTCGAAAAATTCTTCAACGACCAAAAATACATGGTACACCGCAAAGCCGGAATTGCGTAACAATTGTTTGGTTCGACTAGAGTAGCCGCACGAAAGAGCTCTGGAGGAGTTCTACTGTTGACTACGACATCGTCTGGAGGAAAGGAGGGCTTAAGTATGAATATCTCGCATATGCGTAGATACACTGCTTCATCTCTTCATTTGCAGATCTAGGACACATTGTACATCCTTCAGCTGCCACCTTTGAGTTTTCTGCGAAGGGGCAGCTGTCTAGGTACCATTATTATCTGCCAGCCGACGCGAGAACGTCTTCATTGAATGAAAGGTAAATGGTCTAACAATATCCTCGTTTTACGTCCTAGAAAAATTTCGGCACAAAGAAGTGAACCATCCTTAGCTTCAGGACCCGAGGAAAAAGCAAATAGCAAGCAAATAAAACGCTGCCTCCATGCTTACTGGTTTAGAAAGCCCCGACTGACGATTGCGGATAGCTACAATTTGCTCTCAGTTGTACCTATAGAATACCTTAACCGCGATCATTCTAAGGACAGTAAAGAAAACAATAAGACGTACAAACCAATTTTCTTTCTCGGAGGTAAACGAGTCGAGCACCTAAAATGAAGGACCTGGCCTCTCTTGAGGGTGTCGCGTTGTCAAGATGTCTACTACAGAAGCTGGTGCATCCGCAAACTTCGCGGCGACCTTTCTGACGACGACCAGATGGCGTTTTCGTCGTAATTAGATATTTATTTTAAATTTTTTTCTTGTTTATGATCTCCCATGAAGTCGTTTGTAGTCGGTGAAAGCCTTTCTGTTGCCAGAGAAATCGCTATAATTTATTGCTCACGCTGATGAGCAGCTCCCGGCTTTTCCCCTAAACGCTCGTTCGAAAAGGAGAACTTCATAGAGCTCGAAAAATAGATATCCGCCATTCTTGGCGTATTGGTGCCACACAAAATTTGCGAGGTCAGGCGTTTGGCCTTATTTGGTTCAGAAGCAGTAGCTTGTTTGCTATCTCTTTCACTGTAAGAGCACTCGACCAAAAAGTTGTCAATGCGATAGTTCTCCAAACAGATCTCCAGGTACCAGTCTGGAGATTTGTTTGCAGGGATACTGCTAAGAGTCAAGTAAGCAGGAAACGCAAAGACGGATGTAGGTGATCTAACTACATCTATGAAATAGAACACAGATACTGATCTGCTAGCAAGACTTCTCCAGCTAAATGTTTGATATAGTAGAGCACATTTAATGAAAGTTGCAAACTGCGAGTTTAATTGAGAGAATAGCCCACTAAGCGAGAGACACGGAATTGCTGTATCATAGAAAGTCCTCCCCCTCGGTGAAAGCATGGACCTAGGTAATACATGAACTCTTGTTGGAAGTTTGCAGATGAGACCGTAAAGAAGGCAACGTTTGCCACAACTGGATACATAAACAGTTTGGCGGCTCCTTCCGAGGCAGTCTACGAAGTGTCTTAGACGCACTTGGCAAAGGTGGCAATGGTCGTTAAATGCTTATGCGGTTTACTTGAGATCGCGGAAGCAGCGCCTCGCGAAATCACGAAAATGTTCATTGGTTATTTCTCAACGAACAAATACCGCGCTACCTCGTGAGTAAAAACGAATATCTATTAACAAGCTCAGGGTTTCGCTCACCAAACTGATTTGCCAATAAAAAAAGGCGAACTAAACTAGAAATGGTAGGGTCGACAGACGATAGCAAAGGCAAACTGAGAAAGCTTGTAAAAAGCAGACAAGAAGCGCAAAGGGAATACACGAATAAAGAAGTGCGGCGGCGGCACTAGAGCTGACACCAGGCTAGTGTGCGAAAATAAAGTAGATAAGTTCCACAAAGAACAAATAAAAAAAAATAGAAATAACCATAAGAGCCACACAGCAGATAGTGTGACACGTCCAAACTGGTGGACGGGAACAGATGTCATCGAAGCAGACCACTCAAGTCCATTTGATGGATGGGGAGCTGAGCGTTTATCGTAGAACTACAAAGCTGACCGACAGATTGTTGTTTTTATTAGACTTCCCTCCCGATGAAAGGACTAGCAAAGCAGTTGGACAGCCCCCTTGCAAGAAAAGTGATTAACAAGCCTGATCGATAGAGCCCCCACCGCGGCTGATGAAGCCAAGCTTCGAGCCGTTAGTAATCAAGGGGCTAGAGCTTGCTTACATGCCTTAACCCTGTACACGAATAAGGACTCGTTTGGATGACGAGACGACGCGCATTAGCACAGGACTGCGACTTGGTGTTGACCTAGTCGTTCCTCACCGATGTCGTTGTGGTTACCTTGTGGACGCGTTGGCCCATCATGGCTTGTCATGCGCCTTAAGTGCAGGCCGAAGGCCACGCCACTCGGCTTTAGAGGACACTTTTAATCGAGCATTGAGGTCTGCTCGCTTTCCATGTATACTAGAACCTCCAGGTCTATCCAGAGTCGATGGAAAAAGGTCCGACGGTCTTACTCTAACCCCTTTTGAGTGTGGTCGCATGCTTGTTTGGGACGCAATTGTAACCGACTCATTAGACCCTCCGATGATCGGTGCAGGTGCGGACCAAGCAGGTCGTGCGTCCAGGTTAGCAAAGGCTAACAAATGCAGAAAATACTCTGGCGTTGGTTATCCGCACCAATTTTGTCAGTTGGCTTCCGAAACAATGGGAGGGCCAGGCCCGCTCACACTGAAGTTGATTCAGCGCATGGGCAGAGGCCTTAACCTCGCCACGGGAGACTCGAGGGTATCGGAATTTTTGCGTCAGAGACTGTCGCTTCCCATTCAACGAGGAAACGCGGCACCTGTTCGGAGCACATTGTCGAACTGGGCTAATCCTGGGTTAGAGAGCCCGTGACTACACGTTCACGCAGAGACAATTGTCCACTTCAAAGTGCTAACACAAAACAGTTGTATAAATAAATTGGAGTCCATTTGTTGAAAATGCACGGGTTAACCGGGGGTGCGGGTCAACCGAGTCCAGGGATTACGAAGAGTAAATCACAGACAAAAGCAGTTACAGAACTATGGCAACGTTACTGCTGAGACATGAGCCCGATGATGAGCCCCGATGAACAGCTGGCTAGAGGGAAGCAGCTGGACTGCTTGCGGGACTACGAGACTACCAACAAAGGCAAACAAAGCAAGGCGCTCGCAGAACAAAAACGACGATATATATGTAATACATAATCTCTCCCAAAAGAAAGAATCGAAGCCTAAGTTAATTCGGGCGATCGCGGTGGCCAAGCGATCGACCCGCCCCGACCAATATACCGATTCTCGAAGGTCACGCTAACGTAATCACACACCGCAGAAGTGGATTGCGGTGGCGCTCCGTCGTGCTGGAACCGCATGCTCTGGCAAACACCTTCTGGAACGCCTTTCGACGGTCCTGGTAATGTTTCACTCAGGAATGTATGCTTCTCGATCCAACCCGTTAGGAGGTATGTGTGGGCCTATGAGGCGGTTGTTCACTATGCCAACTCACACATTCACAGAGAAACGCCTCTGACGCCCGCGCCGGTGAATCGTGTGCAAGTTTTCACTTGCTCAGTAATAGGCGATGTGCCTATTAAGCACACCGTCTTGTGTAAAGTAAGCCTCATTAGTAAAAAGCACAAGGGCAGGGAACTCCGCATTAGCTTCTACTTGCAGCAGAAACCAGCTACCGTAGACAACCCTCTCGTCTCTCGTAATCTAAACCTAGCAGAGCGTGAACTTGCTGCGGTCGATACGAATGTAGTCGTTCGGCTGTTAGTGGTGCACACATCCATAACTGACGTTCTTGCTATTGATTCTGCCAAATGGTTCGCGAAGGCAGCTTCAAGCACTACTGTAAGATGATAAAAGGTTGTGTGTGCTGCCAGGAGAGGAGTGATCTATCTGCTAGAGTGGGTCATTTATGCATATGCACTTAATATCGACACGTTCTCCAGAAAACCTTAATTACTAAGCAACCACGAATCGAACCGCCGTATGGTTATGATTGAGAGGCACTGGATGCAAAAGCAAATAAATTAACATAAACTCTTGCAAACAATCATGTCGCATCTTCCAACCGACGTTCTTTAAAACAAACGCGAAAACTATAATGTGTTACGTTTCTGTATAGGATAACTGGTTGTCTTGCAATCGCACATAATGTGCTCCTATGTCGGGCAACAACACCTGCATTACAGATTTTAGTGGCTTTACGCTCACTCTGAAATAAGATTTCTCAGAGACCATATTCCATTACAAACTAAATTTGCTTTAACGAGCTCTACAATTCTTTACATAGACCTTCAAACAAATTCCGGGCATCCTGTATTTACGTTTATAATTACGCAACGGCCACTGGCGAATATGTTTGTGTATATATATGCGTGTCTTACCAAATCATCCGTTCCGTGTATATGTAGAACCATACGATAGCGGCTTACGTGCACAACCTCAATACCGTCGTGCAAACCCTGAATTGCATCGAACAGCTTAATATTGCTAAAGCCAGCGTTTTCCCCGGCTCCTTCTTTTGGCTTCAATCGGATGAAAAGATCCATAGTTTGAGGTAGTTCTGCTCAGAGGATATAGAAAGAAAATAAAAGCACACATATACACACACGCACACGACCATAAGTGTAACGTCTTTAGAAATACAGGTATTTCTATATCCTGGCCAAATAGACTCGTCAGTACAAGCAAGTAGATGCCATAGAGGTAACATATATTTTACATCAATTATGCTTACGTTTAACAACATGAAGTAATTCTGCCGACTGCAAAAGGAACTACACTCGTGAAACGACAGTGTCTCGGTGAAGCCTGAATTAATAAGCTGGCTTACCACGTAAGCAGCCCATGATTGATAAATTGACAAGTCAAGATTCCACTAGAGAACGGCTAAGCTCATACCTAGTAAAGTGGAGATGGCTGATGCAACGGAGCCTCCATAGATGACGGTGCCATTGAAGCAGATATTCACTCTCTCTGACACGGATTCGGCGAATTCGGTGTCCGACGTAATTACCAACATCGCTCTCTTCCGCTGCTCCCGGTGTAGCAAGACAGAAAGCTACAAAATGCACTCACCCACACAGAAAATCGCCCACAAATGACGAAAAACGTAGATGGAAAATTTTAGAGAAATTATTTCGGCTGACCTAGCCCCTAAAACGGTTGAGATAACAGTGACAGCTGTAATAAGACATTGACACACAACCGTACATAAACACGCCACATGACTGTTTGAGAAATGTATTACAAGATCAATAAAGCAATACTAGTTATAATAGTGCTTTATATCAGCATTAAACCCGAAGCTCGCATCAAGGGTGCAACACCAGAGCTAATCTCAACTATAAAAAAAAAACACTTAAACATTGTAGAAGTCACTCTCATCTTACTTGTACACTCGGATGAATAGAAGAGAAAAGCTTCGCAGTTAAACGAATCTCATGATCCCGTCACCTCTGAAGCTTAACACTCGGGACGCGCACACCCTCTTTAACTACGGGAGTTCTTGCCTCGACCGAAAAGCTTTGTTCTAGTAGGTAGGTCAGAATCTCGAAATCCTTTTTTTTTTAATAGAGAAGCACGTTTGCTTGCCAAAGCTTTCGCGTCTGTTTGCTTTTCAGATGGCAATGCATGCAACGAGTTTTTTTTTATGTTGCGTGAATTCTTTTTTGTCAAAATTTCACGTTCGTATCCGCACTAAAGCGTGAATTTTTATATCTAATGGCTTTCCTTCCGGATTTTGTATTAAAGCGTTCCTATAGCAAATGATGCGTTTTGAAGCTTAATAACGGGACGCTTAAGCTAACGCGGAAGTAAAGGCTAAAAACTACATTCCTACAGCTTTGAGCTCCATTACGCTACCACGTTAGGAAAATTGACCAGCATTTGCGAATGGTTACCTTATTGTAAGCCGTGCACTAATTAACATAGACATGTAGCTACATTGTGGAAAGACACTGCGCGGACTTTGTTGAAAGACAAACCCGATTTTCATTTCGTCCTATTCTCTCATGTGTCATGTTAACGAGACCGTGGTTGATATACAACTGGCGGTTGAACTTTATTTGAAATGCGTGAGCGGGCTCCTAGCTCGGATGCGCCGCCAAGTGTGGTACGTTTAGGAACCGCGCTAAGTCTGGTGCGTTTGTTAAGTCTGAGGTACCCTAACATGTCATCCACCAAATTCGAGGTAAACGAAAACAGTTCATCTGATTGAGCATAAATAGGAGTGAAGAAAAAGCAAGTAACGGAGAAGTGTTTAACCTCCGAGTGTGCCTTCACTTTGGCATAATTAAACGCAACCTTGGCGAATGGGCTTAGTAATGATGGTACGGGATCATCGTAGGTGGCCATATTGTTACCTTATGGACTCTGCAATATCACTTTCCATATCGTAGGTGGCCATATTGTTACCTTATGGACTCTGCAATATCACTTTCCATATCGTAGGTGGCCATATTGTTACCTTATGGACTCTGCAATATCACTTTCATATCTAAGGGTACACGCCCGCTCTGACTCGATGGCTAAGGGATACAACTGGGACCCATATCTACTATTTTATTGGGGTTTCTCAGAAGTTATTTGATGATTAAGCGTGATTAAAAGTTAATGTTTGCAGTGTAAATATATCATATACGCAAGTCCTGAGTACACTGATAAGCCAAGATAATTGAATATATTCAATATATCTGCATATTGTCTAAACACATACATAGGGACCTGGAAGAGTTGTTGTATCCACATGCTTTGAGCTGTGTATCTACATAATATCAAACATTTTGAGTCGGAAATGTAAGTCTTTACGACAAATCTTATGAGGATGTTGCATATATAATGGCCGCGTGTAGAAGTTTGTATTTGCGCGCCAAGATGATGATGATGATCTCTGCATGTTAGCACGATGCACGCCCCCGCGCTGTTCACGTGCCGTCACGGTGCCAGCCGTCAGCTGTATAAAAAGGGATGCTCGCTATTTCATCAACGCTTGTTAGCCTGAGCGTCCGGCGTAACGTGCACTCTGCAATCCCTCAGCCCGGCGGCGACCGGGACGTCCGACGGCGTGGCAGCGGCGTGAGCGCGGCAGTAATACTGCCCTAAGGTGGTGAGTGATCATAGCTAGCAGGCGCAGGTAGATTCATATATATATATATACATACGTATATTAAGTTGAGTAGCGTAGCGGCATTGTTAAGTGTGTAGTCTGTGTGAGTTCTGGCGGCGAAACAGCACTAACCGCCGGGACATAGAGTAGTGAGTTAGGCTAGGCAATATTACGAGGAGAGGCGGCGCTGCCGTATCGTTCTCTTGCGTATCGTGAATTATAATAAATAAGAATCAGTGAGTGTGTGAACCCGCGCGTTTTCGTCTGTCTTTATGCTACGGTTCCGTTGGCAACAGAGGGTCACGGACAGCAATAGGCGACAAAAATGTGCTTTGTATAAAGGCGGCGACTGACGAGGACTCAAGCGTAACCTATGTATCGGGCTATCCTGCCTTACCATTTTGAACTCACAAAAAATCTGCTCGGTGAGAACCATGTGATCTGTCACGTGACGTAAAATAGGCGCAGGTCTTTAGTTTCTGATAGTCCAAATAGTGGCTTGAATAGGTGTTCCTTATTCTCTCGACCCGACACAGGTGATAAGACTTTGCTACTTTTCCCAAAGCTCGCAGCGGTCAGGGTTTGAAGGTACTACCAAAAGTGAAGCGGCAATGGTCGTCTGGTAAGCTAATGGTCGCCATCTTTTTATACGGGAATAAAATTCAGGCGATGTTCGAACTGCAAGAAGATGGTATTGTGACGAGCGACAATCAAAGTTTTTACTGCGATGATCAGGAAGAAGTCTGAAGTTTCTCGCAAGCGATGATTTCTCCACCACTACTGCGCTTCAGGCCAGCGGGCTGAAATCACACTAAAGATTGTTTTCCAGCATATGTAGCACGCTGGTAAAGTACCCAGCATATTGACCCGACTTGATGTTGGGCGATATCTTCCTACTTCCGACAAAGCTTTGCGCCACACACATTACCGTTTTAAAATCTTAGCTATGTGCACGCACAAATTTCCGACGTTTACAAAGTCTTACTTTAATTGCTTGGAAACGGCAATCACCATCGATCTTTAGAACGAATTCTTATTTAAAAAAATGCATTTTATTTACAAACAAAATAAATAAATACACCAACATCACCACAAGCACCACAGGTGAACACGCCGAGTTCTTTCCTAGACGAGAGCACACGGCCATGGACACACCTGTCTCCTGGTGCTAACACTGACGAAGACGGTTTCAAACCTTTGAATGTGCGTAAATGAGCCATCCGGTCCCCCGCAATTAACGCGAGGGCTGCTAAATCTCTAAACCCAAATGAGCAGACCTCTTAGAGTAGCCCAGCTAAACTGCGATTTAAGCAAAATAGACTATGATATGCTAGATATCTTAACTGCCTTCTCAGTGAACCAAACGTACGGCCGGTGGAACAACAGGCCCC
The DNA here is from genome assembly GCA_003439945.1 of Dermanyssus gallinae. Classification (NCBI taxonomy): domain Eukaryota; kingdom Metazoa; phylum Arthropoda; class Arachnida; order Mesostigmata; family Dermanyssidae; genus Dermanyssus; species Dermanyssus gallinae. Next base: position 116,807 of record QVRM01004055.1, on the reverse strand, counting down.
AGCGAGGGTTTTAGATTCAGACCGCTTGACCTGTATCGATCTTAACGATCATAGCCCTTTCTACGCGCGAGCGTCGGTCTCGGCAGATGAGTTTTCATGGATCGAAATTAAGTAGGTAGGCCGCTTTAATTTTGTTATTCTAGCCCCATCCATAGACAATCTTTCTCTCTTACTTGACAATCGTTCCGTATCTCTCAGAGTATGTGACGCCTCCTTCATAGTAATCACAGGCGATTTCAATCCAACCTCGACAACTTGGGCAACTACGGCTCGTGAGATTGCTCTTTTAGACTGGCTTGCCGCTGACTGGCTCGTCGTGTGCAACACAGGGGTTACGCCAACATATCACAAAGTCGGTAGAGGCTTCGTGATTGACATGACAGTTTACCGCCGTGGTCAAGCGAACCGGCTAGCAAGGTAGAATTAAAATATTTTTGAAGGAGGTTGTTTTTAATTCTAGACTATCTTCCGTCCCACACGGGCTTGGAACTTAACCTGAGGTATATCTTCAATGCACCGAGAGCCGGACATGTTAAGATATCTAGGGTTTCCCTAACAGTCTTTGTGGCAGCATGACCGCTGACACTCAGCGATATATGGTTAATCATCTATTATGGTTAATTATCTAAGGTGGGCAGTTTGAAGTGACGAAGTAACCCTCAGTGACCACTACTGTCTGGAATTTGATATCCTCCTGAATCCTGTTCTTTCTCCAACGAACACGGCTTTACCCTCATGACCAGTGCTAAAACGACAAAGCCCGGAAGAACTTGACCAACGAATGGACAAGCTAATCTCCCAAAATGGGCCGCCAACCACAGCAGAAGGACTGCAGCAGCTAGTGGAAGCTGCGAGCGTAGTGCTGGAACGAGACCGTTGCTGATCGTCACCGTGCATGCATCGGCGCCTAGCGCCAGCTTACCCTCTAAATAATAATTTAGAGAGATATAAGGAGGCACGCAATCCTTAAAAGAAAGAGATTGCTAGAAGTAAGGCCTCGTCCTGGAGGGCCTTGTTAGAAGAGATTGAAGATGACCCGTGGGGTCGCCCCTATCGGCTTAATAAAGGAGTTTAAAGCCTTTGAAGAAAACACACGCTTTCAGCGAGAACTATTTCAGCTGTTTTCCAGCCACCCCACGTTTGATCGTTCTCGCTAACTGGGAGACGCCAAAGACCAAGCCCCGCCCATCACCAGGCTGGAGATAATCAGCGCCGCAGCACGGATTAAAGTGGGGAAGACCCCCGGACCCGACGGGGTCCCGGCATGCATGCTTCGAAGAGCGCAGCGAGTCCCGGCCCTGTGTATTATAAGCGCGTACCGAACAATGAGCACGGAAGCGACCATGTTGCTAGCTGGCACCGTGTCATAGGATCTTAAGACCGAGGAACCATGTCGACTCTGGGAATCTCCGACACGAAGCAAGGACGTCGAGCGTCAGGCAACACTATCCCGCTTGGCAAGAAGAGTAGAACTATATCCAGAGCGAATGCCCCCGGCCGCGAGCAAAGGCCCTCCTCCCAATATAAGGGCATGGCTTGGTCGTTTTAAAGGGGAAATTGACCACCATACATCACACTTGAATATATGAGCGAAAATGCAATTATTCGCGACCAGGACACAACGAGTGTGTCAAGCCAGGCGAACTCGAGATTTACGATCCACGACTCATTTTCGTCCATCGAACAAAGATAGACCGTTTTGAACGGATTATATTGAAAATGCTAAGTTTATACGAGAATTATTTAGTCACACATACCTGACTAACGAGGATCGCAAGCTGCAATTGGCACCGCCTATACCAAGAAACGGCATCGTCTCGTCAGATCATCAACGATCTGGATGTTTCCTTCACACCTCGCGGAAACATCTTCGGAACCAAAACAATGCAACAAGTACCACCCATGCTGGAGTCCCGGCTATACTGTTCAACAAACTAGAATATGTAATGTCTAAGCCTCTAAGTCGCATTTCTTGTCGTTTATTGAAATATGGGACAGTACCGGGGCGTCTCGTATCGCTAACAATGACAACCGTCAAACGTATCGAAAGCGTCATTGCGACAGTTATATATGCAAATGCTAACTACCAATGGTGTAATATCGGGGGCCCAGTTTGCGTGTCACAAAGGTTTACGCATGAAGCTGCAGCCTCTGCAAATCTATTTCAGACATCGCACTGCAAGACACCCCTACAACATCGGGAGTCAGCATCAACATCAAGTGGTAAAAACCTCGGAGTTTTCATGAGCAACAAGTTTAAGTACTCTGAACGTATAAACGATGCTGTCACGAGGGACTCCCAACGTGCAAACTGGATCTTCCAGTCATTCATTGTACGCTCTCTTAACCTGCATGACCACAGGGAGCTGGACGAAAAGTCTGATACCGGACCTCAGGGTATGGTATGACCGCCGACACGGGGAGCTTTCCTACTGGACGACTCAGGTTCTGACCGGACACGACCAGTTCCAGAGCTACCTGTCAAGGATCAAGAAGGCCATCAGCGATTTTTGCGTACTGTGCGACTCTGGAGAAACAACGTAGAGCATACTGTTCTGCGGTGTGATGCTCTCAGGGAAGCACGGGACGCAGCACCAACCGCTGTGAGAGGCCGACCCATCAAGGAGGTGGTCGCCCATATGATGACTTCGGCGGAGGCATGGAGGCAGGCGACGAACTTGTTCGACGCCGTTTTGACACTCAAGAGAGCCAAGGAAACGGCCAGGCGGGAGAGGTTTGAGCGGGTCTCTCGGGAGAGTGGTCGAGACGAGGAGCCGAGGGAGGGGGCAGGGAGTGGAAAGCAGCCAGGCCCTCATGGTCTCGACGCGCCCTCACAGGACGGATTACAAAATAGCATCCCCCTATCCAACCGCTGGTAGACATGCGGGATGATAGTCAGGGATAGAGCTGATTAAAGGAGAACGACAGAGACGCCTCTCCCATGGCTTCGATGTAATGCCAAAGTAATACCGAGCCTGGGGGGGTGGGGAGGAATCCGGGTTTAGTGGGTTTGCGAGTCTCACACTAGTCACGCAGGCTGCTAGTGGCGCATGTGCATCATGCATTCCCAAAACCTCCCAGAACACAAAAAAAAATTCCCGTCCAACTGTATACCACATACGTACTGTCACTACTGACACATGCGACACAACCATGACCAGTCTCATGTGAACGTTTCCCACATAGTTGACATGCTTAAGAAGCTAGATTAAATGGCGCTGCTCTAGCTGAGGCAGAAGCCCGCGTCTAGGATGTTCGTGAAAAAGTAAGCCAGGCTAGCAATAATGTTCCTGCATTCATAATGTGTAACAGCAGCATCAGCGACGAATACCCATAAATATTCCCTACGCATTTTACTTTTAGGCTGATTATAACTACGTATTGACTACACGACATGCATGCATATATGCTCTAAAATGTATCTTGAAACCCTCTACCTTAAATAAAGCGATTTTAAAGCTTTGTGAGCTCTTAACGTATTTCAGCTGAATTAGTGGCATATATATGTATATATATATATATATATATATATATATATATATATATAACTTCTATTTAGTGAGCTTGTGAAATGGCTGTTATATATATATATATGTATATATATATATATATATATATATATATATATATATATATATATATATATATAACTTCTATTTGGTGAGCTTGTGAAATAGCTGTACCTTATTAACTTCTTCTGTGCTCAAGTCTTTCGTAGGTTCTTCAAGGACAACAACCTCAGCCGATACCAACATGGCAATACCGAGGCAGACCTTTCGTTTAGAGTTGTTGGCCAATTCTCCAAATGGTGTATCCATCGATCGCACCATGCCAAGGTCTTTCATAAGCACAACGAAACGGGCGATAAAATCTGTACAAAAAAAATATATTTAAGCAATAATTAAGTATAAGTAAAATAAATATAATATATATCAATGAGTGAACAATGAATTACTATAAAAAGGCATCTAATACTATAAGGTCCCGTTTGCGCTAAAGTGGAAGCGCATATTACTTAATTGTACTGCTTGGCAGAGATAAGTAATGGGTTCAAAAGTTCAACGTAAGTGAAACATTTTTTAGTTACCTTTAAATCATAATCCTACGACCATTCACAGCGCATTCTAACTAACACATTCAGGTAAATGCACATTTCATGACGATTTTGTAGTGCCAAAAATATGGCACGAGCCGTGATTGCGGGGTAATTAACATATTTTTGAGGGCATGTCGAGATTGAACGCACGCATATATGACATACTCAATAAATCACCCGTCATAACTCTAGAGAAACGTGCCACTGCATGCCCTTCTTAAAACCTTAAACCGCAATCACGGCTCGTATTGCCATAGATTTAGTAGCAAAATAATCTTATAATAATTTGCGCATTTTCCTAAATGTGTTAGCTTATGCATTGGTGCCAGTTGGTGCGTTTTGAATGATCGTAGGATTATGATTTTAAAGACTTGGGCTTTCACGCCTAAAAAACTAAATTTTGTTGCGACTTCTCTTCTGAACGACCATGTCACATCATCTGGACGGCGTATTCGTAAGAGGAAGCAGAATTTTCTTACGAACACGACGATGTGCTAAGCCTCTGTATATGATATACTGGTTGACTCGCAATTGCACATTTTGTGCTCCTATCTCGGATAATAACACCAGTATCACTGATTTTAGTAATATCACTCTCACTCCGAAGCAAGACTTCTCAGACCCATTTTACACTCGAGAAAGAAAAATTATTTGCTTTAACGAGCTCTACAAATATTTATATTGCTTTCGGAATATTGCTGTTGCACTCTCTAAGCAGTGAGGGCTTTGCTACCAGCATTACACACCATAGGCATTGTTGGTTGATTGCTCTGTTTCTTCTTTACGGCAAATCATTACCTATCCTACCAACATATTGTACCTTTCGAACCGCGAACGCTTAGGAAGAGCTCGACGTTCGATTTGATCGACAACGAATCTAGCAGGAAAAAACGCGCTGGGCAGATTGCGACACTCCTCGACAGACTGTCGGGATCAACCATCAATCCGAACACCGTGATACGTCCAACGTACGTCGTGCACACGCCGGACAGGATGGCAAGCAGGATATCACCGATGTCCTGCACGTCGCCCACCAACGAGACGATGTCGCCGTTTGGCACAACGAGCGTGAACTCCTGGAGTAGCATGCGGCCGCGTCTGTTGGCGTACCAGATTGACTCGAGCACAAGCGCCAGTCGCGTACCTGGAGCAGCAGGCGACAATCAATCACGGCACGCGAGACGAAACTGCACTGTCAGTGTGCCAGTGTTATATATATATATATATATATATATATATATATATATATATACATTTATATATATATATACATAAATATATACATACATACATATATATATACATATATATATATATATATATATATATATATATACAGTCGCACTTTATTAAATTCAGTTTAATTATGCTTAGTTCACTCAAATTGAGTATAGTAGACAGTTCAAAATGTTTGTTCATGAAGCTCGTATCTTTTTCACGCTTCCGGCGAGAAAAGTAGGGCAACGATTTTTCCAGCGCTTCCACCGCATGGTACTTAACACACTTCTGCAGGCAGATGCACCGGCAGGTGCACAACTCGTATTCCACGTGAGGGCTCCACGGGCTGCCTTTAAACATACCATGTAGTGATAACCATGCACTATGTACCTGGTGTATACGTGGCAACACGTCGCACTATCTAAATATATAGAATATGTAGCATGTTGCACTATATATATATATATATATATATATATATATATATATAAAATATGTAGCATGGGTATAAGTTAGGTACAATACCATAAAACTCCGAAACTGGGGGGGGGGGGGGGGAATCATTTAGTGGTTTTTGTGGGTCCCATACTAGTTGCAGTTTGTTGCTGGCGAGGCATTTGCGTCATGCATTCTTCAAACCTTCCATATCAAAAACATTGGGTTGAACTAGAGCGGTTATATATACATATACATGTTTAAGTAGGAAAAAGCAACTTACGCGAAGAGAACTTCTGAATCAACGGCAGGTCATCGGGGTTGTTCTTGGGCACTACACTAACCCCACGTAGCTTTCGATACATTCGACGAAGGGACGGAATTCCGGAATTGCTCGGCCTCATTGTTTCGTTAGAATATGGCCATCCTTCGACGATACAGATGACCGAAATGAAGAACAAGATCCAAAAACCCTGCACGCAGCACATTGTATGCAGGTTCAGCAGCGAAATACTGCTCTTGCCTGTGCACGCCATCAATCCCCGCACATCTTGAGACAGCATCAACCCGTTTAATAGATAAAGCTTAGCTGCTGTGTTATGCGCCCCTGGCATAAAGTAGTGATATGTGTACACACGTTTGTCAAATGTTTAAAAAGTAATTTAACATTTTATCTATGAGTCAACATAAAGCAACTATATATATATATATATATATATATATATATAGTTTCTTTGTGTTGTGTTATATCGTTTGCATAACACACATTTAAACAAGTCTGGTACCACTGTAGAGATGCTAGCGAACTCTGAAGGTCGAAAGGGAGAGGAACCCCATGAGGCAATCCGGGCGATGCGACAATACGGCGACTAGGTATTCGCACTATGCAGAGCGCAAAGCACCAAAAATGAGTTAAGAGCTTGCGCAAAAATTTCCTAAGGCCATTGACCGCATCAGTAAAACTAATGAGGCGGGAGGGAGAGCCCCAAACAAAAGCAGAAGAAGGTTTAGAAGACCTCAGCACGGATCTTTGCGCGTAGAGTATCACGTGCTCAAACGACGGCTGAAGAAGGTGAAAGAAAATAGGCAGAAAGGCTCAGGAAGACCGGTTAGGGCACGATAATCTGCCCAGAAAAGGTACACCGGACGAATAACTCTCTATAGGCGCTACCAGAAAGCGGTGGCGTAAGCGCAGGAAAAAATAGAAAAAAAAACAAAAATTACCAAATACAAAATAGGCCAGACGCAAATCGCCGAGCAAATATTTGAGATCATAAGGGGAGAGCAGCCTAGACAGGTATTCCGTCATGTTAAGCCTACGGCAGTGGGCCGAAGGGCCCAGAAAGAGATAAAATATAATTGTTGGAACAACAAAAGAATCGGCCACAAACCAAGTGGCCCTAGACAGGCTGTCTCATCAGTTCCTCTTAATTAACGCATTTAAAGGCATGCAGCGACCTTGGCTATTCTGAGTCGCAGCGCCGCCCCAGAAGCCACTTAGTCGCTTAACTGTTCTTCCTGTACGTCAAGCCGATACGCCGCACGGCCCTGCTCTTCAGTACCCGTTAGGAGAAGTGCTGCAGAACAGTGAAATTGGCAGACGACCACCTGAGTGATCCCAAACCACAACAGCGTCTAGATTGGTACGGGAAGGTGCATACCATAAAAGTGAGTCGCCCTCCTGATCTGCTTAGAAGAGCCATGTGAAAATTGTAAAGAAAAATAGACGACGATAAATGTCTCCCACGAGACCCATGCGGAGACTGCTCTTGTCTGTTTGAGCACTCCAACTTAGCTTAGCATTCACCCCAAAGTGCCTAGTGTGGAACGCGGAGGTGGGTGTATTGGTGGGCGACTTCAACGCCCCGCACATAATCTGGGATGCACATATGTGTGATCTACATGCAGCGGTTTGCGAAGGATGTCTTCGAGAGTTCTGCGTTCTCAACTTGCTTGATCAAATGGTTCTCACTCCAACCAAACCCACCAGCTTTTGATGTCATTCTCTGCACAGACAATATCCTAGATGAATCGGAGACCCATTTTGTATTGGGCCCAGTCATCATTGATCACCTCAGCATCCAACTTTCGCTATCACTTAACATCGACTGAGGCCTACTAGAGGAGAGACTGGATTTCATTAATGTAGAGTACGATGATAATGTCAACGGATCACTGATGATCGACGGAAAGCTGGCCTGCTGTGTGATCAGTTCGAAAAACATATCTGAGCTCTACTTCCATCACACCGTTATGTCCTATGCCCCGCTAACATCCAACAGGTCACCGATGTGGATGTATCAGTGGAAATAATATTTAAGGGGCTTCAAAGCCTTGATCCAAAGGTCAACCTTCGACCGGAATTTATCTAAGACATACAGCATTACCTAGACGCAGGCGGATTTAGTCCTGGCCAGAAAGCTTTCCGGGAATCTGCTGGCAAACGAAATAGGTGGCACAGAACCTATGTGAGTTATTTGAGCACATAGGTCTCCGGGACACAACAATGGCTGCCTGCCAGATGTTTGGACGCAGATCGAGCACAGGCAATAGCCCAAGGGGCTCGTCTACATCCTCAGAGCTTGCTACGACTGCAGCCACGGGGAGCACTTGTACTACGTAGTCCAGGTGCTCACTGGCTATGGGCTTATATATAGTCAGGATCCGGAAGGCAGAGCGGGGTACCGTATGTCTTCTGTCCTCCCATGAAAAAGCACAACCTGACCGATATAACTTGAACGAAGCATGTATTTATTAATCAGGATTGCGGCCAGGACTGTCACAAAGAAGCGGAAAGGCTAAACACACATGGTAAAGAAAGCTCAAAGAGAATAACCTCAACAATCGTTCCAAAAAGGTCGACGCACGGGATTGTGACTACATCTAACCTTAATCTGAAACGGGGGACAAGAAAAGGGCCCTGGGAATACTCGGCCATTTAGTGGCCTTGAGAGTCCTAAACAGAATACTACAATAGAGTTCGTTGACAGAAAGAAGGCAGAGATATAAAACGTACACAAACAAATGAGGATCGGCGATAGTAGCACACAGATATCCGCGTTCAAATTTGACGAGAACGAAAGACGTCGCAGTACAAGCCATAACGGAGAAATAAATGAAAACCTCAGGACTTCAGTACTGATAAAAACAATTGCGTAAGCTCAACATTGGCCCTGACCCGGACAAACGTGCTGCCCACAAAACGATGAAAGGCGACCGCAGCGAGACGCTCCTACACATGAATCTAACCGGACAACTAATTCCTGCTAAAAACAGTGCAGGGTTACGGCACTTCGATAAGGGCACTAACAACTTGAAAGATAAAATCTAAATTATCAGTTTAGCTCCGTTAGATCGTATGACTAATCGTGTCGGCAAAGTGGGGCTTCTCGAAAATGCAGACAAATAAGGTATATCCGTGCCTATTCAAATCTGTTTTAGATATCTATAGTATCAGAGATTCAACAAACCTCCGCTGACAGGCATAACCCTCTGTGTGGAAAATTTGAGAGCGAACGCGAGAGCAAGTTTCATATCGATGAAAGGATAGTAGTTGTCCATGCCAGCCATGCAGAGCACCGGAGTCCGTTGTAGAACCATTAGGAAGTACACAAACTGTATTGCTACTATGCCACAATAAACGTACAGAGCTGAAAGACCTGAATAACCACACATACAATGAACAGGTTATACCTGTACACTTATATATATAGTGGGCGCGTTATGTACACCGAACGTTGATGTTAACGCCAGGGTAGTGTGGGACTCGCGCCCTTATTTCTGTGGGACTCGCGCAATATAATAATATATATTGCGCTATTTACTAAAGACGTATCCTACAGATCCGTGTTAAACTTTGGCTCAGAAAATGTATTGAAATATGATGAAATATTTGCAAACTGCGTTTACATGTTGATAGTTCATAAATTTGTGAGTATTTTGACAGTAGCAGAATGCTTTCTAAGCATTAAATCAATAATCACATTATTGTGTCAGTTACACGGTACCCACTTGAAAATCTCTACAAGACGTTATACTACCTACTACGAGGAAATCCTGGGCAAACGTAACGGTAAAACCAGTAAATCAAAGTAGTTTGTAGCGCTGTAAAAATGCCCTAAATTGTTGTCTCCACAAACGAAAACATTTTTTGCTATCAATCTTTCATAGATCAAAAGCTCAGTGTCGTTTATGCATCCGGCAGGGACGCAGAACTCTAAGCTTTCAGCCTTGCACATATGTACGATTTTTCAAGTTTTGTTGCCCTGGCTGTGAACTTAGGCATTACAACGACGTATTAGGCTGAACGCGTTTAGTGTTGTTTTGACTATCTAGGTCACAACGCAATCTTGAAGGTAACGCAAATCACTTACCAAATATGCAGGTACAGGCAATGGAAAAGAGCATGTGCTGAAGTGAGAACAATAAGATGATGAAGGCCCAATTCAGAACTACTCTGTGTTCATTCATCACGTCGTATGGCGAGGTTAGGACTCCTGATAACACGACCGGCAACAAGATGCATAGTTCGTTAAGCACGGCCTGCAATATATCCCACATGACTTTCAGCAGTCAGTTAAGTCAGTATTTATAAGCACACAACTTCAATACGAATGTTGCCACAAAAATAAGTTAGCACTCCCGTCAACACTAACCTGTTTTGCCATATTTTTTTTATCCCCTTTAACGGAAACCGTTTTGCGCCCGGAAACATCAGGACGCAAAGTCAGAAGAAACTTCTGCATAAGAGTACGCTAAAAAAAACTAGGGACGCTCTGGCGTGACTGAACTTGTCACAGACACCTTGGCAAGAAATGAAAGTGTTGGCCAAATTAATATCACATTACTTCGAATCGCACCTGTGTTTTTCAACGTCTTTTCAAGCGCCTTTACCCGGCTTAAAATACACCACTATACATGGGGCATATCGATAACTCAACCACGCAAAGTATGTGAGTAAACGCTAAGCTGAGTAGTTTGTCAGATGCCTAACATATGGGCCTTAGTAGAACGGTACCGCGAGGAACTGTTCACTGAATACACTGCCTACACCATGTGTGGTTGGTGTATTCAAAGCCGGGTGTGCGTTTTGCTATTTTCTCGGTTCAAGTCAATTACAATCGAGTCGTTGCGTTTGAAAAATATAAGCAACTGCTGGCGGTAACTGCGCTCTTAAATAAGTTTTAGCCTTTTTCTTATTTCCTCGATCTTCTACCCCAGATGAACGCCGAAAAAGCGCCACAGAGATCGACAAACACTTTGTCCGCATTTGGCTGCAATGCTAGCCTAATACTACAAAAGAAAAAGTACTCAGCTGGGAGATTCAACGAAAAACGGGTCGGTAGACATGCGTAGCCACTATCGAACTGCCCACGATTCACGACGTCAGGTTAGCACGCCGTCATCAACCGTTTTGCCGACAGAACAATATAATGATAGTACATGGCCTGAGTGACTTACCTCAATGGCTCCAGCGGCGGACCAGGCAAGCGTGTTCATTATACGCGGTATTCCGAAGGAGATGAGTACAAGATGATACTTCCACTTTCTCTCCTCGACTATTTGGTGAAGAATAGCGATCATCCGCAATGTCAGACAGACCGTTATCAGTATAGGTAGTAGCTGGTAGTAGTTCTAAAAAACGCCATGCGACCACACAACAAACACATTAAGTGTCTGTCGTCAATTAATTGACCGTCTTTCATCATAATTTAGTCGTCGCGTCGACTTACACTAGACGAGCTTCATTTTTAATAATAGGTTGTCTAACTGTTTGATTAGAGCGTTCACGCTAACAATTCTCGAAGAAAAAACGCGCTGCCCATATAGCATTAGCGTCTGCATAAAAGTGTTAAATTACGGCTCAAGGGGGACTCCCCACTGCGTATGCATGTTAGTAAATTTAACGCTATTACCGCTAACGTAAACTTTACATTGCCATCGGCCAATCGGTCTTTGAGTGTTATGGTATCCGATCGTCCCTTATTTAGCCTAAATTTCTGTTATAGCCAACATCGTTATTTAAATACTCGGTAATTTCTCCCTAATAGTATAGACTTTTTACGCTTAGAGGTAAAAACTATGCCACAGGACCTGGTGAGCAAAGCTTATCTTATACTGTAATTAACTACATACTTACAGGAGATGCTTTAGCAGATAGATAGCGTTATCCTAACGTAGTAGCGTGAGGGTACAACTTTTTAGCATATTCTCCTCACGGCTAAGCACAACAGTCGCGCACAAATGCTTACGTTTTTTTGTGTCGAAATGAATCGTGGATAATGCGGGGAGTCTTATCAGAACTGTCTTTATCAGAACTGAAAATGTGCACTTAATCCGCGTGATAAGATAGAATAATTTATATGTAAGCAGCCACTCGAAAAGAGAAGAATTGTAGATTGAGTTCGAGACGATTTGTCATTCGATGGTGCCCATCTCTTAGCTCTCCTCCAGCAGTGGTTGTTTGGGCATCGTTCCACAAAGCCGAAAAGCGTTGCCATGCGTATGATTAAATCCTGCTCGGGTAAAAGTCTTCGCTCATGTGAACACTTAAAAACCTCTCTTTTAGTCGAGTCAGACCGGGAATAGCCGAAAGTTGCATCCAGTTACTCAAATATGGTATCGGTTTCATTACCTAAACTTATCATGATAGCCTGCTAATATCTGCGGTGGGCACCTGGAGCCGGTAGGGGGAGCGATTTTGTGGAAATTTACTTTTCATGACGTTTGCTCGAAGCTTGTTATCGCTAAGCGGAATTTCAATCCGAGTGTTTTTTTTTATGTCGGTGTAGCAAGCAAGACGTTATCGTAGAAGACTCGAATTTGTGTAATGCTAACGACAACAAATTCCACTTTCCGTTGGCATGCGCATTCGTGCGTGAGTCGATATAACCCTAGAGGCGTTGTTACTGCAATGTAGCTTTAATGCTCTTTTTCAACATAAGTTGCGTAAATGCATCGGCTATGTCGATTTTTTGGAAATTTGGTCTTCTACCCCGGGGCTATCAGAACACGTTAAACCGTTAGCATCTTGCAATTCCTCGACTTGACTTGTTGATTTCAACTAGGTTTGAGTTCTATATGGATGCGCATTTTGCCATACAGGTACTATTGGGGGAGCCTAGTCGTCATGCTATACCGGGTTGATCGGACCTTCGTCGAATATGGATCGTACTTCCCAGTCGGTCTAGGCAAAGCACACGCCTTGGTTTTTCCTGAACTATACTGACAGAAGAAACCATGGTTTTAAGATATATATATATATATATATATATATATATATATATATATATATATATATATATATATATATAGTTTAGTTCGCATTTTAAGATGAAACATAAATATAATATAATATTGTAGCGGCGGTGGCTTAGGCGGTTAACGCACCGTTCGAAACGGGCGTTGCCACGGCAACCACGGTTAGCAAAACAATCGCTAGTTCGAGCCCCGGTCGTGCTGGTTGAATTTGTTGGACGTGGTTGTCATTGCCCTGCTGCTACATACCTCTGCTGGAGAAAGCCTATATAATCCCAGTACGAGAACGCGATGACGATAGATGCATTTAGACGATATCGTGCCACAGGCAACTTAGACCATTACGAGCGTCTAAAATGTGGTTGTCAGTGTTAGAAAAATTCTTTATTATATACAATTTGAACACTTTAGCAACCTAGCGCATGCCTGTGAGCAGAACCGGCAACGGCATTGATCGCCCACATGGTGAAACCCTTGGGTCAGACACACCAAGTGATGGTAGCTATGCACAACGTACCTTGTGTACACGTGCCGACTAGGGCATGGCATTCCAGCTCAAAGTTAGTAAAATTTTACCGCTGAAAGATGGCCCCGCGCCTGACAAGGCTGTAGCTCAACATTAGCGCAATCTTAAGCTTAAAAAGAGGCACTGCCGCATTATCATACCAGCGCTAATCCTCCACAAGCAGTTTCTTGTAGTCGACCATAAAACGCCCTACGATCAGCGGGCATATCTGGGCATCGGGGTGTAAAGCCCGTGCTCGACGCAGGTGCCCCAAGACTTCCTAGAGTTTTAGGTAGCAGGCCTGTGCAAACCAAGGCGCTCGTTGGTGCCTTGGTTTTGAGAAGGGACGCGCCCGCCTTTTCTTGCACTTCATCTTAACTACAGCATCCTTAACGATAGCCTCCGTGCGTGGTTGCTTTGTGCAATGTTAAAAGTTAATATTAGCAGCCCTAATTGGCGCATTAATGCACGCAACTCTAGCTGCCGACGCGGGGCGCGCCACTGGCCAGGCACACACAGAGACGCCGCAGAAAAGTTTCTACTAAGTATGTTAAGCAAACCCTAGTAGTGCAGTACTTCAATTGCTATCTACTATTCTGCGGATCCTTCATTTTTAATCGTTGAAAAAATGAAATTTAGGCCAAGGCACACACTTCTAGCCATTAACATTAATGTGCACAGGAAGACCATGATGATCCGTGTCAGGCGCATGATACCAATTATTTTTGAAGAGTTTAAGCACTGTATATAAAGAAGTTTTTACGACACAAAGATGTCGAGCCCGGTGGCGTGGTGCATTGCGCTTGCGCCTCGCGACCGGAGGAGACACATAGCAGGTGCGCGGGTTCGAGCCCCACCGTTGCACATTTGTATTTATGGGGGTAGTCCGTCAATGAAGCAATGTGGAAAACAGTTCCGTAGACGTTAACTCTTGGCTGAGAACTGTCAGCCCGAAAACTTTAACGACATAAAGATGTGCTGTCCATCTTGATATTGCGGCTGGCTTCTACTTAGCCTTGCTTACATGACTGACCGAACCAGAGTTGTGAGTGCCCTCTTTCATTTACACCTATATGCCGTGTAGTTTAGGTTAACATATCAAACTTATTTACCTGCAGGAGAAGAATCCGCCTCCTATTGAGCTGGCTAGTCCGCCTACCTGTCCGCCTGCTGATTTTTGGCCACTATTAGGTCAGCCACTATTTTTGTTACATAGCGGCCAGCTTCTGCCGATGACCGCGGTAGGTCGGAAGCCTGAGTTTATCCTGTACCTTCTTTAGTATAACAGAGTTGGTATGACCCTACTTTTTCTTCGATGATCGACACTTGTTGCCTGCATCGCAATTGAATTGTTCCAATAGGTTCAGAATAGACTGGTTGCCTGACCAATCACAGTGCCCGGAACCACAACGAAGCCTGCCCCGAACCACAATATGAAATCTGCTAATGAAAAATTCGCTATATAGTGCGTGAGGGCAGAACTCCAAACAGACGAGAGCGAGAAGGGTTTAGACTCTTGCTCTAAAATAAACTTGTTGTTCGATCCAGCTCTACGACAGCCAGCTTTACCTCGACGACATCATGCAACATGTGCCGCTGCAAAAAGCAGTAACGACTTTGGGAAGCTTGCAATAGCACCTGTGCATAACCTAGCACTTAACCAGAATATATGCACCTAAAACTTGAACAATTTGGGGAGCTCTTCAGACTCACAACCAAATAACCCGTACTACATTTAGGTGATATGCTAGAACCACAGCGAATAATTTACGATATAGTAATGGCACGGTAGAAATAGCTAGAAAGCAGCACCATTGGCCTACTGTTTGTTTCACAACCGTGTCAATAGCGAAGTCGAACGCCGATTGGGGCTTCACTATCATTCTACCAGGACAACCTTCACTGAACACATCGTCGAGACAGTCTGCGCAGCTCAATCTTTCTTTATAGAGAGGTTAGCGACATCGGGCGACTCTCCGTCCCGACGGCGGCGGTAACACTCGTCTACCTCAAGATTGTTCCAACGCAAATGGATGACCTTGACAGGGTATGGGAACATACACTCGGGCAAACTTTGGTTTGCTTGAAAGGTATTTGACAATGTACATGGGTCGAGCCTCGGATTGGGAAAGCAAAGTTGAACAAATCCGACGGAAGTTTGAAGGCCTGCATATTTTCAGTGCCTCTCACCTCTGGTCTGGTCTTGCTGTGGCAATCGCCACGTCTGTACCAGATAATGACACCTGATATTGCTCATGTTTATGATCACCTGACCTGTTGTGTATGAAGCATCATGCGTCTGCCTGCCTGGCCTTTAAGAAAATATCGCTGCACTGCCTTTCTCGAATGACAAGCCAAAAGCAGCTGACAACAGTATAAGTCATAATGTTTTATACATAACCAATATGAGTGCAATAATTGTGATGCAGATATTAGGGTATTTAAAAACTTTCCAAATAAAATATAATTATCAATCCAATTTCTTTGAAATGGGCTAAAAACTTACTCCATACTAGGTTACTGACTGAATCCCAAGTAAATTATCAAATACCATACCAAAATAAATCAGAAATACATTTTCGAATATTAGGCAGCAGAAGAGTTCATAAACAATATAAACAAGCATGTGTGACATACATAATACATGTGGTAAAGATACTTCCAAAGACATATCAATTGACAATAATACCTCTAAAGACGCATCAATAGACATTCCGTTGATGTCATCTAAGAGAACGGAGAATTTCCTTTTCTTGTCTCTCATCAAATAAAACGCAATTTTGCTCATAATGTACAAAGTACCGTCCTTTATGAGTTCCAATTCGCGGCGTAAGAGCTTGGTATTTGTATTCCACAGAATCCTGAAAAGTGCAAATAAAAACGATTTATTGATATGTGTTGCAATTAATAATTTTACGGTTCCGCTGTTAAATGAGTCATGTTCTAAGGCACTCATTATCCATCTAAGACAGTCATTATATATATATATATATATATATATATATATATATATATTGATGCAAGTTCTTGCCGATTTGGTGTTCAGTCGTTTTGGAGGCTTGCGGTCCCTTTCCTCTGGGCAATATTAGCATGGGGAGGGGTTTATGATGGAAGGCGACGAAATGCCAATTCGGAGTGCTTTGCTGTACGAGTTCCACAACAATCAGTTTCGTAGTAGAGATTTTTGCCTAATGATGAACCAAGTCCCGGTCAACCATTTTTGCCTAAAGAAGGCGTTCTGTGCTTGAAGCTACAACGAAATTAAACGGTGACTCCTCGAGAACTCTAACCAAGCAGCCATGTTTAGGATTGGTTAAAAACTCGGAAGAACCGAAGCTCTATAAGTAGGTTCCTCGAAACGCCTCGATCGCCGAGTGCATAAATCCTCCTGTTAATCTGAGTGTATGTACAGAGATATAATAATATGTTGAATACAGATTCAATATATAGTAACGAATACATTGCTTATGCGTACGTTAAACGAAAAATACAATAACATAATGTGACAGCCAAGAGCAGTATGTACATGAGCTGGAATCGCCCGTAGGCGGCAAGGACGGTCAGCAAAGATCACGTCATCATTTCATTCGTAATTAATAATATTCAGAACCACTTCTATGTTTATCCAATTAAACAGGAGTTTTTATTTGTAAGTAAATACATTTCCTCAATTACCAAATGGATTTTCAAGTATTCTGTTTAATATCAGGCGGCACTGATTTGAATAGGCTCACATCATTTTTATTGGCAGTTTTGCAACTGGTCGCCTCCTTAAGGTTGTTAACAGATAGTCTAATTGTTTAAATATGATTGAACAGTTATGTTGAAGTACATATAACTCATTAGTGTTAGTGAGTAACAGTTTAGTTACAAGAAATGCGCATAGTTTGATCATGTCGAAAAGCCCTGTGGTCGGTGACACCATCGACATATTTTTTTTTGTAATTCAAACAGGATATCAACAGTTGAGCGGAATGGACCGCAGCCGAGGTAACGAATTGTAATTGTGAAAGAACAGCAACACCAATATGCACCTGCAAACATATTAATGTTAAATGCTTATCATATTTTAGATTATCCTGGACTAGCATATCCAAATACGCAATGTTATACGAACTCGTAATATGACATCCAATCCAATTACAAGCATCTAAATGCATTGCACTCACTGCCATTATATCTTACACATATACCATAACAAAACTTACAAGCACATGTGTCACAGGGTTCATGATTAGTGAGGAGGTGAAAATCGTGCATAGAAAAACGGGCGGTTATATACCTATTTCTCCTGCCCATGCCCTTCCATTCGCATCTAACCATTGCATCGTGTCGTATAAAAATGTGGGTCAATCTGGGCTAACTTCTCTTCGTATTGCCGTATGAACTTGCTGTGTGCGGGGGTGTCTAGGAGCTCAAACAGTTTTTTTACCTGTTTCACGAATAGTGGAGGATTGCACAGCAAATCCGTGGGGTGGTTGTGCGCCTATGTATGTAAGCTCAGTACCCGTTAAAAAAAAGCTGGTTTTACCCTAACGAGTGCGCCAAGGGGCGCTTAGCTTGGCCCACCTAAGCTGGATATCGGGCTAGCGTTGCCTTAATCGAGGGCATCTAGGGATTCTTAAGGGCTGTCGCCGCAATCAAGGCTTTTCGGGAGCTCTCCTTTAGGTGTGCTAACACACTTCATGGCAGTCGTTGTTTACAATCTCACCGGTGCGGACGTGTTCGTGTGTGGCTCTTGGAAAGTATCTCTAAATTTAGAATTTAGTGTAGAAATCCATAGACGTTCGCGAGCTTAGCAACCTTTGAGACCAGAAGAGTCGACTAGCGTGAAACTTTGCTGCTAATTTCGGTGCGAATTAACTATACGTGCAGTGTATACCGGAACAGCCATTGTCATCATCATCATCACCTCTCAACTTCATAATCATTTGCCAGCACTCTGTGTCCATTACCACCCTTTGTTATCATCAGCACTCCACAGTCAGCTTCATCACCTTCATCGCCGTTATCGTAAGTTTCATCTCCATCTTCACCATCTTCGTCAGTTTCCTCTCCACCCTCACCTTCAACATCCTAGTCATCATCATCGCTGTGTTAAGCCTTTTTTCATTAGTTTCTTCATTCAGCACCATCATCATCATTGGAACAGCTTCATCATCATCATTGGAACAACTTCATCATCATCGTCGAAACACCATCGGCATCATCTTCATCATCATCATCGGAACACCGGCATCATCCTCTTCATCATTCACTTCAGTTGGCGATCACCCACAGTCACCATCACCGGCCTCCATCACTAAGTTCATCATTGGCGTCGCCGCGGCTTCCAACCCCTTTACGGTAATCAATATTATATTATCGAACGCTATTTGCAGTCCGGCCTGCGTTTGCCTGTAAACAAACAATACCTTGTTTGTAAACAAGCGCAACGCAGCAGCTGGCCATGCAGCGAACGCCGACGAAACAGCAAGGAGCCACCTGAAGCACGCACGTCGCTGCACGTAGATCGTGCAGTGGCAGCGGATGAACGCATTGCTGAATCAATCAGTAATGCGGGCAGTGCAGCTTGTCATTCAAAAACGAGTTGTGGAAAGCGGGCCGCGTCAAGCCCGGTGGAAGATGCCCGCAGCAAAGGCATGCGTGTGTCGCAAGCTGAATGCTCCCCAGCGAACACGGAGGATGCCAGCGAAACAAATGAGCAGAAATCCGATATATCCGACGAGGCGCACGTCAGCGAAGACACTGAGGGCTGGAACGTCGTTGGGGCGGGTGGAAAAGTCATTAGAAAGAACGCAACTCCAAAGGTTAAAACGAACGAGCGGCCTGAGGCGATTATTTTTGCCGCTGATAATAATTTGCTGGAGACAAATTTTAACGCGGTTTGCGCTGATGTCGCTAGACACCTTAACGGAAAAGTTGAGGAACCTCGTTTCACACGAGCCGGTGAACTCGTTATCGTCGCAGAAGAAGCAGAAGACAGAGCGACTTTGCTAAGTCTAACCTCGGTCGGAGGTATCCCGGTTCAGTCTAGAGTGAGCGGCCAAAGATCAACAGTAAAGGGGAAAATCTGCGGTGTGCATCCGTCACTCAGCGACGCAACTATTGTTAACGCTTTGGAGTCACTAGGTGTCACTGAGGCCTTCCGAGTCAGAGCTAAGAACGTCCGAACCGGTATAGTTACGGCCACTGACCAAGTAATTCGAACCTTTTCTGGAATTGATTTCCCGACGGAAGTTCGCCTGGGCCTAAAAACACACGGGGTAATGCTCTATAGGGAGCCGCACCAATGTTACCGCTGCTACAGCTTAGACCACATCAAGCCGGACTGCCCCTGGACGGCTCCTCGTTGCCGCCGCTGTGGTTCCACGAACCATATTCGGAAAGATTGCAACCAAGCGGCAAAATGCTGCTTGTGTAAAGCAAACCATGAAGCCACTTACGGAAGTTGCCCGCACCGGCTTCGCCGTATGGAGCAGGTGAAAAGGTCAGCAATACGAGTCATACAGAAAAAACCCGATGCCGTACCAGTTAAGATCTGCGCACCTGTTGCCGATATTCAACCATCATCGTCATTTTCGAAACGGTCTTTCTCGGCTGTGGTCCAGAACGGGGTAAAGTTACCTGCGGCGCCTCCCAAGGCCCAGCCCGCTGCTTCTACGGTGATCAAAGAGCAAAAACAGATTACCAATGACGTACTTCAAACTAACAACATTGAAAAGGTGGTGCATTGTGTCACGGAAAAGATACTACCAATTATAATCGACGCCATAGTTGCGCAAATTGGAATGGCAATTCAAAAAGCTTTTTCGAATGCTCTCCCCAGCTTGTCCGTTCAAGCGGCGCCGTCTATAATCCCTGGCGGCTCCCCTGACATGGCTTCGGACGGTTTTCGCGGACAGCTAGAACTGGCTCTCCGCACAGCGCTCAATTCGAGTATAGCGGAGCTACCTCATCGGGCAGCTCCACAACACACGACTTCTATTGTGACGCCGTCACTGCTGGCATCGTCACCGGTGACGAGCACTGGCGGTGGAGCAGCTAGTGTCAATACGGGGTCCTCTACTCGCGATCCCAATGACGAATAGACAACAGGACATTCGTCAGTGGGCGACGCCGATGACGCAGAACAACACCACGGCGCCATCAACCGCGGCGTCGACAGTACGATCTCCGGCGCCGATCTCACCATCAACTGCCCTCACTCGCACTGTTCAACGACTGTCCGCTGTCCGTCAAAACCTTAAGATGCTCTCGATAGTTCCGCGTGGTGTCAGGCCCACAGTCGCAGCCGAACTGACCAACACGATCAAGTCGATTTGCACAACAAATGACCTGTATTCGTGGTCCCGTCTGGCTCACTTCGCAACAACTGTTCTCACTATACCTCGGCAAAAAATAAAAGGAAGCTCATTGTGTTCACTTGTTCGGGACAACCTCAGTCGATTTAGGAGCCGTTCCCCCCTTGATACCACCATCATTGCCAACAAGTGCGCGGCGCCGAAGACTAGCAGAAACGATAATAGGCAAAGAGCCCGGGAGGTACAGGCAAAGCTGGCTCAGGGGGATGTTTCTGCAGCAGCACGCATTCTTATCTCAACGGATTTAATGGCTTCACAAGACTCCAACACGCATCGCACACTTAGCGAAAAACATCCGGATATGCCGGAAACATCGGCTTTTCCGCCACCGCCCAGAGACGTTCCAGCAGCCGACCAAATCAACATCACCCCCTTGAAGTCAGAGCAGCAATCCAGAGTTTCCCAAACAGCTCAAGCGGAGGCCCTGACGGCCTCAAGCCTAGACACCTTAAAGACCTCATTGGAAAAGGCGCTCAAATCTGCCCTCTCCTCCTTGCTCTGACGGATTTCTGCAACCTTGTCGTGAATGGCCGCCTACCAGGGTTCGCACTTAGTAATTTCTATGGAGCCAAACTTATAGCCTTAAAAAAGAAGGACGGTGGTCTCCGCCCAATAGCAGTCGGAAATACCCTGCGGCGACTGGCGGGTAAAGTGCTACTCCGCAAATTCATGGCGCAGATTGTCGAAAAAATTGCTCCCGTGCAACTGGGTTGTGGAGTTAAAGGAGGTTGCGAGGCTGCGGTCCACGCTGCGAGAGCCTTTGTAAATATCAACTCGGGATCAAATAAGGTTTTGATAAAACTTGATTTTAAAAATGCCTTTAATTCCCTCAGAAGAGATGCGATTCTCGACACTGTCAGATCAGACTTTCCAGCAATTTATCCCGCGGTCTATCAGATGTACAGAAGTCCATCGAATCTCTTTTGGGGGAAAGAGATAATACTATCCAAATGTGGGGTACAGCAAGGAGACCCTTGTGGCCCGGCTTTCTTCTGCCTGACAATTTGCCAACTGCTTTCCGCTCTAGAGTCGGAATTTAAGCCATGGTTCTTAGACGATGGAACGATTGGCGGTACTCTTGATTCCGCGCTTAGTGATGTGAAAAAGGTAATCGATTTTGGTGTCACCTCTGGATTGCAACTTAACGCGTCAAAGTGTGAGCTGCTCATTTTATCATCCGACAACGCTTTTCGTGACGAGTGCTTGCGCCGGGTGCAGAACCTGCTTCCTGACATCAAGCTATGCACCGATGAAGACATCGAGCTTCTTGGAGCTCCCCTCACAATGGCCTCAGCAAAACTTGCCCTGAACAGGAAGTGCGAGCTTATGGATCTCTGGTGTTCTAGGTTAGAATCCCTGGATGCGCATCCAGCACTATACTTAATGCGAACTAGTCTTTCGACACCAAGACTTATTTATATTCTCCGTTGCACGGACACGTCTGCCCAGAGAGACATTTTACAACAATTTGACGAGAAGTTACGACAATGCGTGAAACAGGTGTTAAATTTGAATTTGGATGGAGTAAGTTGGGACCAGGCCTCCCTTCCTACCTCAGCCGGAGGTCTGGGAATCCGTCGTGCAACGGATTTAGCCCAACCGCATTCTTGGGCTCAATCACTACATTGCACGAGCTGATTGTATCTATATCTCCTCCGAACGCCAAGCCATTCCTAGAACGGCTTATGGAGTCCAAAAAGGAGGAATTCGCCGCCCGCCACCGCGTGGTGCTTGATGACGCACGTCAGTCTACCTTGGACGCTTTCGTAGTCAAAGCTATTCAGAAGAAAATCCTGGACAATACTGTCGATACACTTGGCAAAGCACGCCTTCTAGCAGCCTTCAATGAATCAAGCGCCAAATGGCTACAAGCCATTCCCTCGCCGCAGCTGGGGACGATGCTGGACAATACAACACTCCGCATCGTTTCTGGCCTGCGGCTAGGGGTGGCCGTTTGCGCGCCTCATGCTTGCTCCCTTTGCGACACACCGGTGTCGCCGAGGGGAGAGCATGGCCTCAGCTGTTCTAGAAGCTGCGGAAGACACTCGCGCCACGCCGCTCTTAACGAAGTTATTTCAAAGGCGCTGCAGTCCGCTAACGTGCCCTGCAGAAAAGAGCCAGTCGGACTGGCAACGGACTCAGCCTTACGGCCAGACGGGATGACCCTGGTTCCCTGGTCCTCCGGAAAGGCCCTTGTGTGGGACGCAACCGTGTGGGACACACTGGCGCCATCTTACAGGGATCGAGCCTCAAGATCAGCAGGCGCTGTTGCCAATTTAGCGGAGCAGCGAAAATGTTTGAAGTATCGCGAGTTGGAGGCAACCTTTATAGTACAGCCAGTTGCGATAGAAACAATGGGGGTCATGGGCAAATCTACAGTAAGTTTCCTGAGAGAAATTGGGAAAAGAGCGGCAAGTGAGAAGGATGAAAAAAGGGCGGGAGAATTTCTGCTGCAGAGAATATCCATTGAAGTGCAACGTGGAAACGCGGCCGCGGTGCTAGGCTCGCTGCCCTCAGGCAGTGGTTTACTGGGGTTGACCTAATTTTGTAATACAAGTGTACTGCGTATAATACAAATAAATATGGGCTGTATCGTCAAGCACTTGTAAAGGTGTCTTCATGGCCTCTGTCCTCTGCATATTTATTGGCAGTAATACTACGTTCACATACGCCGACAAAGTAGCCAGCGCCTGTTGCAAATGATATCTGGTGCTATTTTAGAGTAGTAGATCGTCGGCATACATGATTATCGCCCTAAGTAACTTGTCTACGCTTCTACACTTGGGTGCTCCACTCTACCGTCGTTTAGGATGATTTGATTGGACTGTAGCACGTCCTTCATCAGTGGCAACAGTCCCAATTCGTATTGGGACACCGATTTCGGCGAGTTTAAGCAGGGCTCGAGTTCTAGAGCCTGAAGTAAACGCAGTTCGGAAATCTACAAATACGCGGTATAAAAGCTGTTCCTTTTGTGTCAAGGTTTGCTAGATGTTTGCAAGAAGGATTATACATGCAGCTAGTGGTGACTTCTGCGCGCGGACGCCATGTTGTTCACGTGGTAAGGCCCTTTTGTACTCGATAAACAACGCTAGACAAGCGGCTAGGAGGCTTGCAAGCAATTTGTAAGCGCAGCTTTTCTTGGCGATGCCCGCCAGGAAGGGGGTTCGGTCCGCGGTCTATAACGCCATAAGAAATAAGTGCCATAACGCACTGTCTCCACGCTGCGGGTAGTCCACCGTTGTAAACAGCTATGAAAGTGTGCGGTCATTGTGACTGCCTGCTGGCCCGGGTGCTTTGTTTCTCGCGAGTTTACGCGGTTGCCTCCGCCACTTTTTGGACAGTGAAGTATTCGTCCAGCTGGGTTCTCCATTGCAGATTCTTTTCTGACCAGACAGACGTTAGAGTGGGTACTGGCTTTGGCACTTGCCATGCGAGCTGATAATAGGTCTAAAATTGCCATAAGGTAGATGACGTTTAATTGGACATGCAGATTTCTCCTGTAAAGTGATACGGAGCCACATGTATAGATTTTGTTCAGCCTTCTGGAGCAGTCTGGTCTCCAGTTGTGGCTCGCCTTGCATTTTGGCATTCCGCAGAGTTTGTCGGTAGATGGATCTCGTGGCTGCGAACAGAAGTCTCATCTCCAGCCTTATGCGTTCCAGCTGCTTTGCTTGGTAGTGAATGGCCTTCGTATAATTTAGCAATAGCGCTCTAGAGTTTGAACATGCTAGCGCACTCATTTTAAAGCATGGATCGAGCTTGGTTAACTAAACGTTCAGCAGTTGCGCATACGAGAAAGGTTACATCTTGGGTATTAGACGTTGTTGCATTTAGACAGTAAGAGCCGTATCTGCCGCCGTTGTTGAGTACCTTTATTTAAATTCCATTTATTTGCGCGGGCAAGTAACGGTCGCGGAATGCCGCGGAAATGCCAGTTCGCGCGGAAAACCCCAACGGACGCGACTTAAGGGGCTCAGTCGTACGAACGTCATCGCAGCAATAAAAAGCTTCATAGTCAGCCGTCAGAGAGACGGTAGATAACTAAGTAAGGCAAAGTGCTTGTGTCTTCTTCTCTTGGTGTAGAAAGTGTCGTAACTCGGGGCAAAAGCGACATAGACGAGAGCTTACGGTTGACAAGATAGTCAACAGCCGCCTACGTGCTTATTCAGAGGTTGTCTAGATATATTTTTGAGGCCGATTTATGTAGTTTGTAAATTGGCTTTTTACTTCAAATATTAAAAACAAAAGGAGCCTACTATTTTATTTTCTGGTATGAACCCTGGGTTTCTGCTATACAGAAGGTCCCTTAATTTCCTAATAAAACTAATAAGGCTTTTATGTATCATTATTCAAGTTTTAAACTGCATCTTGTTATCGAATGTCATTCGTTGAGACGAAATGGCCCCATAGTATCTACCGTGACTACTACAGAGGCATTTAATAATTATATATATATATATATATATATATATATAACTATATATATATATATATATATATATATATATATATATATATATATATATAATATATTATATTTATACACTAATTATATATATTAGTGTACGAGTATATATAATTCTTATAATTATATATACAATAGCATACAACGCTTGCATATAAAGTATTAGTCGACAAGTATACATGAAAAACTGAATTTAAAAGCTCCAAACGGGGTATGACCAAAAATACGCACATGTTATTGAAAAGAAAAGGCGAATTGTTGTCGAGATGCGGCGTGATCGAAATCGCCACCTGTAGAACCCCTTCGACGCGTGACAGAAGCACTTCAACTTGGACTAAACGGTCATTTAAAGTCGAATTAGTCTTCTTCACCTAGTTTCCAGGAAACAAAATTAAATTTCAGCTAACACTGGCAGCCTATCATTATAGCATTCTACTCGTTATCCCATACAGAACAGATATTTATGCGTGCCGGAATAAAACGTATAATGGCACTCCTGTATGCGATGTAATTTAATAAATGTTTGAATAGCCCGGATTAAATGTGGGCAATGCCAAATCTCAGGAAGCTCGGTTGGGTATGCAGACGATGTTTTTTACTTTTTAAAGTGGCTTATTAAAATCAATATCCACTTGAGGCTGAAAGTGATCGTTACAAATTATCGTGGCTCTTAGTTACCTGGATCCCTTGCGCAATTTCCTCGCTCAGTAAGTCTAATCCCCTCCGCGTCCAAAGTGGAAAATTCTTCGGGTTCTTGCTGAATATATTGTCCACTGTGCGTACGCGGAAAAAACGGACAGCTGGATGAATTGTTCCAAGCTAAATAAAAAGAAGATAGACGTTAATAAAATATTGGCACACTACACACTATTTAAATAATAGGGTCATAAATGATCCAACGACGATTTGTAAATAGTTTATATGTACGGTTTCTAGATAGTAATTTCGCCACACTACCGGCCCAAAATTGTAGCTGAGCTTTCCGGCCGTGCCGTCCGTGTGTGCGAACTTCATTTGCCAGTTAGTCCCCTCAAAAAAAAGTAGCATTTACGATGTACTGGCATGTCGTTTATGTCATTAAGTTACGGGTTCGATTCTAATACGACGTATATTGAGCGGATGTCGAGGGCCTGTTCTTCGTGTATCCCAGTAATTTCGAACGACGATAGGTTTATTATATTATGCACCATACACTTTGACTCAAGCACACTCCTGGCATAAAGTAACATGACATACCAACAGTTCGCATCACGGTTGCGCCGATAACAGAACGCGCACTAAGGAGAAGCCCTGGATAAGCATTATGAGACTTGGAGGAGGCAGGGAACTACAACTAAAAGGGACACGATGCAGATTGCACCACGGCGAAAAGGCTTGCTGATGATGATGCCCTGTTCCAGAAGAGAAGCGGTTACTATTCACAGGCTACGTTGCGCTAAAGGGAAGACGCAGATCACCAGGTTCCACATTAAAGTTGCGCAAAGCCCGCTATGTAATGTATGTTTGGCACGTGATGATATATTGCATGTCCTAGATAAATGTAAAAAATACAATACTGAGCGGAAAGTATGGGAGAACGCTGTAGCTGCTGATCAAGTCGATGCAACCCAACTTACTATTCGTATGAAAGACCAATATATAGAGGAATATAATATATAGAACTCTTACAATTTGTTAGAAATGCTAAATTAATTGTCTAAATGAATGATATATAGCTGGCCTGAGTAGGGCTGACAAGCAGTCAAATGTGACGTGCTCTGGGTTTCTGAGATAAAACCTTCAATTGTAATTACTGTTACAATAAACTTTAATAAAAAAAGGAAGACTATTTACACGTCGCAAATAACTTAGGATAGTCATCTCTTTGGTATGTAGACCTCTTATCGACAACCGTCAACGCCGCAGAGTAGCCGCTAGAGAAGCCATCGCCCGCACCGCAGCTTCGTCCGAGCAGTTAAGGCAAATGGACATTTAAAGTAGTGTTCTTTTTTTTTTTTTCTGGGAGGTTTCGGTAATGCATGATGCACATGCGCCACTAGCAGCCTGCGTGACTAGTGTGAGACTCGCAAACCCACTAAACCCGGATTCCTCCCCTCCCCCCAGGCTCGGTATTACTTTGGCCGTAGTGTCCTGGAAGTAGTGTCCTGCTCGCCCCAATCACACCCGAGCCAGACAACAAGGTACCGACAGTCACCAGCAATACACACACACACACAAGCAGTAGAACCAGATACAGCAAATTGGACCGTGACAAGAGCAGACGAAAACGTTTCATAGTCCACCTTGCAACGTACCCACTTCTAAAGAATCGTTTTCGTATGCTTAAAAGTAGCACCTGATTCACGCTTCGAAAGGGCGGAGAAGATGTGCGGCCCACCGTGACTGATAGCCTTCTAGTTGGCAAACACATACACAGCGTCGTTCCGGCCTCATTGAGCGTCGACGACCCTAGCTTACGTACAGGTATGATAGGATTCTTCTTATCAAAGGGCGGCTTCTTGGATTACTGCGGGACTCGAAGTAAGCCTTGTTCATCAAGGCGAAACGAGTACAAGACTATCTTGGATGTATGTGGCAGTTGCTCCTCGGCTTTGACTCCACGCGGCTCTTCGGCGCACAGTGAGTAGCCTGCGTTCACCTAATACCATGCAACTCGACAGTAAGATTAAGTTTCTCCTTTGACGGCCTTGGCAGCCGGCAGCAGAGGGCCACGGACACGCACAATGTTAGCAACAATACGAATGGCTCCTTTCCAACTGCTGCAGCGATTCAAATCTAAAGACCCTCATCTGTGCACCTGTGTGTCTCCTCCGGTCGCGAAGCGTAGGCAAATGCAGCACGGCATCGAGCTCGACAGCGATTCAAGTCTAGGTGCAGCGTATCGAATAGCAGCTGCGGCGCCGATCCGTAGTTCGTCAGCCTCTGATTCCGTCTTAATTAAGCTTACCACGCTGGGTCAGACCAACCTTCAGTCAGCGTTAACCTTGAGATCTCCTTCTGAAATTCGACGTGTCGCTAGATCGGCGATGTACGGTTGACCACGGTATACGGAATCGCTTATTAGGTCTAGATCGTTTCTGTATCTCAGCCACACAATAATTCGAGAAGGGTTTCCATTAAGATGACTACTCCGCCGATAGCCAATAGCAGGTGACGGGCAAGTCCGTCGAGCAAAAGATTCGTTCCAATCTGACGAGTATTCGTTGGGCAACAAAAGCGCCTAGGAAAATCGAGGGAAGCACAGCCATTAATTCCAGTTTTGGTAAGGCTTTCAAGATTTAGACATTAAGCCAAGATGGTTTAATGGTCATCTGGAGCAGCTGGCTTTGTCAACGCAGTGTAACTGTAGATATGCCATTGCATCATATGCCGACCCTGAGGCATCGGCAAACACATAAAGGTTCACGCTGGTTCGCTTTCGCCGGACCGTCCAGTTCTTCTGTCCAGCTTAGAACAAGGCCGTAAGAGGTTCTGGAGCCAGATCATCTTATTTGAGTGTGGTAAACCCGAATCTCAATAGTTAGGGTAACCCGTAAGGTGAACGCCAAGACCCACCTTATAGGGTCGACATAAGGGGCGACAATCTGCAAAACAAAACGTTTGGAAGTACAGTGTATCCGACATGTGCGAGTCGCGCCACATAAGAACAAACGATATCTTCAAAGGCAGCCAAGTAATTCCTAGAACCTTGAGAACTTGAAGCCTCGGTAATACAAGCATCGGCGGCCGGAATTCCTGTACAACTGAGATGAGCGATGATCTCCTAAGAGTCAGACTTCTATTTGGCTAGCTGCACGTTAGCTGACTTAAGCTGAAAATTGGCCCCTTCTATAAAGCACATCGCTTCAAAATCCGATTGAAATTCGCTTAGAAGATCATCGTGGTACAGGGAATCGCCAAGCTCATACGCGTACAAACGTGATATGCAAAATATCTGAGTCGATGTTTTCCATCCGACGTTCGTAGGAAAGCTGCATCTTGTCCTTGCAGAATAGACATGGCCGAGATGCCAGTCAAGGGCCTTTGATGCTGTTGAAACCACCAACCGTTGACGGATAGCACGTCACGGCAGTCGGTCATCTTTGAAGGTTTTGGCGTCCAACCGTTTCGATAGTGCGCCGACACTACTCCGTAGTTATTGCAGCCGGGTCGTAGCTATCTGTTTATTTTATTATTAGTGCACCATTTTGTAAATCGCAGCAAGTATCTGACCTATCACTAGCTGTCTCCTCTCCTGACATTTCTTCATCGTAACTGGTGTCCTTAGCCATAGTTGAGTCTTCATCCCTGTTATCGCTTGTTACTCGTACAGCCATCCACTTGTCTTCAGTTCGACAGCCACAGCTTAGCCGGGATTGAAGCCCGGTTAGGGCATCAAAGGTGAGCGCAGTCTCCTGTGCATGTCGGGGCAACGCACAGTTAAATTAGTCATAGCTGAAGCGGCGGAAATAGCATCAGCTTAGTTGCTGCGGCTCGTTAGCATGGAGTTCGAAGCTACACTGTTGGAGAGCAAGCGCTTGATATAAGCACTACACCAAGTTACGAGCTTGGAATGTATAGAACTTCCACCAATCTTTTATCATGGTCAAGAGATTATCATGGTTGAGTACAATTTGATCGAGAGGCCTGATCTCATTTGACTCATCTTCCATAACTGCTAATAATTCCGTTAGGTCGGAAAGGCTGTCCGGCGTAGTGAGCTTAATTAATCACACGCCGTTTTCGCGGTAATGACGTGATTGCGACCTTTAGGGTCTTTTGTAACGTAAATTGCTATCTTAGTTACCTCAGCCATTTTGCATGAAGCGTGCTAGGCTAAGGGACGGGCAAGTTACATGTCGCTATAGCATTTATAATGGCTCGATTAGATCGGAATTAATTTCTTACTCGTGCAGTCCGGTCAAAATGCCTAGTGTTGTTTATCCTCGGGTTTAGTCTTTAGTCCAGGCACTACAGACTCTTAAATCCACATGCAAACTCCAAGAACAATCCTTTCGAGTACAATATGACATCTACTGTTTTGGCAAGACAGACAGTTTTAGGTGCGAAATCGGTAGCAACGTAATTTCGTTTCGGAATTATAGCCTAGATAGCTGTTACAGTAAGCATGTGTCAGTTGCCGATTTATATTTGCGTTAAAGGGGTGTGCTTACTTAATATAAACTTACCTGAGACGAAAGTGGATCAGTGACGGAAAAATTTTTGAACATCGCCGTTGCACCTCGAATCACTGGGCTGTAGATGTCCCCGATAAAGAATATACAGAAGAACACCACTGGTAACACAATGTTAAAGATCACGAAACGCCAAGTGTCAGTTCTAATGCACTTATACAATAGCGGCCCTAAGGCCATCCACCACCGGAGCTGCATAGGGACTCACGGCTGTCCAACGAGGCTCCTGTAATGAAGAATCTTTTATTTATATATATATATATATATCATCAGAGCTTCTCGTCCCGCCTATATCCACACGCGGATCGAAAAGCTTTTATACGTACTGATAAAACACATTTATTTAATCTTCCAAATTGTTTTGTTTCCTTTCAAAATATCTTCTGCCTGCTGCAATGCACTTGTGCCACTTTCTTTCCCACTCTTCAAATGTTTTAAACGTGTCTCTCGGATTTGAATTGCTTTTGCAAAATTGTTTTCCTCTATTGCATTAAAACGTTGTCTCGTCAAGTTTGTTTTTCATCCATGGAGACAGGAAAAGTCGTACGATACCAGGTTCGGCAAATAAAGAATAAGCGGAAATATAGAAAAAAAGATTTTTCATTAATTAATCCGAAATCACTAACGATGTGTGTACCGATGCATTGTCGTGATGAAGGATGCAAGAGTTGTCAGCTCAGAGTTCAGGGATCCTGCATCGGACGTGCTCACGCAATATTATTAAATAGTTTTGCGGTAGTACTTCTTATTGACGGTACAGCCAGCTAGCATGAATGTGTGAAAGATGATTCTTTTATATTCAAAAAACTAGCCAAAGGGCCTTGATGTTGGATCTGCTCTGTCTGAATTTTTCCGATGGAGGACGCCCTCCTGTAAAGCGTCTCTGTGAAGATTCGGCTTTGGTCTCGATGTCGTAACCTACATACCCATAACTCATCTCTTGTTGTCACTCTCTGCAGCAGATTGATGATGATGCAGATTTGTGTCTTCTATTTTCAGGTCCTTAAAAATTGCCTTAACCTTATTTTCTTTACTTTTTGAACCACACTCAAACAATAAACGCAGCCACTAATTGGCAGACGTTTGGCCTGTGTGTATCTGATGAATGGCGCATTTACATAACACAAACCAGACGGCTTTGGAAGTTTCGGTTATATTTTTAAAATTTACTAGAACTTTCCGATCCGATATATATATATATATATATATATATATATATATGCAGGGTGTGACAGGAAGGTTTTTAAAGCGATGCATGGAATTGTAGAGCTCGTTAAAGCAATTATTTTTTCCAGTAGAACATGGTCTTTAAGACGTCTTGTTTCGGAGTGAGAGTGAAATTACTACAGTTTGTGACAATGGTGTTTTTGTTCGACATAAAAGCACAAAATGTGCTGTTGCGAGACAACCAGTCCTCCAAGACAGAAACTAAGCACACTTTTGTGTTCGTAAACCACTCACAGCACACATACTTAGCCAATGGGCAATTCAACGGCGATCATTTTGGTACCAAATATGTGTCAATGCGAGCTGTGGTTGCGGAGTAATTACGAGTTTTCGGAGGGCATGTCGAGATTGAGTGCATGTACAATGACTGTATGGCGACGTTCACTACCGCCGACGTGTCGCGCGACAGCCGCAGCGCGTCATTTTTCATGCACTTAATCTGGACATCCCGCCGAAAAATCGTAATTACTCCGCAACCACAGCTCGCATGGGCATATGTTTGGCACCAAAATGATCGCCATGAATTGCGCATTGGCTGAATATGTCAGTTCTGAGCGCTGTGAGTGGTTGTAGGGTTATGATTTTGAAGTATTTGGCGTGAACGCTAATCAAGAACAACATTTTTGGCGAATTCTCTTCTAAGTGACCATGGGGCGTCTTCTAACCGGCCTTGCATATTTTTCAAATGGAGCAAAATTTTATCACGAACACGAACGTGTGCTTAGTTTCTGTCTACGACTGGTTGTCTCGCAACAGCACATTTGTGCTCCTATGTCGGACAAAAACACTATTGTCACAAATTTTAGTATTTTCACTCTCACTCCGAAACAAGACGTCTTAGAGACCATGCTCTATTGGAAAAAATATTTGCTTTAACGAGCTCTACAATTCTATGTATCGCTTTAAAAACCTTCCTGTCACACCCTGTATGTATATATATATATATATATATATATATATATATATATATATATATATATATATATATATATATATGTTAAACAATGTTACAGTTGTGAGGTCTGAACGTATTATTGCAATTATTTTAACGAATTGCTTTACTACACGGTGCCTGAAATAGTGGCTGCGTTCCCTCTGCAAACGGCCAGAGATAATGCTTGCCTCAATAATTGACCCTATCCTCGGTCGCCCATAGGCACAAAAATCTAGCGGCGCTCTTCAGGCAACGTCAGTGGGTGTAGGCTACTGGAATCTACCATCTCTCCACACAGTTTGCAGAGAAACGGCTCGCTGACAGGAGCGCCCATTCCAAGAGCTGACATAATGCGGAAAGAGTTGGATGGATCCTTGCATGGTCCCGAGCTGAGGCAAGGGTAAGGCTTTAAGTCAACCTCCACTAGAGTATCTTACCCCGCTAAGAATACAATTAGAATATAAAGTCTCTCCGGGAGACAGACCCCTCTAAGACCTCTCTGCTCCTTTTTGCCTTTGAGCTTATCTAGGTTATATTAGCTAGTGTTCTTCTAAAGGGCCCGTATCCAGCATGGTTCTGACCGTGTTCCGTGCTTTATTGGTTTCATGTCTTATTTATGGTCAAACTGGCCTCTTTCCACTAACGAGGCTGCCACCGGATCAAATCGGACAAGTGAAGCAGCGCAGCAGACAGGGGCTAGGTCAATAACACTTCTTATTGCCAGATCATCTTCACATATCGGAAAACTTGCCCTCCGCCAAGTGTTTTTTTTTATGGACGTTTAGGACTGCACTTAGTATGTCTCTGCTAACGTCAATATACGCGAATAATTTTTTGAGGCAAACCGAGGCGGGACATGTACACAGTATGTAGTCAAATCTTGATGACCCCAGGCTATATCTCCAAAAGCGCAGCGCAGCATGAGGATGCATGCTTGTCAGTCGTGGACGAACTTTGGTGAGGGCCTCTTTCTTTATTAGGAGTGTATATGAAATTCCGTCTTGCTTCACGGGGAGCCTCAAAGCTTCTAACTCGTTTAGCTCTACACGCGTGATACCAGGAAGAATTGCGCCTGACCTCGTGACATGTATGTACACATATTTACACGTGTATAAATATAAATATTTACATGTTTATATATACATATTTACACGTGTATATATTTGCATATGTCCATATATATAATATATTTGTCAGACGTACTTACCTGTTATTTAGGAGGCTGCCAACCTTTGTAACACGCTAGCCGTTGTAACAAGCTAGCTGAGTTCTATGTATACTTCCTTAGTGAAACGAGTAGTTTCGACCTCGGTACTACAAGCGCCATTTTACTTACAGCTGAACCACCAAGCGCAAATCAGCGTAACATGTCTACGCACTACTTATTACGCGACTACGGGGCACTGCGTTGTTTTCCCTGTAATTAGAGAGTTAGACGATTGAATGTGCCACTAGCGCCAAATTGAACGAAGCAAAGTATGTTAGATCACAAGCTCCATGGGCCAAATCACAAGCTTCATGGGCTGGCGCGCTCCAACGCCAGGTGAGCAACCGACTTGATAGCTCAGATCTTCTCTAACCAGTATGCCCTTATCTGTAAACATGCATGCTATACTCGCAAGTATACAGTCACTCAGGAGTATCATTTGTTCTACAAACCGCTAAAACAAAACAGGTGGTATTGGACCCGGTCGAGCCTGGTGGCGTGGTGCATACCTGAGGCCTGCGCCTCGCGACCGGAGAAGACACATAGGTGCGCGGGTTCGAGCCCCACCGTTGCACATTTGTATTTATGGGGGTCCGTCTATAAAGCATTGCGAAAAGCAGTCTCGTGGACGTCAAATCTTGGCTGAGGTTCAGCCCGAAAGGTATTTCAGGTAGTATGGGCCTCCCTCTCGTGCCAAGTGTGATTCAATTTGTAGATCGAAATTCTCACGCAGATTAGTAAACCTCACTTGATCAAGAGATTCACAGCGGATTCCCGACCTGTTCGGAATAGAATCGGTCAACAAAAGTTTATGTGAGAGCAGTATAAGACGTATGAAAAACAACAGTAGTATTTGGAAACTATCTAGGTCATCCTCCGTCTTCCGAGGGTTTGGCACTCAATCAGATGCATTTTCTTCAATGCACCGAGGGCTGGACATTTTAAGATATCTATATAGAGTTTCCCCTAACAGTCTTTGTGGCAGCATGGACGCTGACACTTAGCAGTATGATTTATCATCTATTATCAATGAGCATCGCTCAAAGAAACTTCGATCAGAAACAGGCATCGAACCGGCCACACCCGGCAGATGACAACCATGACTAGCGCACGAGTCCTCTAGACCACGCCGCCACACTTTCAAGAACTAGAATTAAAACATTTTTTTAAGGAGGTTGTTTTTAATTCTAGACTATCCCTCCGTCCCCTACGGGCTTGGCACTTAACCTGAGGTATATCTTCAATGCACCGAGGGCCGGACATGTTAAGATATCTGGGGTTTCCCCAACAGTCCTTGTGGCAGCATGGCCGCTGACTCTCAGCGGCATGGTTTATCATCACTTTCAAGAAATATCGAAAGAAAACTGAATGCACATGCCTAAGCATTGCACATTTGCTCATTATTCGTTAAAAAAAAGTTACGTTTTCGGGCTGACCCTCAGCCAAGATTTAACGTCCACGGAACTGTTTTTCACATTGCTTTTTAGACGGATGACCCCCATAAATACAAATGTGCAACGGTGGAGCTTAAACCCGTGCACCTATGTGTCTCCTCCGGTTGCGAGGCGCAGACTTAATCCACCACGCCACCGGGCTCGACTGTTCTTCAAGGCTGGCAATCAACAACTGTCTTTTTTCGGCGACTTTATGCCGAGTGTGTCCTTGCATTCCTTCCTCTTAAACAAAGCAGCAACCGACACTGACATAAACTCTTTTATTGGCGCCGCCGCCCCTATAGCTTGGCTGTGAACAGCAGAATAAGGCCAAACTTCCGATACACGTGACCCAGTGTGCGGGAACATGTGTGGGCTTTTAAACAGTATGCATCCATTAAACTGGCTAGATGAAGTATTGTTAACTTGGAACGAAACTAGATGTAACTGTTGTTGTTAACACCTTGCGATACGATTGCCATGCTATGATAAGGAGCAAAAGTTGCACACTTTCCAGTACAAAATTATCATCAGGCACTGGATGTCTTGAATAGGTAAAAAATAAATGTTTTTTTTCGTTTCTCTTTGGCTTAGCAAAAAATAAGGCCTTCTAAACATGATACTTATGTATCACAATCGGTATTTCGATTTTCTTTAGGTATCTTCACGTAGAAGTACACGTATTTACACACACACGTAGGTACAAACTATCATTCCTGTGCTTGGCTGCATCAGTGCAAAACCGTCCACGAACATCAGCCTTATGGAAGAGTTAAGTCATGATCATCGTATATGTTATCAACAAAACTCACGTAAAAACACAAAACAAATGGTGCATTACCATCGGTAACTACTGTAGCATATATAATATATATATATATATATATATATAGATGTTGGTAGATAGATGTAAACATATACATATGCTTATACTGTCGTTTTGCCTTTGAATATAACGAAGCTAGCCTATGCGATGGCCAGCGATAGGTTTGTGTATGCGTGCTAACTTAGTTCGATCGGTTGGTCTTGACGTGTAAGTGTCTGCATTTCATGCCGTTTGCTGATAATGATGGTGGTGGTGATGGTAATTGTGATGTTGGTGATTAGGATTATCATAGTTATTTCTCAAACAAGTGTGACGCGTTCATGTGCGTGCGGTTGCTGCGCCAAAGTGGTATCGGTGGTATCGGACCTACGCTATCCAATGGCCCCTACAATAGAAGCGTCTACTGGGTACACTGCAGTAAAATTGCATAACACGGACAGGTGACTGCCACCGACATTCAGTCTTGACTGTTTCTTGCCTATCGTACGATGATGCTGCAATGGTTGGATATAGCCTGCTGTCTTGGATTGTTAGGCATGACATGTAAGTGGCCATGAAGCAGCCCACCTACTGTCAGGTTCTCCGGCGCCTGCTGCTGCTGATGCTGCTGCCCCTCGCAGTGGTAGATAGACCCTGCCATGTCCTAGTCTGGGTCGAGCTTCCTGAGAAGTGGTGTGTGTGTGTGTGTGTATGCCAGGATATAACGCGAAGTCGCGAGGTCACAAATTCCCACCTCAGTAGAGGAGTAGTGTCTCGGTCGTCCGTGACCGCGGATCGGACTAGGTAGGGCGCCTACCAGTCTGTTCATTTGGACTGGCGAGACAAACTCGCTGCGGTCAGTGCGATAACACTGCTACGGAAAGAGTGTAAGTATATCACTTTTGCTGCTGCTGCTTCCTTTCTAGGATATTCGTTCTATCGTGCGGTTTCCGTGACTTCTTTCCTCATTGTTTCACTAGTTTGCACCAGCTTTTTTGCCGTTGCTAGCAGGTTCCACGGTTTTTGTCGCAACTGGTATTCAATTGTATCGAGTTGCGATCCTCAGGTAGTTTCGGTGCAGGGCGGTGTGGTTTTCACCACCACGCCACAGGGTGGAATAATGACGCCATCGGGTCTTCTATCATCACTAAGCCCATACACTTGTACGTATATGGCATACTGCTCCTTTTAAAAGTTCGTTTAATGATTCCGTTCTGTTTTGCGTGGCAGCTCGGTGAATGCAGACGTTTAAGCCATCCTGCTGTATGTAGCCCAGTTAAATGATTCGCACAGGGAAACTTCCATTCTTAAGATGGCCAACATGCAGAATGTATTGTGGTCTATAAACCTAACTGGGCGGAGAGCAACGCTATGAGCCAGCATTCGCTAGAAGCGGCGAGTGAGACTAGAAGACACTGTGCTCAAATTTAGGATAAGCGCCAGGCGGGGGCTTATTTCCAGGTGTCTGAAAACCGCCACTCCTAAAAGAAAAGTGAATCTGCGGCCGTGTTAAGGGTTACTGGACATTTCTTTATTTGAAGATTTAAGTTCCGGGGTATACCATTGGGCATGTGGGCATACCCTTTACTATTCTATACATCTAAAATAGCCTCTACTAAGTCTGCGGAGGCATAACTATGAATGGCCTTATATCCAGCTTCCACACTGCAATCTTGTATGGTTTAACCCGTTCATTCCGCTCCTCCTTCCCAATTATTTCTTTATTGTATTAACACCCGGTCTGGGTAAATGTGTTTATGTTTATATCAAAATGTTTCGAAACAACGAACAATCTAGCGTTTTGCTAGTTCTGCTATGAACCAAACTGCCGGACATACCGCGGCGTGGTATCGATCACACTTGCTCCAATGCTGTCTGCATCGACATTCATCTTGTGGTTTATGAAATCCCTTTATTTTGCACCAAACGTGATGATATCCCTGGGCTGCAAAGGCCGTAGTTATTTGTCGATCTTTTACGCTGCTATTCAGCCATTCAGTGCTCCTCGTTGCTACCCTTCAACATGTGAACCTCCCGATTCCTGCATGTAGTCGATAGCGGAAGACCCTCTTAAAAAGAAAAACTTCACCCCGTGAATTAAACGCAATTCGTCACTGTATACCATATTAGTGGAATACCATATGTGGCCAAAGTGGCGGCTTAGTCTAGGAGACTAGTGCGCTAGTCATTGTTGCCATCTACCGGGGTGACGCCGGTTCGATCCCTGTTGTTGGTCGAATTTTCTTTGAGCGATGCTTACGGAGAATAGATGATAAACCATACCGCCCGTTTCTACGAAACATTGGCTTCTCCCCTTCCGTTTTAGCCATGCATGTGGACGTTCGTCAGCCCCCCTTATTGCTACCCATGGACTCCCGTATTACTCTTTCCTTTCCCAGTACTTTTGCTTCCCTTCCTTGTACGCTTTTTAGCCAACCGTTGGGCCGTTGAGCACATACCCATGAGTATGTGCTGTCTGAGTTCCGCGCCTTCCTGTAAAGGGTTGATTGTGATAAATATGTCAATGCATAATCAGCGCTTCTGTTCTCTTGTCATGTTCTATCAGCGTCAAAGGTCATGTCTTATCAGCGTCAAAGGTCGTGGGTTGCAGCACGATGTTTTCTTATACTTCGACATAATTGTTGCAAACACATGTTGCACTATATCCTCCACCGTCGGTAGCGGCGCCTGCTGGTCACTCAATTTATGTCCGGTCATCTTAAGTGGGGCATATATTGCTTGACTAAGTGCGTCTTGAGATGTTGTCAGAGGCCTGAATGTGGTACACGGATGTGCAGAGTGCTACAGGTGGGGCATCTGGGCGCTTGTTAATGCTGTTGTGGGATGCTCTATGTAACAACTCCATGTACTTCAGCCTATGTAGACATGAGGCCCCGATGGTTTGGTCTTCTCCAAAACACAGATTGCATCGAGTCTGGGATTTGCAATCCTCCTCAAGGGCTCCATAGAACCACACCTTCTGCATCTCGGTGTAAACAAATTGCAGTTTGCTGAAAGTGATCCACGTTGTAACACTTAACGCATTGCATGGGCTCTCGATATGAGACTACGTCGTGCCGTCTTAATCCTAACCGAACCTCTGCTGGATAATCTTCACCCGCAAAGGTCAAAATAACTAGTTCCGTGGTCTATACAATATTTGTCAACAAAAGACTCAGAAGCAACGGAATTCTTGCGTCAGAGGATGTTGCTCGACATTCAACGAGAAAACGCAGCATCTCGTTTGGGGCACATTGTGAAACTAAGCTGATCCTGGGTTAGATAATCCGTGATTACACGTTCACATAGATAAATTGTTTACTAAAAGGTGCCAACAAAAAGTTATACAAATAAATAATAAAAAATATGTATAACAACATCTGGAATGTTCTGGTGAACGTGAAACCTCAGCGACTATCATTGTATGGAGACACGGCTGAGGAACCTCCGATCAGTCCCCCCCCCCAAGAAGCGAACTTGATTCACAGACAAATAAAGGTTTAAGGACATACTTTGGAGGGAAATAATAGCCCTGTCCAGCCCATCTAGAACTGCAAAAGACCTATAAACATTCTGTGTAGAGGTGTGCCAGACAACGTGTACCGACAGTGTACAATCCAAACGAAAAAACATCCCATCTAAATACTGGTGGTCGCAGGAAATCGCGGACAAACGCAAATAGTGCTGAAAAGCTAGGCGTGTTTTCAAACGGATACGCCTAGAAAAAGACGCACGCACTCAAGCACTTCTAGCTTATGGGAGAAACCGCACCTTACTTAAACAAGCTATAGCCGACAGCGGGACTAGGGGCTAGAGGAAATGCCTCAGCGAGGTCGAGAACGACCCCTGGGGAAGATCGTAGAAGATAGTCAGAGACAAAAAAATAAATAGCTATGTTTCCCTGGACGAACAGCAAAATAAAGTGGTCCATACTAAGCTGTTTCTGACTCACGCGCCCCTTGGAAGCGCTATTTACGAGAACATTCTCACGCAGGAAGGCCGAGTCGAAACTCAGACTTTTTAGCCATACGAGGTTTGATGCGCAGCGCACAAACAAAAAAAACCGGTGAAGCCCTTGGACCAGACGGAGTCGCCCAAAATAGTGAAACCTCATTTCATAGAGCACCCCGAATCAGTGACGGACGCTTACAACGCATACAATATTTTCGTTCTTTGTTTCCACCCTGATTGCCTCGAAAACACTAAAAGTCTGCAGGGCAGCCAATATTGCAGCCCCCGATATTAAGGGATGTACACCAGATACGTTTCCCTTTACTGTGGATCGCCCTCCACTGATCCTCGCCGACACCTTTATATTGGCTAACTCCTGCAGCGAGAGTAGCGTGGCTTTATCTTCTTTGGCTTCGACAACAATTAGAAGTTTTCTACATCTTGTGAAGCGGGGTTCATATATCTTTCCCTTCGTGTGTTTAGCGACAAATTTGCATATATTATTGAAATGGAGCTCCAAGGAATTGTCGTCCGTCGAAAGTATTACTGCCTCTTGCTTTGCCACGACAATTTTCGGCGCACGAACTCGCCTGGGCCGGGTCACCGTTGTAAACCCAGATTCGTCCGATATCTCTTCATCGTTCCAAGCGTCCTTGGTTGTCTCGCTAAGGGCTTCCTCCTTCGCCGAATGAACAAAAGCCTGCGACACACGCATACCATTTCTGCGAGTGTCTTCCACAGGGCTCGATGCGGCGTCTTTCCCACATCCCATCTTTAGACAGTAAGCCGT
Organism: Dermanyssus gallinae; assembly: GCA_003439945.1. Taxonomy (NCBI): domain Eukaryota; kingdom Metazoa; phylum Arthropoda; class Arachnida; order Mesostigmata; family Dermanyssidae; genus Dermanyssus; species Dermanyssus gallinae. The sequence goes on along the minus strand of QVRM01004055.1, from coordinate 75,946 downwards.
ACCACCCGCATCGCTGATTGGTCTATCAACGCGTCCATCCGCCGCTCCATCCACTTTCACGTACGCAGGTTTGCCGCGTTGCACTATCTGCTGTTTCGTTGGTGTCCGTTGCATTGGCATAGCTAGCTACTGCTGTGCTGCCTGCGCGTGTTTACAAACAAGGTACCGTTTGTTTACCATGCAGTCGCAGGCCAGACTGTAGTTCGTGTTCGATTTGATAATCGTGGCAGTGGTATCCTGGGGGTAGATAGTGACAAAGGCGACGTCGATAATGAGAGTCGTGATGGTGGACTGGCGATGGTGAATTAATTGTAGGTGATAGTTACTTAGAGCTGATGAAGAGAGAATAAGATGATGACGCGGCTTATGGTGAATATTGATAAGGTCTGTAACACACGGGTGTTCAATCGGGTTAACGGTGGATGTGAAGATGCTAGAAAAACGAAGTTGGCCTTTAGGAAGGTAATGATAGTAAAGTGATGCTAGAGACGACCGACAGTGATAAAGCCACAAAGGTAGTAACAAGAGGTGAACATACATACATGCAGGTAGAGATAATTGGTCATGATGACTGTTCAAGTCGACTCTGCTTGTAATTAATTGCTTCCGAGGCACACTATAAATGTTCACGCTAATCGACTTCGATAGTCTCAACGGTGATTTTTACGCAAAATTCTAAATTTTGCGGCACTTTCTAAGAACCACGCACTTACACGTCTGCGCCGTTTGAGTACAACTCAACAACATACCTGCTCCTTTCTTTTAGGCGTGTTGGAGAATGTGTTTGATCCTTGGCTGTTGCTCTAAGAACTGGCGCTGTCTTCTCGTCCTTCCATTCGAGCGTAAGCTTAATCGCTTTCTTTGCACATCGTCTATCCTTTGCCTGTACACACGTTATTGTTGGTCGAGTGGCCTTACGCGGAGCGTATGTAGCAGAAATGCGTGTGTCAGAAACGGTCTTTTGACATGTATTTAGTGCTTCCTTGGCACAGTGGCTTCCTTGGCACAGTGTCTTGCCATGCCTACGCGCCGCAGACATCGGCGCCCGAATAAAGTGCATGAAAAAAATTGCCGAGGGGTTATCGTTTGCCGATACCTTACAGAAAAAGTCAGGCTCTAAGTACACCGGCAGACGCCCTAGGGGCCACGGTGAAAGCAGTCAACAGAAAACGGGTGAGAATTGTATCCTGCGCCTGGAAGAAGCAAAAACCAGAGCCGCCCGGAAGCTGGCCCTGATTCACTCCAAGGGAAGACAGGATGGCTTGCTGACTATTGCGTTTCTAACTTTTAGCTGGAGAAAATTCAGTAGGAATATCCTTAGGACGGAGGGGTACATGGTATGTCCCAGCTTCGGGTGCCACCGCCGAACACTTCGGCACCTGAGGGCTGGCAGAATAACTAGGATCGCTGTAACAACCTGGCGACCGAAATTATGAGGTGCTGCCCAGTTAGGCCAGAGGGCAGCAACGTACACGGTGGCGTGGATGGCGAGGAAAAGCCTTCATCGCGACAACACCACGTGCACATGAGGGTGTGTAACACGGAGTTATCAAGCAGACGTGCCTACTCCACTGGACCAAGGGCACTGAAACGCGAGCGGCAATGAAAAAGAGGGCCTGACGGTACTGGATCAAGCGTCTTGCATCTTGTGCTGCGCGTTTACCCTACGACTAAAAGCCTTATCCGCAACAGGACTTTCCTGGTTCCCCTGCTTACTAAGTAACGTGAAAATTCAGCGCTTCTTTTCTTGTTGACTTTTGGGGAGTCTTAGCCGATTTCTTCTTCCCACTGTTCCAATTACTTTGTTTGCTCAATGTCGTGTAGCATCAATAGAATACAGCTGATATATATATATATATATATATATATAGCACCGTGGCTTAGTGGCAAAGCCATTGTCTTGCATTCGGGAGGTCCGTGGGTTTACGGCCTGAACCGCCACTTTTAAATTAGTTTTCATAGCCTCTAATTTAGGCAAGGTGAATGCCGGAGTAGATTCTAATCGATCACGATCGGACAAAAAACGGGGAGCACAAAGGTCCTATATATATAAATATATATAAAGGCTGCAGAAACTTAAACATCATGTCGGCCGCCGTTTCCACCAGTCAAATGCCAAATATTCCTCTTCCTCCATCTGTACTCCGCGGTGAGGTTTACCATCCCTTTTCTGTTTCTGCTGTTATGTTACGTGGGCAACGCCGAAGTGATAGCCCCCTTCTGTCGGCACCGCTTGACCGGTACGATCATGTTCTCTTTCCTTGTCGTTCGCATATTCGTGGCTCTCCGTCTGCTCTGCCGAAAAATAGGCCTCCTCGCCGACTCCGCCACTGTATAGTTTGCTATCCCGTGGCCATATTGGGGGTTCCATCGCGTTCCCGCATAGAAGTCGCAATGTCATCTCGTCTCCTCGATTGAAGTCGATCTCTTACTCTTCCGCTTTCAATCTCTCTCTAAAAAACTTTTTCGAGCTGACACTTAACCAGCATTTATCTTTCACGGATTTGTTTTTGCACTGCTTCGTAAGACGGACCCCATAAATACAAATGTGGAACAGTGGGGATCGAACCCACGCACCTACGCGTCTCCTCTGGCCGCGAGGCGTACGCCACTATGCTCGACTTACAATCATTCTCTGCGTCTCGCCAACCAGTCTCACCAATAAATATGGCCATCTGAGATTAACGCCGCCAAGAAGGCCACCTCCAGGTGACCAGGACCAATATGGCGGCACCAGCAATCAAAATGCAAGTACATGTCTGTCACCCGCCGAGCCTCAACAAGCACGATCATAACTAATTTCTGGAAAAGCGAGCTACTAATACAGTATCTAACTAGACAAGACATACCGTTGATCAGACACGTCGGCAACGTTCGACTGCTAAATAGAGACTTAAACAATTGCCTGAAACAGTAATCAACGATGTACTGGTTACCTGTTGCGAACCATTTGGAGACGAGCCACCGCTCTGTTGCAAGCTTTACCACATATTTTCGGCATAATTTGCTTGCTTTACAATTTGGACAAGGCTACCGAAGCGAGGAGGGTATCACCTTCACTTGATCAAGAACCGACATTACTAGGTTTTTCCGACCACGATATTATGCTTGCACTCAAAAACGTTGCTGTTATCCCAGTCAAGAGGGAGATGTTTCCTCAAGGATCGGTGTGACTCTGGCTGCTGTACCTATGGACTGAGTACTTCTCAAGTTTAGCAAGCTACCGCGTCCTGAGGTGTCTCTAGTATTCAGGACGCAAAAAGTGACTTCTAAAGTGCAGGAGCCCCTCATATATGCTATAAGTGTTTAAAACTCGGTCGTGCTACCGCGAACTGCCGTAATAATCAAGCTTGGCTACCGCGCGGCAAACTGCACCAACGTAGCCAAATGCGTAAATTGTAAGAGCCTATACACACTGCTGTCTTCTTCATGTCCACTTCCGACACGCGAAGTTAGAAAAAGAAAAGCTCTTATGTATTAGACCACCAAGAAGCTTTCACCGGCCACTCTGACGGAAAGCTTTTTTCGACTTCGTTGAGTCTAACTATCCCTTTGACATACAAGACCCTCCACTTTCGCGTCTGTCATCTCGGCCACGCCATCATACACTTCTGTACTTTGGTTTCTGGCCGTTGAGGCGTCGTCAGGTCCTGAAGTGCTCAATATACCTGCTAGGTGCTACATCTGTTCCGGAGAGAGCCCCACAAATGTTCGCAAACCGACAGTATCCGCAACGCCAAACTTGTGTGAGCTCTCCACGCGGGCTATTTTTATCGCCTTATATTTCTCCTGTAAAACCTATAGTGAGAGCACTACATGCTGTTTGACTAAAAGGTGCAACTGTTGGAAGCAATTGATAAAATCTAGAGTGTTTTGTGTATATATATATATATATATATATATATAGTGTACATTCATATTCACACAAATATTGGATTATTTCCACCACTGGTAAGCACACAATTATACATTTTATTACAGACTTACTCCGATTTGCGCAGTTAGGTAAACAGCGGTATGTGAGGGTAAAGCAATTGAAGTGTATGTGTATTTTTTTCATTATATATTTACGTTTTTTTCTAATTGAATACCTAAACTTAACAGATGGACCTTCATTTTCATCACGAGAACTGGCCTGGCGGTGGCACTGTAGCAGGCTTGTTATCGAGACGTCATGGCTTTCGAAATGTTCACAGTTTTCTTTGCACTACTGTCCAAAAGCACTCGAATTGAAGTGGGGCGATTCATTCTGCTCAACGCCGCGGTGCCACTGTTATTTTTTGGCATCGTACGCCTTTGCGCCGTGTACAGTGTCCTGGTCAAATTGCAGCGAATACAGTTTCAAGAGTTCCAGGTTACAGACGTTAATCACACACAGGTAAGCATATATATATATATATATATATATATTTTTTTTTTTTATAGTTTTGAATGAGTATATCTGCGTCTTTCCTGCGAAGATCCTGACCAGTGCCCTCAAATGAAGCTTTAAAGCCTCACCTTCGGCCCATCCCAATCTAAAAGTATCAGGATTGTGACCGAATACATAGAATAGACTCATAGAGCCTGGCGCCTTTCTGAGCCGAAGAGCCGAGACAAGCCCCCGTGTCAGGTCCAAAGTAGCTGAGTCGAGACATTATCGACGGACGACTAGTAACAAACCTAGGCGACAAGGAAGCTCTGGCGAAACGTCGGCACGGTTTCCGAGTCCGGCGCCTCATACATTTGACCAGCAGAAAAGTTTTAAGCTTGGCTGAATCACTCAGAAATGCGTTGACAGCAAATCGGTTACATTATGTGTGTGGCCACCCTTTTAGGTGTCAAAGACGCGCTTAATATGCTTCGGTGGGACGCCGTAGAAAAATACTGGTAAGCAAAGGCTTGTCCCTCTACTTACAACGTACCCTAACGTTGTACCGAAAAGGCCTACGAAGACGTCGACGATGCAGTCACCGTCTGGAGCACGATGGAGCACTTACGCTCCCACATCCCCCGGAAGTTTATTCCGTCGCCTGCGCAGACTATCTTGTACAGATCGTTAACGCCCTTGACGAGAATCTGCTTGAAAGAATATACAACGGAAACCTGGCGGATATCCGACTATACATTTGCACACTTGGTCTTAGTAGATAACGCTCACGGTTGTCCTGGGACACAATGACGTCTATTACTTCAGAACATGAAGTTCAACAGGAAGAATGGAAGTATGAGAAGTTAAGGGCTCGCGCTCTTTAACTTTGGTATGATCGGACATACGCCAAATTAAAGAATTCGACCAAGTAGAATAGCACAATCTAGAATAGAGAAAAATGCAAAATCACTGGCTCTTAGGAAGGAAGACTTACTAGGGGCCCTATTAGACAGGCAAAATATCCCTTAGGTTGATTTGTGGAAACTAAACAACTCAAAAGCTTTTATAGAAGACTTCTCAACGATATAGACCTCATCTCAACAAAATGCATTCGCAAGTAGCGATGCGCCAATGTAGATATAGCCGGAGATAGCCCCGCTTAAATTGCTCACTTTGTAGTGCACCTATAGATTTTTGCCCAGATGAACTTGGCGCATATGATACTAAATCTAAGATGACGGATAACTTAGTCAGTTTAGTTCTCTGTCAGACTCGTTAGTAAGCCCCGACGCGCAAAAGCTAATTAACAAACATGAAATGGAAGCTGAATGCAATATTAGGATTAAACTGGACTCTGGCCCTTTAAAAGACGCCTATATGAGCTAAACTAGACGGACATAGTAGCAAAAAACTAGCAAAAGATAGCAAAAACTCTTTGTGCACGCGCCGTGAAAAGGCGGTTTTTAAGAGTCTCGCTCGGGATGCTTCTAGTGGGAGCTGTCTTAAAGTTCTGCTATCTCCACGCCTAGGCACCATGCTGGACCCAATCACTTTCCTGCATGGCTTTTTTTTAAAGCTGAAACCTCTCAGCATTAATATGAGGGATTACGGGAATCGTGTACATGCGTCACCACAGCCAGTGACTAGTGTGGGACTCACAAAAAACCCACAAGTTAGAAAGCTAATGCTGCCAGCAAAGCTGGAACGCCTTGGGCACGCCGCCAGACTGGACAACGATAACAGACCGGATGGTGTCGTTTCACGGAAAGTGCTTTTACTGGGAGTGTCAAGCGCCGTTGCTTCTTCGTCTCTTAGTCATAACTGTTAGCACAGGATGGGTAGCGGCGCACGCCAAACAGAAACAGAGACGCAAATACGCAGACCTTGAGAACTGTCTCCGTTTCGTGCAGCAAACTGCATGGAAATACTATGACTCAGTAGCAGTGGGATAGCATGCTTAATTTGAGATCTCTCCAGAAGATTGCATGCAATTACATGGCATTGACCCCCTGCGAGACAGAATATGCTGATACAGCTTCTGTGTCCCGCGCGGTGTGTAGAGATAATGCTGCTTCTAAACTCGGCGCCATGAGATAAGCATACACATAAATAACACTTGGTACATTAAATAACACAGATATAAATAGCACTAGTAATAACACGATATACGGATGATTAAATCTCTGGTTAATGAATGGTTTTTGATGCAGCTGGATCATCTCGACTTTGGCTTAAAGGTGCGTGTCGTCGATAACATATTTGCTGACGCTCCACCGGACGCCATGATTGGTCATGGCTTTAACGTGATGCAAATAAGGGATAATATCCTGAGGAATCTCAGTGTAAGCACGTAGTGTGTAGGCGACATTGCTTTTAATATGACATATGCAGCGCATAAACGATGACTCGGTCATTGGAATGCCAAGATCATTCAATAATAATAATAATAATAATAATAATATATAATAATAATGATAATGATAATGATAATGATAATGATAATGATAATGATAATGATAATGATAATGATAATGATAATAATAATAATAATAATAATAATAATAATAATAATAATAATAATAATAATAATAGAATATGATATGGTAGTAGGAACAAAGTTCTATTAAAAATAAGTTTAAGAAGGGTTCTGAGAAAAGCCGGGCGATGTTACTAGGACAAATTTACAGGAGTAACACGGCTTGAATAATAATATCAGTTGAATAATCTAGAGTTTGTAGTTGCTAAGGGGTCGGACAAGAATGTCCGCCGTTATCGGTGATTTCTTGTTATATATAGAGAGAATAGCGCGAAGGAACAATAGCACGGGTTTAGGCACAATAGCAGATACGGGAAATGGGTGTTTATATAATGAAACACCAGTGCTGCTGTTTGCTGCCGATGTGACAGTTTTAGGGCGGGGCACTAGCAAAATTCAACAAATGTTAGGTGCATGTGGGGAAATAGCGGAGGAACTGGCCATCGTGTTTAATTTAAAAAAAGTGCAATTTTATTATTTAATGGGGTTCGGGGGAATAAAGTCGAGCCCGGTGGCGTGGCGCGTTAGTCTATGCCATGCAACCGGAGGAGATACATAGGTGCGCGGGCTCGAGCCGCACCGTTGTACATTTGTATTTATGGGGGTCCGTCTATGAAGCTATGTGAAATGCAGTCCCGTGGACGTTAAATCTTGTCCGAGGATCAGTCCGAAAAAAGGGGGAAGAAAGCTTGTGCTACAGGGAAGGGAATTGAACTGTCTAAGGTACAAGTATCCTGGGGTGACAATGGCTACAGTGGCAATATTCAGCATTGGGCAAGAACGAGGGTATTAGAGAAAATGTTAAATGGTGAAAAGTCATATACGGACAAATAGAAACTGGCGATGTGTTTCAGATTGAGCTTGGCAGGTGTATATGGATAGGAAAAGCGGAGAAAAGGCTGCGTAGAATGGGTATACGATAATTTAGGAGCAAGTAGGCTATTGGTAGATGCCAGGGCAGAGAGGTTATATTCGAGGATAGAACGAGCTAAATATAGGTATGTGGAAAGCACAACATGTTAAGCATGTAGGTTAGGGAATGACTCAATTGAAAACATTGCAAAAAAATGCACATCCTTGGGGTGAAACAGAGATATAGACCGAATGCTCTAGCTTTAGCACCAAATGTTAGAGTGGATCAGGTCGATATTACAAACGAGGAGGTTGTCCCAATAGAAGGCTAACACTCAGTATGTATTTGAGGATGCAATGATAATATGAGTGCCTAGGTTGTATCTATGCTGCCGCTCTTAGCGCCTCTGATATTAAAGGGTGACATATATATTTAGGTATAAATGTCAAGCAAATTATAAATCAATCATATATATATATATATATATATATATATATTCCAGTTTAATTTTCAATTTATTACATTTCAAACTTCACTATTTAGTTTTCGTCAAACAAAATTTGATATCATAAAGTCGCCTGCGTAAAATAGCATTACAAAAATGTACACGTTCACTAAAAACAGCAACAACTCACTTCGCAACGTTTGCGGCTTGCGGTTGGGGGAGCTAGTTTGGAAACCCCACCCATGCAACCTGTGCAGATCTACAGTAAGCGGCACAGGTGAGTATGTCTTGTGCCGCTAGAGCGTTGGACGCTACTGACGTCACTTCGCCATTAACGAGGTGATCTTTGGCGTTCTTTACCCAGCCTACATTTCGACAGTAAAAAACATGTCGGCGTTCGGAACTGCCAGCTGAGGCCAAGCGGACTTCTGGCGAAAACTTTCACCCTAAGGGCACAAGGTCGCTTCCCCTTTGGGTTGTTCCGGCGCCATGTACTCTTTTTCGGAAAATTGACAAAATACAAAGAATTCGCGTCGCAATCTACAGTTCAGCCTATGGCCGTAGAGACGTTTGGCCCGATTGGACTAAAGTCGATGAAATTTATTAAAGAACTGGGCCCGGAGAGTGCTCGCTGCAACTCGGGGCCCGGCGCCAGCCAATACATGTTGCAGCGCATATCGATCGAGGTTCTGCGCGGCAACGCTGCGGTTGGTGGAAGGGCCTTGTCAGCCGTAGGATTTCCGGAGATCCCGTAGAAAGTTGTATTAACACCCATACGTGTTTCATAATGGCAAAGAAGGGTAACCATTACTCGCTCATCGCAGCATGATCTCATCACAGCAACACGTAACATCACTCACTACGGAGCGTATGGCTCATCTGGATGATCCACTAGGACTCGGTACGGAAGGCAACGAGGATAAGAAGGAAACGGTCCGAAGCGAGATGCTGAACAGAAAGGAAGCGACTCTAACCGTAAACAAATTGCCCACTAGAATGATGTCATGTGAGAGCCAAAAACGGCCCTAACTGACCCCTCCGTCTTCTGGACACGTAACTTGAAACGCATCGTTCTGCATTATTTCTGCTTTGCGGAGTCAGACCATTAGAAGTGCCTTCTTATTTAAAATACCTTACCAATGCACTGACAAGAGCAACGCTAAGTAAATAAGTATAGTAGACCCTCTATGGTGGCCAGTCCCCTCTTCATGGCAAGATTTGTGACAAATCTAAAACAAACATGTCACAGTTTTCTACGGTGGATAGAGATCAGCCGCCTAAATACCTGCTATAGCTTTTCGTTTTGGATAGGACAGCGAGTGCTTTGCTACCAGCGATGAGAAATGAATCATATGCACACGTAACTCGAAAAGTCGTGGTAAATTGGACCCACACCCAACACCGTTGCAAAGGCAGACCCACATACCGAAAAGACTATGCTGTGCGTCTGGTGGGATTGGAACTACGTGGTGTACTAACATGGTGCAGTCGCTAAAAAGCGCACCAAACTGTGCGATCATAACACAGTCGTACTTCATATTAACAACGCCCGTCCGCATACATCTGTGGCGACCCGCCGCAGATTGCTATATTTTACATAGGATGTTCCAATCCACCTACCTTATGATTCGGACCTGGCCCCCTCAGATTGCCATTTTATAATACGCTCAATTCAGATTTTTTCTACGTAAAACTCGGCTAGAAATAAACTAACTGGAACGTTCGTATTAAGAAAGCGTGGGATAAAGCCTACAAACATACACACAGTGTATAACTAATTGAACGAAGGAACTAACGAAGTATGTATGATATAAATCTCTAAAATTCTCAGCAAACCCGATAGAAGTCCAAACACACATCTAGACATATTCAATAGGAGTGATTGAATATATGTGATGATGAAAAACATTGCTATGATAACATTGGATACCACACGGTTGCTTTTTCTGCTGTCAACTGTCAACAGGTGACCGAGGACAGTTTCCTAACTAATTTGACTGGAGAGATGGAAGTCCTGCTGTCAAAAATTGGAGGCCGGCGTCATGTGGCAATATCTGCCACACCGGCTCTCACCACTAACTCTCCGTCATTGTTCGCTAACATGTTCGTAGCGTATGACACTTAACTAGTAATAACAGCTTTAGTCGTAACTACGATGGACCGGCAAACGACACTTGTATCGGTTACGTATAATCTACACTAAATGCTTTAAATAAGGGGGCGGTAGGCGCAGCGCTATGCGTTGATAAAAACTAGAAGAACTTAGTGAAAAACGCATTTAAACTCCTGATTTGTCAATAGTAATTTTTTGGGAACAAGGTTTTATTATTATCACAATTATTAATTCATATATATATATATATATAATTATTATCACCCTTGATAATTCATATATATATATATATATATATATATAGTATATATATATATATATATATATATATATATATATATATATTATCATCACTCTTGATAATTCATATATATATATATATATATATATATATATATAACATTTTTAGTATTTCTTATACTATGATTAATATTGCTCGAGTGTCGGTGACCATTCAACATACTTTTGGCGTTGCCTCTCTGTAGTTCTAATAACACCCTCTGTCGGCGAAACGCGGTCTATCTTGGTTCCGTTATGGCCTCAAAGAGCTTCTTCCCAAGCTCTTTTTGTTCAAGTTTCAGTGCGTCCTTGCCCCAAACGCCAGATGACTTGATTCCAAAGGCCATTACAATGTGGTCCGGAAGAAGCGCGCGATGCGCGTATAGATGATGGCTAGTAATAACAATGATAATGATTGATTTTGCTATCAAAGCTAGCTGGTCAAAGCTAGCAAATACACAGATTGAACTTTTCGTATTTTCGTCAATTCCTCCAGGCCTCTCCGCTTCGGGCACGTGTCAAGATTCGTTTTTGCGTTGCCGTGCCGAACTTCTAAAAGCTCAAGACCACCGAGGCTTACTAGCAACTGGAACTAAGAGGACGCAACTGAGAAAAATGTTCTGCTTGTTGCAGTAAAATGAAATCAATCCTCTTGGAGTTGAGGAAAATACGGCGTTCCCGAAGTCAGCGCTGACACTCGTGCACCTGCACGTCATCTGGAGAAAGCTCATGATAATGTGTGATGCGTAACGTGAATGGCCGCCTCGGCGTCAGGCTTGGTGCCGTATTGAAACCGGCCAAGTCGTGGCTCTTGTCGGAATAGACGTTAGATGTGCGTAAGGGCAATTTTCATTGCCAACCGCCTAAAGATTGAGCTTATACTCGATGGGTCTCAAGTTGCCGATCTCAAGTTGCTCCAACGGATATGTGTCCTCAGCCACATATCCGTTGAAGGCCGGCACCACTTCACAGTGGTGCCGAGGTCGCAGATCTTTGCTGGGCGGGCGTTGTGACAACTTTCTTGCAGAAGGTCTTCAGCTGGAACATAATTTCGTCAGAGGTGCATTTCAAGGCTAAGCTGTCTTCGGTAAAGCTGTGTGGAAATAAGGATGCTGGTCGAGCATCCCCTCGCGTCGAGTCACACCAGCTTAGTGTTTGAAAACAATAGCCTTACTGTATCGGTTACGTCAGCAAATGCGTTCAATGCGGCGCTCGGCGGCTGCTGCTGCTGCTGCAATATACTTGTTCGTGATAATGCAGACATGGCGGCGTGTGGGTGCGGGACAGCATCTGTATAGATGCGTCAAGTGTTACAAGGCTCTTCTTGATCTGGCTAATCGTGCCATCCCTGCAGGCATAGTGGTGAAGAGTCTTAAAGTCTAAAAAAAAATATACTAGGTCCATGCTTGCAGAAAATTCTTGCAACCATGCCGCACTCTCCAGGATCTAGAGAAGTTTGTCGACGAGAAGCGTGCCAAACAGGCCTTTGATACGTCCTGACGTCCTGACGCCCTGGTGATCCAGATTACCTGATCGGTTTATGCGGCCGATGTGCTGGTTGAGACCGACTCTGAGTGAGGCCACGAGCAAGCAGATTATGCAGCGAAAAAGTGCATTTTAAGCTCTGAGCAAGGTCCGGCACGCTAGTTTGCCCCCGAATTACATCTGATACCGACGGTCTTTACTTTTGAAAGAAAAACGCAAGTAATCGCCAAATAGGCGAGTGCTATTTGCATTTGCATGCACCCATTTAGCTATCAACGGCTTTTGCCAAGCAACGGCTTTTGGAGTGAATGCTCGCTGACTCCTTAGGCTATTAAAACGTGCATCAAAAAAGTGTCGTAGCAATTCACATTTGCTTCAACGTATTACTATTAGTATAGAGCAGATATGTTGCCTTATACTAATAGTAATACGTGTCCATAATAATAATAATAATTAAGTGCCACGAAATCACTTTTGGCTCAAGGGTCAAGTGCTTGGCGACTATAAAGGTGGAGCGAAATAACTGCGAGATGCCATATTGCTATTATTATGATGTTAATGTTGATGTTCGCTGCTCTTGGTGTTTGCGCATACTTCTTCCCTTTTTGTTTTAATTAATTGTAGTGAAACATTTCTAACGGACCTAGTCTCACTTATGTCTTATTATCACTTTTTGCAGCCTTTCATCTGAAGTCAACTCCCCGGTTCTGCCTCGAGAAAATGATTTTATTAGGGATGGAACAGTGCTCATGCTTAGTCGAATTGCTACCTTTTTTGCGTCTAGAATTCCAGACGTCTATGTACAACTGGATGACCTACCGGCACGAAATATAAATACTACTTTCGAGGTATGGCTGGCTAACTTTTGCACATGCTGTCTTTGAAAAGTTTAAAGAAGCGCTTCTAGATTGTTATTTACTTACCTTGTAACTATACGTAACGTGGACTGTGTTTACGTTTACCAGTATTGTTTGGATATAACTTAGATCGGGAAATAAGAAGAAAGCAGGATATAGGAATATCGGCCTGTTCGAGATATCTTTTGGAGAACAATGTCGTCGATCATGTGCAAACTCGAACAAATCTTTTCGAGTCATACAGGAGTGAGGACTCAGAGCTCTTACCCTGCTGTAGAACGTTAACTAACTGCTTTACCTAACATCTGAATGATATCGTAATCTGCATTTTTTCTCTACTTCAATTCAAAATTAATTTTGACTGCAATTTACAATGCAACGTTTGTATTATTGCTTAGTTATGATTGTTTATGCCTACATTCAGTAAACATCGATGCGATTAGTCCTGAAGGATGCCGTAGTGGCGAACTTTTGACAAAAATTGCGAAAATGTTAGCAATTACTCTTAGCCTTTCGTAAGAATTACAGATTAGCATAGTTAAGCACAAATCACAGTCATAATGCTCCTTCCGTTTCTTATAATGATCCAATGCTAAATAACTACTTAGGGCACCCGCAGGTGCCACTATGTTCAAGTAGATTTACATTGGAAGAATTTCGTTTTTGCTTAAATATCTTGGTGCGGTATCGTTGTAGGAGTTCTACCGATTGATACCTCATTTGGTGGCAATCTTTATGGCGGTTCGCCTCATTATTCTTCTACACCGTATAGTCGAAGAGCGTCGACGGAAGGCTCACCTTGCACTGATTGCATACGGAATTCCGCACATTATGAATGTCTTCAGCTGGATGGTTGCCGCTTTTCTTGAGGTGATTCTTGATTATGTTGTATTAGGTCGTATCTAGAAAAAAATTATATAAATAGAAAATATTGCTATGATTTATTAATAATTTACAATACGTTTGTACACTCGGCAGTGCTCGCCTTAATAAAAATAGTGGTAAAAAAGTGTCACGTGGGGTTAAGAATCCGCTGTCCGTGTCCTTGCTTGATGGTAGCGCCCGCTCTTATGGACCCGGTACGAGCGGTGTATCCTCAAGGTTCCTTGCAACGTTAAAACGGTAAGATTCATAAGATTCCTCTTCGTGACGTCGAGCCCCAAGAGCGTCCTCGCAGATTCGGAGTCCCATACACCACTCATAGAGATAGTGATGGATCCGAATCTGTGAGGTTTTTGCGGGTCGGGGAGCGCCGCTCTTAGACTCTCGACGTCATAATTGGTGATCTTGTCCTAGAATTAAAAACATTTTTCAAGGAGGTTGTGTTTAATTCTAGACTATCCTCCGTCCCCTACGGGGTTGGAACTCAACCTGAGGTATATATCTTTAAAGCACCGAGGGCCGGACATGTTAAGATATCTAGGGTTTCCCTAACAGTCCTTGTGGCAGCATGGCCGCTGACACTCAGCGGTATGGTTAATCATCTAATCTCAAAAAGGATCGCTCAAAGAAAATTCGATCAACAACAGGGATCGAACCGGGGACCGGCAGATGACAACCATGACTAGCGCACTAGTCCCCTAGACCACGCCGCCACCATGTCCTGCCGCGCTTTTGCCAGGTCCCGGTTCGGGCCGCAAATCTCGGCATCTAAAACCCAGACCTCGGTAGGTGTTGTTATTACAAGGTCGGGCTTTAGACCCGGTGCGCCCGGTCGATGGAATACTCGCTCACGAACCACCTCATGACCCCTCTCGCGGAGAAGACGCGCCACGCGATCACAGACGTCGCCATGGTTTTTATAGTTTGTTCGTGTGTTGTATCGCACATCTGAGCGACATGAGCCAACGTCTCGGGCGCATGACACCCGTGCCTGCAACGTTTGTTGTAGCCCGGGCGTCCCCTGGCCAATCTGGGACGCGTTGGTGGTGCGTTGATCCTGAGCTTTAGTAGGTTTAAATACTCCTTACCAGATAGGTAGGGTATACCCTTAATCCAGTAATGTACAAAGGGCGTTTCGTGTGCTTTTTTAAAATGTGCCCCATCGAACGTGTTGTGTAGTTGTTAAGACCAGTAATCGGTCTCAATGGAAGTTCCCAAGCGCTCGCAAAGAAGTCTTGTTCTTGCAAGGTCTTTTTTGAAGTGCTCGGTGGTTAGCATCCATTGGACCCCAAGATGCGTGGAGTGTTGAAGTGCTGTCAGGCGGGAGAGGCGGAGTCTGGGGATGAATGTTTGGAGGCAGGGGATGTCCAGGCCGCCGTGTGCTGTGTGCGTGTACAGGTAAGCGTTCGGCACCGAGTTTTCGAGCTTAAGCCATTTCGACTTAACAACCTTTCTGATCTCTTTATCTAGGTCGCTAAGGAGTGCGTAAGATGGTCTGGGACCGGAGACCAGTTTATATAGGAGGCGGGGAATGAGAAAGTCTTTCAAAAACATGAGTCTTTGGTGGGGTTTAAGGGGAGCTATCGTGAGTCTGTTGAGTAAATTAAGGAGTATATCCTTGGTGGAGTCAACTCTGCCATTGCTGTCAAAGCCAATTCCAAGATATCTCAATCGATCGCTCATACCTTTAGCTGGCAATTGCCGATCTCCAACGTTAAATTCTGGTACGGTATTAATAAAACCTTTACCTTTCTTCCTATTAAATATGTGGGGGATAGTAAAGCTTTTATTAGTATTAATTTCAAGGCCTCGGGATTTCAAAAGGGGGTCTGCAATATTAAGGAGCCGTTGGAGAGTAGATTTCATGGAGATCATCCGCAAAGGCTAAGCCCATAAGGCGAAAGTCATCAGTTAGTTGGTAGCCGATATTAGCTTTGCCTAATTTTGAAAGAATGTCGTCGAGAACTAGATTAAATAAAAGGGGGGGCAGAGGATCTCCCAGCCTAACACCCATAGTTGGCCGAAATGTGCAACATTTTTGTCCGAATTCTATGAGAGTTTTAGATAAGAGGTACAAGCGTTCGATATAATTAATGAATACCTCCGGGTATCCGCTAGTCCGGAGTGACCACAGGACGGAGTCATGACTCACCATGTCGAACGCTTTACGGAGGTCGATTGAGGCGAGTCTGAGCTCACGTCCTGCAGACTTGGCACCGTTAAGGATACCATCCAGAACCGCAAGATTCTCGAAGGTACCATTATAGGGGAGAAACGCTCGCTGGATTGGGAGAAGCTTAATAGAGTTCTGGAGGCGTCTAGAGAGAATTTTGTTAAGCGTTCGTTGTAAATATTAACTAACAGATAGGGGTCGCAGATCGCTTGGGGATGTGGCATTGTTAATTTTAGGGATGGACGCTAAGCGAGCAGTCTAACTTAATAATTAGTTCAGTGAGGTTATTATGTAACATTTGATTTTATTTGCTACGATAATTTTAGGCTAGTATGACGTTATAATATAACAATGCAATAGTTGCCTTCAGCGGCTTCCAGTTATTGTTTAAAACCTCAAAAAGACGTTCACCGAACCCATTACATCTACTAAAGTCACCATCATCAAGATACCAAAATAATACGCTATTACACTAGTATAACAAAGGTGACCTAACGGGATACTTGAGGAGAGTTAAAGGCTGACGCTCGACCAAAAAGCGCACTCTAGTGGCTAGATTTTGTGCTTAGATTACCATCGCCAAGCTGCAAAGGATGGCATCCTGAATAATCGAGATAATTTTATCAAGCTTTGGAGCAGGGTTCCAGCTGTGTGTTTCGGGCCGGAAAGCGCGGGCCTGTTCGATAGCGCGGATCAGAATGATATCTGTAAGAACATGCATTCATGGTAAAAGGCCGAAGTCTAAGACCCAAGTCTTAGTTCTGACCGCCATTTTATAGATGCAGTCGCGTTTGAAGGTGACCAAGCCGCTCTGCTTAATCTGTTGGGTCTAGGGGCAATCGCTGTGAAACTCAAATAAATTGAGCTCTAGAATTGTTAGAGGAATAATTACAAGGTCCACTCTCCTATTTTGCCTTATAGTTCTCTTTGAGTATACGCAGTATGTAATGTTGACCCCTGCGATGCAAGTGCCGGTAACGCTAGGGATAAAACAGCACAAGGTGATGCTGTATCAAGAGTCACTGCAGATGCTACGATACGGTGGCGTGGTGGATTAAGTCTGCGCCTCGCAACCGGAGGAGACACATAGGTGCGCGGGTTCGAGCCCCACCGTTGCACATTTGCATTTATGGGGGTCCGTCTATGAAGCAATGTGAAAAACAGCTCCGTGGACGTTAAATCTTGGCTGAGGGTCAGCCCGAAAACTTTAGATGCTACGATTACAGACGTACTAGTGCAAATTGTCGATGGGATAAGCCACGCTGTGGGTGCTGTAGTCACATAAGAAATGGATAGCAAAGTCGATCTACCGTGCTGCACAAGGTGCCGTGGTACTACACGCATGAAGCCTTAGCGGAAGCGTGTCCTAAATGTGGCCTTTATGATTCATGGTAGGTTTAGAAAGCACGCGTCAAGGACCCCTGAAGTTCCTCAAAGGGTGAAAAACATTGGTGTCTGCAGCATCATCATCATCATCGCAAATTTGCGTTGCAGGGGTTTTGCATCCAGAGTCCCCCTGAACACTATTGGAGGCTTTGTAGGTGCCACCCAGTACACTTCACTTGGTCTTTCGATTGATGACCAAGGCGGAGCGAAGAAGCGAGCGTACACGAAAAGACGGGCACGCGCATCTTTATTTCTAAGTCGACCTTGCCAGGTCGGTGGCGGATGTATTCAGGGAATGCTGTGGAGCTGTGAGGGAAGGTGTGCTGGATTTGCTTGAAAACAAGCTATACAAACAGCGAAACGTGATTTATGTTTTATTAAGCTCGAGAGCGGGTTGATTTACAAGGGTTTAATGTTTACCATGTTCTGGCTTATTTTAAAAAAGAGCCCTGGTAGGCCTAATGGGGTTAAGCAGTCTTTGGTGGATCATCGGTAGGAGAACTTAGCGTTTTGTCGAAGCGGCGTCACTCAGCTTAAAGATCGCGGCTGCTTATGTGCAGTTGGCGGAATTTATCAGTGCGAGACTAGATAAAAGGCGAGTCTGAGAAAACTTTGTTGGATATTGCGGATGAGATCGGTTGTCAACAGGACAAACGTATGCACATATGGCGGCGTGGTCTAGGGACCTACTGCGCTATAGTCAGGGTTGTCATCTACCGGGGTGTCGCCAGTTCGATCTGTGTTGTTGATCTAAGCTTTTTTGAAGCGATGCTCAGTCGCCGATCATGCTGCCACAATAGCTGATAGGGAAATCTCAATGTCCCCTTCTGCTGCAGCTCTCGTATAAAAAGGTTGACAATGTGTGTTTAGGTACGCATGTCAAGCGAATAATAAATTCATCCATGTATCAATCTGACATGAATGTTGTATGAGACAATACATTTTTGCAGGTAGGAGAGGGAACTAAGGGAGAGCATACACCGAGGAATACTTGCCGATGACAAGGCCTTTGGCATCATTGGAAGCGTTAGACGATAGTTAGACTACCGTATAGGGAGGAAAATCATACAAGTTGGAAAAAAAGAACATGCTACGCTAAGGGATGCTAAACATTGTCCAGCACATGACTGAGACGGCAGGGGAGAAGACAATGCTCAGTAGAGATCATTCGGCTGGTAGAGCACGATAGGCCGCAAATAGACCTCTCATGCCCTGTCAACCTTGACCATATCGACATACTCGGCCGAACACTTACCAAACACCGAAGCAACGTCATTGAGCTGTTTGAGATGTCCCGTCCTGTTTACCTACTAGCCAACCTCTCACTGAACTCGAAAAAGTGTACTTTCGCCACTTCACAGCTTAAACTACTCGGAATTGTGGTGGGAGCTGACAGACTACGATAACCAGATACCGAGAAAACGACAGCCATGCATCGGCCAGATCTCAACCACGAAAGATTGACGCGGTTCAACGCGGGATGTTACAGCATATGAACGCTCCGACCAAGTCATTACACGCTATTCGCGTCTAGTTCGTCTCTCGCTCTGTCTCGCAACACAGTCTTCGGCAACAAAGTGGGAGTGGTGACACTGCAGTACGTCTCGTGTGTGTGTGTGTGTTTCATGTCTCTGCGCCCAAGTATTTGGGCGCCGCCCACACGAATGCGTCGGCCACGGAAGTACCTAGATTTCTGCTAGTGACTAGTGCATGGTGGCTCGAGAGTGTTCAATAGTCAACTAGGGAACTAAAAGATCGAATCCGACAAACCGCAATGACGAGACTCTATGTACCGTATGTGGTCGTCGGAGTGACCAGTTCGACTACAATTGAAGCTTAACCCACAATGACAGACAGGCCCGTTGATCAGCACAAGTAGTCTACCATCCTATCGGGTTGGTCAAGCCCTTCATGCGAAACCACAAATGAAATTCCATCCAAACGATATATGAAACGATAATGACCCTGTAGCCATCGAGAGTACAAATAAGTAGACCGAGGAAGGATTGGTCCTGACAAACAATCCTCTTCTCGGCTGCGCTATGCGGCAGACGTCCGTGTTCTTGTTCATCCGAATCTACTAGCCTCCTCGCGTCGACGTCCCCAGTCAACTTTATTAACAAAACCGACTTAGCAGCTAACAAAACGGATTAGTAAAAGACTGTACATAATCCCAGTCGTATAACACGAATACAGTTTACTCACGACGGGTGTTAATTAAGATCTATTAGATGAAAGCCATGCTCGAAAACTGTTGTGGTGGCAGCACATAAAACACACACACACATATATATATATATATATATATATATATAAAATATTGTTATGATTTATTAATCATCTACAATACGTTTGCACACTCGGCAGTGCTCACTTTAAATATATATATATATATATATATATATATACGTATATAAATATATAAATATTTTCTTATTGAATGTTTATATATATATATATATATATATATATATATATATATATATATATATATATATATATATATATATATATATATATATAAACATTCGTTAAGAAATAGAGAAGGAGAGGGCTTGATTTAGTAAAAGTTCGCCACCGTTGGATCTCAGTGGTCGATGATGATCGGCCTAGTCACAACGACTTAGAACAACTTGTAGGAGGAACTATTCGTAAAACTCAGTTGATAGGACTCTTCTCTCAGTACGCATGTACACACTTTATCTGTATACGGACAGCCAGCCAGCACGGCCGTAACATGAGATTTGCGAGTGACTTTGCGAGATCAGAGGCTGTCTCCGCATATATAAGTAATGGTCAGTTCACCGACACGTTGCCATCGTTCTAGGTGGTGCTTAATGTCATATGCATTGTAGTGCCGCTCGGCGTGTCCGGCTACCTCAATGCCTCGCTCGATGACAGCCCTTCAAGCAGCATGTACATGGTGAAGCTGCACGCCATTATCTTCCTGTTCTCGCTTCAGAATGCTCTGTTCGCCATTTGCTGCGTCGCCATTTTTCGTGAGTGCTCGGCATAGTGATGATACGTTTGTAGACTTCAAATTGATTCGGTAATCGTGAACGCAATGGTGATCATGATACTTTTGTGTTTAGCATCACCCTGACCTTTCTTTAACTATAACTTTGCAGATTTTGTTTTGAGTTTGGTGGACGTGAGGGTGGACTTGAATTTCCTATTTTGAGAAGGTCATATTCATATTTGGATCTATTTACGTGATACGATAGCCAATCTGGCGGCTCAAGCAAGTGGGATGTTTGTGGCCGGCGCCAGAATGTGTATAGATTTTTTGTGTGTTTTTAACTAGCATTTTATTAGAAGAAATTATTCAATATGAATATGAAAATGCTTGACATCACTAAAAGTAATGAAAAGTAAAGAAGAAGTTCATTACGATCATGTCCCACCGCCCTTTATTTTCGTTTTCGTTTGCAGGTTTATCAGCACTCCACGTGTATTGTGCAGTAACGTTGATGCAGCTCGTATACCATCTCATGGCAATCCAGCGAATTCCGATATTCTGTTTATATGGTGCCGACAATTACCTACCGGTCTTCACTCTGCCCTACTCTTTTGCCATAGCTATTAGACTCCTAGCAGTGAATAGTTCAGATACAGCTACTGGTAAGTATATTAATATATATATATATATATATATATATATATATATATATATATATATATATATATATATATATATATATATACATACATATATATTTGACGTTTATTACTTAAACGTAGATAATTGTGTCCGAATGTATGCGTAACACACCAAAGCGGCTCAGATAAACGGGCCCTCAAGGCCCAGTACCGACCAACTGACTAGGGCAGCCAACACTCCCAGATCTCAGGCTGTTTTATTTCTGATAAAAACTCCAGATCGCATGCCATTTGACACCTATTTGCTAGGCATGCAAACGTGGTTTTTGATTTGGGAAGTTTTTGGAATGTATGATGCGCATGCGTGTGGTCGACACCTAATAGCGCCTAGTTAGGGTTCTTCCCCACGGTCTCAATTAGGCGTAGATATTGTGTAAAGATACAGCGACACCATTGGGCTAGTTTTATTCTCTAACGCTGGGGGGGGGGGCTGCGTCAGGATTATGTGTGACAGCTTAGTTGCTAAACGCGTGCTGAGTCGCAAATGATGCACGCTTGTTAGTCTGTTTTTGCAGTTCTTGCCATGTTTGTTTAGAACTCTCTGTGGACGGTTAGGACCTGGATTCTGTTGTTTAGGTTAGCGTCCCGTGGGCGTATTTTTACCCGTGGGTCTATTAACCATGTACTGCTCGCAACCATTCCTTTCTAGCCGGCCCCGTATGAACAGCGCGCCACTATCAAAGTTGTGCGGGCGCCCTGGTAATCTGAACGGCCATAGTTGTCTGCGCCCTTCACCCCCCCCCCCCCTTCGAGACATATTTATCGTGGGCTGCTCCTGAAGGACCGGTGTCTAACTTGACTTCTTGGTACTTGGCATTTCCCCCAGAGGTCAATTATGATCAGTTGCATCTGGCGTATCCGTTTTCGTCATGTGAGGTATAAATATAAAGCTTCGGTTTTTTTCGGAAGCCGGAAAGAAATTATGTTTCTTTATTCATCCCCTTAGAGTAGCTTCCCTTTAGAGTGCCGCATGAACCGCCTCCTCCAGTGCCAATTTCTTTTGAGCTGTGAGAATCAGGGTCAGATTTTCCGCGTATACGAGCAGTCCCCCTCCCAAAAAACGCTACTTAGCGTAAGCACCCCATTGTAAAAACCGTGCTATAGGATTTACCCTAAGAATAACCCCGTGAGATAGGCCTGCGTTGCCATGTACTTGCTCTTACTCAGTAAGATACAAGGAGCGAACTTGGCGAAGTTAGTGCAATGTCTTCTCTCTCTCTCTCTTACGTCGACTAGGATAAGCGTGACAAAAGGACAGATCATCAGCCTTTTTGACGACTTCGTTAGCCCAGTGAAGAACTAATGGCGCCAAAAGTTGAGCGACTGTACGCCTTTATCTAATGAACGCGTGTTAAAAACGAGTTATTGATATATAAAAGAATATCCAAGCAATGCGGCTGATTTCTCTGCACATTTTTCTAAGCTTACTACGTTTTGCTTTGCTTTGCTAATGGCTGAATATGTGTATTGTCGCGGTCGGGAACCATGCTTTACCGACAGTACCTCTTTGCAGTTTACCAGTACAAGAGTAAAACGTGCCGAGGCTTAGGGCAGTCTCCGCTGGCAAGCATTGTATTCGATATACGTTTCAAAGCCTTCAAATGGTTCCATAAAGCATGTGTACTACTTGCGGAGGACCGCATCTTGACCCGGTGTTTTGGCCGCATGCGTTTAAACTCGATTCTGAACTTTTGGATTGAGGTTGGTTTCACCCTTCTCCTCTCTCCGGGTCTTTCTGTAAGCGCTAAAGATGCTTGCTTAGTGCGACGGTAGATCGCCTCGGTCTTTCGACAGAATAAAGAAGTAGATGGCCGACAACTACCTCCAGGTAGTTGTCGGCCATCTACTTCTTTATTCTGTAGAGAGCCGTGTCCGTTCGTGCCTCAAGCACCGCCTCCGTTCACGCGGTGACCAGCAGCGCCAGGTCATCGGCGTAGGCGGTTATGTCCACCCCGTCGGGCAAGTCGTCTAACCGCAGGACTCCGTCTGCTATATTCCAAAGGATTGGCCCGACCACAGAGCCCTACGGAACGCCCGCCGTAACAGGGCGGACCTCACCGTTGGGCGAAAGCGAACGCGCGTCGAATTACGAGGAAATAATCTGTCGCATGTAGGGGGATATGCCCCTCTGTTCAAGCGTGTCCATTATTACTCACCAGTTCAATTTATTAAACGCGTTTCGCATGTCAAGCAGGATATGTGAAACGCAATTACGCGTTTCAAGTGTCCGTTGCTGTTCTGTGCAGGCTATCCGGAGCACTTGTTCAATGGCGTCAAGGGTCGATCGGCTCTTGCGAAAGCCGTATTGATTGTCTGACAGCGCGGCTTTCTTTTCGATCTCTTCATTCAGGCGTCTGGCCGGCACATTCTCGAAGAGTTTGCTTATTGCGTTGAATAGATATACGGGGCGATGGGTCGAAGACGATCCCGCTGCTGCGTTTGGGGTCGGTATAAGAGTCAAGTGGGCATCGGATTAGAAAACGACCGTCCTGACGTAGACGTGTAAACAGCTGAACGAGAGATGGTTCTGCGCCAAGCTTTTTATTAACCCTGAGGGAGCCCCGTCTCCGTGGTCCAGGAGCCTTCTGGGTCGCTTTTACCTCCGGGATCTGGTCAGGGTCTATCTCGACGTTGAGGGTGGGGGGGGGGGGGGGCAGGGGAGCTCGTTGCCGGGGGAAGAGGGCGGTGACTAGGTTTCGTACTAGCCCTATAGGGACCGGGGGGCGTCTTACGAAGCTTTCTCATCACAGTGCGGTACGGAAGGCCCCAGACGTCTGACTTTACTGACTCAACTTTCCAGGACTCCGTCTTCGCTTGGCTAATCAACCGTTGCAGACGCAGGCGCTTGGTGCGGTACAGCTGTTGTAGTTGAACAGCACAGTCGTCCGCGTCAGCTAGCTGGCGGTCGTCATGCCGTCGTGGACGGCGTCCCTCTGACCACGACCGGGCCCAAGTCATGATGCGGTTTGCGCGCACGCAGTCCGCGCGGGCGGTCCCAATTTCTGGGCTCTACCAGTGTTTAGCGGAGACTCTCCTTGGACCTCCTTGTCTGCATGCCATTGCTATGATCGCCGTTAGATCATCCTCATCAAAAGGCGCATCGCCAAGGCGAGTGAGCCGTCCTTTAAGGTCGTCTGCCAGTAGTTCCTTATTGACGTGTCTCATTTGCCAGTATCGGCGGTCCGGCAGATGCGGGTGATGTCTGTTTTGCGGCCGTTATCTCACCCAGTCCTGGATGCTGGCCATCGCAACCGAATCGACTAGCGTCAGATCAAATAAGGATATCTGGCCACGACGCGCAAACGTCGGCACAGTGCTGTTATTGGCAAGTGCCA
Source organism: Dermanyssus gallinae (assembly GCA_003439945.1). Lineage (NCBI taxonomy): Eukaryota > Metazoa > Arthropoda > Arachnida > Mesostigmata > Dermanyssidae > Dermanyssus > Dermanyssus gallinae. The sequence continues at coordinate 51,591 of QVRM01004055.1, read as the reverse complement.
AGCCCCGGCCCGTCAGCCAGTCCAGAAATACCTGGTCTAGGTCCGTGATACGGTGGCTGCCCCACGCGACGTGCAGTGCGTTAAAATCGCCTGCGTCCATCAATGAGTGGCCAGCGTAGCGATGAGTGTCAATCGATGCGCTAATGTCACCTTAAAACTCATTAGAATCTTCTAGCGTCCTGTTTGGGAAGGAGTAGCAGCTGTATACTACGAAATTAAGATCTGGCAGATAGCCCCATGAGAATCCGTTCCCCTGGCCTTGGCCCGTGCCTGGGCAGTGCAGCCTCCTGTCTAGTCCACCAGATGGCTGCGTCGCAGGATTTGTATCTGCTATACTGAATTTGCAGCGGTTAAGATTAATTTACCTAATAATTAAAAGTATATATATATATATATATATATATATATACACTTGCTGCAGAGCCGCGCATGACCTGCTGGAGTCATATATATATATAGACGCACAGGACGACTGACTTAATAGCCATTAGACATCATTATATATTCCGTAAATAACAACTACAAATTACTCATAAAAGAGAAACCAGACACAACCCGTTGTGTTTGGCAGAAAACTCTACTTCGTCTGAAAGATATTCATGCTAAATACAAGAAGACCAATAGTCACATTGATAATAGTTTGCAAAAATAAGGGTCTATATCCATTTGTCTAATTTCTACGTTCAATAACTTAAAAACTTAATATTACGGTCAAAGTCCATAGAAAAACCACACAAATAGATACTTTTCAGGGGTAATTTTAGGTAATAATGGTGGTTCGATGCGTGGTACCATTACCGTAGCCCTTTTACCTGCCCGCCGTATATATATATATATATATATATATATATATATACATATATATATATACACTTTTTTTGCCACTCACAGATATTATACGGGCTTAAACTGTGTATTTTCTATACTCTGATTTAAGGTATGAAGCACGCCTTGGCCTGCGTTAACAAGACCCAGTATAACGTACTGTCTTTCATGGCCATGATGCATATACAAATATTCTGGTGTCTCCTGTTTTTGGGGATAATCATGGCTACAGAAGCTTGGCCATTTATGCACGGTACGTTTCATCCAGGAGTTCTAAGACATCCAAGAATTCACCGCATGTGGCACAAACTACGCCCGATTAAGTCTAGTTGTCGGCATCGAATCCGAGGATTCCGAGAGTCTAGCTCTAATTCAGAACTTCATCCAACGTAAGTGAACGCGTCAGAAGACATGTTATAGTAGTGTCGGCGCAGAAACACTTAGGTTTAACCATAATTGTTAACTGTTGCTGCTTTATTGTATAATATTATGCATTATGATAATTGGTGCAATGAGACCGCAAATGAGCAGCGACATTAATCGGAGGGATTACGGAACCCTGTCCGTTGGCATAGCTTCTAGTGGAACCCATACACGGAAAAGCGGGCGCGAGAACGTAAAGCTGCTCGAAGAGCGGCTTCATTTGTGAATAGAACTGCTCTTGGAGCCCTTCCGATGAGTGTCGCTGCACATCTTGCCGCCTTATTTGCACCAAATATCATTTTGAAACATGTTGGCCAGTGCCAGCTACGTGGATCTGATCAAATGGTACGCTTGTAAAACGCGAGTATATTACTTGGTCAGACTTGCCAACGGAGCGCTAGAAGGAAGACAATCAAAAGAACATAACATGTTGGAATGGGGTGTCATATCAACAGCGCAGTTGTGTGACTATGGTGATTGTACCAACAAAAGGGTGCTGGTACAATCATCATAGTCACACAACTGCACTGTTATCAACATATACGTACTTCTGAAAGAAAACCGTGAATAATCGCCAAATAGGCGAAACATGCTTGGGTTCACTGACACTGATGTTTATTTCGTATGTTTCACGATACGACATAGGGCCATGCGGTATCGGCACTCCTCTTCGTATTCTTGCATGCCTAACTCACACTTTAAGCTATGTTCCAGCGGTTAGCACGAAGCGGTTTCTATTATATCACTAGACATTCATAAATACATCAGTTGCTCGAAATATGCATGCATTTATATCTGCCTGTCTATCTCACTGCTCACTGCGCTGTAGGGCAGTACTACTGCCGCGTGTAGAAATGAATGATCGTCCAACACACGTTACACCGAACGTTCGGGATAACAAGGGTAGAAGAAATGGCGCGCATCTCTTTTATTAGTTGAATGATTTATTATTCGCTTGACACATATACCTAAACACACATGTCACCCGTTTGTATCAGGGCCGCTTAGAGCGGCAGCATACATGTTACCTACACATCCATACAATCAATGTATGCTTTAATACCGAGACTGAGTACTTGCTTTTCATTGGGACAATCTCTTGTTTGTAATATCGACCAGGTCCTTTCTAGTATTTGGTCCTAAAACTAGAGCCTCCGACAGCCCTATACCCCTGCTGCCCCCAAGGCTGTACAAGCTTATACAGCTGACGTCACAGCGTTACAGTGCACGAAAAGCGCGGAGACGGGCGGCGTGCAGACAAGCAAAGATAATCATCATGGCGCGCAAATACAAAATTCTACCCGCGCTTTTCCAATAAACAATTAACCGGGCCTTATAGGTAAAACTAATATTACTCACAATTAAGGGGGGGAGGTCTCTAACACTATCAACTGTTTCAATCAGAACTGTCGTGTCACAACTGTAGTGTAACTAACACCCTAACGACCGGACGGCGACCGTTCGCTAGTCTTTCACGGCATCCTCTATTTGGCGCCATGTATTTAGTTTGCTTTGGCATTGCCGCCAACCGACGCTGTATATGCTCGCGCTGTTTAACGCACGCTGCTGTCCTACAGCAATCAATCGTGTAACTATCAGCACCGGTTCCTGTTTAAAGCTCTGTAAATTTAATTTCCTTGTAAGCTTCAGGCTCGCACAAAGCTCATATGTAGACGCCGTCCGGTAGATCGACCGGCGCCGAGACCACATCCACCATCACGCCGATAACGTCGCCAACCGCAATTAAGTCGACGGCGCGCCGGTGTACAGTCTTCTTCTGGGCCATCATGATTCCTGTTATTACGTACGCAAGTTTATTCCGCTGTTCTCGAGACTCCAACGCACGTGCGACAACATCATTTAGATCTAAACTACCTCCGAGCAGCCCGCCCCTTGGTACTCTCCAGGCCGGGCAGTGGAACACCGTGTGTTCCGATGTGTCTCGCGTTATCAGGTTGCAGAAAATGCAGATACCCGAATTCGTCTTTCCAATCTACTTCAAGTATGCTTGGAACTCCCTATGGCCTGTAAGAACCTGTGTGATGTGGTAGGTTAGTTGTCCTGCCGGTCTATCCATCCAAGACCTGATGTGCGGGACAAGCGCCTTGACGCGAAAGCCCAGTTCGCCTTCTTGAATGGCATCCCATACACGTTGCCACTTCTCCGTCATATGCAAATGGGCGTCGTTATGATCAAACAGGCGATACGACCTGTTTGATCGGTTTACTTTCAGCGCAGCGTTAGCTGTCTCCTCGAGGTGGTTCGCCGTTTGCGCCTGTACCGTGAATGCCAGGTCGTTTGCGCAAGCTTCGATCCCTGGGACATATCCGGAAAGCGAAGGACGTTGGTGTTTCCAGAGTAGAGGGCCTAAATTGAATTCCCGTGGCACTTCCCGTCGTCATCGCAAATTATTTCGCGCCATCGCTCTGCACCAATCGGGCCTCCTATAAAGATAGATAATCAGATACCAGTTGGGCCATGTAAGAAGGGGTACTTTCTTTCAAGTGCATCGAGTATAACCCTATAGACCATACTGTTGAAGGCGTTTTTGACATCGCCATGCCGCGAGTCGCCATTGACGAAGTATGGATTCATTCTGCCTTCGAAACCACTCTGTGCACGGCTGAAAGAACCAAGCAATTCTTCCGGAATCCATACTGTGAATCAGGAACTAGCCCTGTTTGCAGCGTGCTTCCGCAAAGATCCACGTACCTCTAGCTGCCTTTTTTCTGTAATCGTCAGCATTACGCCGTCGCTTTTGAGTTTTCGCCATTTGTTAACGGTAACTCTGTGTCTGCTTACGTCTACATTCTTCTGAATTTGAAGCATATTAGCGTATGTTGCCGTATCCCGTTTCTTCAGAATGATAGCTGTAGTTGCTGGACGATCCTGAGTCCTACTTTGTTTTTTCTTTCTCGCCTATATTTTTCCTGCCGTTTTTACAAGTTGTTATCGCAAACTTAGGTTGATCTTACGGGCAAGGAACTCAAGAAGCTTCCGAGCACTCTGTTGATCCCGTTGGCTAGTCATATAACACGCTCTCCAATAACGACTTTTCTTGTAGAATGTGATTGTCTTTAAGCAGACGCATAGCGATTAATGCCTTACTTATGAGTTCTCCACTGTCTTCTGTGTGAGTTGACATGTTGTCCGATGTCACACTATCGTCCCATCAGTCTTCTCTTACAATTATAAGTCGCACTGGGCTATCTCTAACGATGCTAGTCTTAGCCTGTTTAGTATGGATGTATCTGTGTCCTGCTCTCCGTCACGAGCCTCTATCATGGAGGCGAGAACAAGCCTTCTTTGTGTAACACCTGCCTATTAATTCTTCCACTTCCGCCAGAAGCTTACGGTTATCTTTTCGCAAAGCGTCGACTTGTGAGCTTCTTTTATTTCCCTGTGTTAATTCGTGGCAGGCGCAGAAGTGCACGAGAACACTACAGAAACCGAAAACCACGTTACTCAACCACTTGCGCGACTCCAAGGGGGAGATGGGATACTTAGCGATGTCCCTCACCAGTTCTATCTATTCCGCACAGAGAAGCGGACGAAAAGATCTCCTTAACTAGTATTCGACGATATATTCCGGGACCGACCTCACATGCGTCCGCAACATTTGCCTGCTACGGTAAGAGTGCTTTAGGACAGCGGTACTAACCCAACGCGTTGTGGAGTGCAGCGCCTGGCACCCATTTGGAGAACCTGATCTGAGCAGTTCGAAAGTGCTCCGTGGGCACCCTCCAAATCTAGCCATCTAATTACACCAGTGGTATAACAATGACCAAATCTGCCTGCAAGATCAAGTAATATTGCTTCGTAGTAAAACTATCCAAGTCGGCCAGCATTGACGAAATAAGGCATATAAAAACGAATAGCTAGGAAGAGAACAATTCTTCGAACCAAAACAAGGCCAGACAAGAGGCACTAAGGTGTCAGAACTGTTAGTAAGCGCTTGGCAATAGAACAACAGTACACTGTGTACAATGAAGCCTTTATGATGCACTTCGCAAAGCGCGCCTAATTCGTTTACTGGAAACCACGTGACAATGCGACGAAAAAAACGTTACGTGTTGCAAATGCCACCTTGATTTTACAAACGACAATAAAAGCGAAGAGTCCCGTATGGGTGATGGTAGCAAACGCGTTACCTTTCAGTTGCCTAGAGTGAAGAAAATAATAGTAACGAAACAATTTTAACCGACCATAATCACTGCACACAACCACAAGTAGAGAAACCCCGGCTATTCAGGCAAGCTCTTATGGTGTGACCAGTTTGAACAAAAATCGATCTTCTTATCTTCTTGTCGATCTCAGCCACGAAGCTGCACACACACGTTTTTCAGTAATGGATTATGTACACGTTGGTACCATTACCCTGAGATGCACGGGCGTGTACGCTCAGAGCGGCGATACAAAGAGACAGACCGTAACGACAGCGCGGTCGTGACGACGGTCACCGGGACATTCGAGGCCCAACGTTGAAAAAGAAATTGCTTCTAGCCCGCCTGACTATTCATTCAGGATTTAGCGGGCGACGCCTTAAGCAAGTGTCTCGACTTGTCTTACGAAGTTTGTACGCTGATTGGTTGGCGGCGGTGGCCTGATTGTGATGCGTCGTTTTGGGCCCTGCTGGTGGCCATACTCGGTATCGCGGTCGATGTGCCATCGTTCAGCGTGCCACTAGGTATACTGCGGATAGGGTGGAACATTGGTTCATCCTCGTCACACTGCACCCCCCCCCCCTCCCCCCCCTGCAATGTAAACTAGTTCGTGCCGAGGCTATGGTGCTGACGGTCTCTGCGGCTCAGGTGGCACACGAGAGCTTGCTTCCTTCGTGGTGGCTGTCGCGAACGTGTTACAAATAATAATGGAGGAGCCACGTAATGCGGCTTCAGGCGATGATAGCTCCGCGGTTTTGCAAGTACGCCGCCTAACAGCGTCGCATCGGCTACGGAGAACACACAATAATAAGTTCGTTGCGACTGAAAAATGAGAGAGACAAAATGCTTATAGTATCTGCGTCACTTTGGCAGAGAATCATCTACCGAACAGGATAGACAAGTGCCACGTACAAAAAGTGTTTTGTGTCTATGGTATCTGACCCGCCTAAAATATTGGAAAACGTGATACGAGTCGGACATTAGCATTCCATTTGACTTTCTATACTTCAATTTTAAATCGACATGCAAATCGGGTACGCACAAGAAGCTTTCAAGCATCTCGCCAAAATGACGTTGAAGTCAATATTGTTGGATGAATCGCGTTTTTTCTCGCAAACATAACCTTTTACGTTCGGGCCAAAGCTGCATTGTCATCATGCTCGCGTGTGCCTCTTATCTTGCAGCCCACAGAAAAGTATTCTAGGCTTCCTGATGTATATACTGTAAGCAAGCAGACTCTCTTACGTTTATTGTACCCCATTCATGCATTTCGGTCATTCCGACCCGGCTTACAGGAGCTGTTAGCATTAACGATCATCCATTACCTAGACATTTTAACACCAAAGACGTTTAAGTGTATATATATACAAATGTGTATATTGATACACATAAATAAATAATGAACATATATATATATATATATATCACGCGACTAACTTGACTGTTCGCTCTTAGCGTAGAACGCCACGGTCTAACGTAAGACAAAAACCTCATCTAAATGTGCACAAATATTTCATAAGTCGTGTAGCTATTAGGGATTGCACCTAGCGACGTGGTCTGTGAAAACATTTTGAAAATGCTCGACGCGAACGATGGCAAGGTGGTCAAAAGGCGAGTCTCAAACGGCCAGCAGTGCGGCATATTTTTTCTGTAAAGTGGCTGCAACATTCAAAACATGATTTTTGTCGTAGATTTCGTAGATACGACTAGAGATCTGCTTGAGTGTGTGACGTGTTTTCATGCTCGCGTGTATGTGCCGCTGTACTGTAGTACTTTTATCTAATATTTTGTAGTTGTGTAGTGTGTTTTCAGAACTGAGTCTTTATCATCAGAGCTCAAATATATATAGAATTTCTGCGTCACCTTTCATTATGAAGGTGGTAGCGCGACCTGCAGTGCATCTATGTCCGATCCGGTGCTAATTAAGATTTTTCGTTTTGTGCACGCCTTCAGAAACGAGGTTGACGCTGGTGCTACAGTCAATTACGTACGTAAACGAGCACGGCTGTGTCCTGTTAAGAGACTTCACTCTCGCTGTACCACGACGACGGGTTGTGTCGCTTGTGGGCGATATCCAGGGCGTGGGCGACGTTATTCTCGCAATATTGTCTGGAGTCTGCACCTCGTATGCGGGACACGTGGCCATGCACGGAACTCTTGCCGACGCCCGAACCCTGAAAAAAAACATCACGGTCTGTCCGGCGGCGTATTTTCTCATCGATTCCCTATCGATTACGTCAAACGTTAAGCTCTTCCTCAGCGCCCACCATAGGCAAAGTACGTAACATATTAATCAATGCAGCAGATGTTCTAAAATCTTGATCTATACGAGGGGTTCTTATCATTGACCGATCATTGTACTGTGTTGTGGGGCTATGTAAATGTCTCGCTAGGTTGCTGTCTTGTACTGAAACACGAAATACAAGATAACGACTTTATTTTTACCGATTGTCTCTCTTATCTCACGTGACCTATGCGTTACGCCTGATCTTGATTTTTGCGTTCACACTACCAAGGTTGTGTAGACATCATTGCGCCCTGTTATCACCATCTTCCACTGCTCTAATTCTCTAACGACTCCTCATCTTCGTCTTTGAAAATATTCTGTTAAATGTGCATTGCTAGGACACTTGTTTTGATGTGCGCTCTAAGAAGTTTAGGAGACAGCACTTTAAAGACCGTGATCCGTACTGAGTTCGTAAACGCATGCAAAGTCAAATATTATACAAAGTCCTATTTGCTTATATTGAGAAGTACAAGAAACGCTTGCTCGCGAACAGTAAACATATGGGGAATTTAAGGAGGAAACAACTCGAAAAAAAGCCAAGATGTTCAATTAACAGATTAATAAACTGGACAAACAGTCAAAGCTGCTTAATCAGAAACAACGAGAGAGTTGGACACCTCGGTGGCGAAGGTGGACTCGGTCCAGCTGATGAGGAAGAAACGCGCGTGTGGTGATCAATACGTGGTGATTTGTAGCGTGCCTCAATTCAAGATTTGTAGCGTGGGGATTAAGGCTACTATGCGTCGGCGCAGCAAAAGGTCCGGCACTCAACGCATGTAAAGTTAAGAAGTTTTAGGTCAGCAATCTCTGTCTCGACAAGAAGTTCCCCGATATATTCACGAAAGCGAGCTCATCACGGAAGGACCCGGTGCCAACCAGCGACGAGCTGGAACTAGACCTCTACTTAAATGAATCAACATGGGGACCCGGGGACCCTTGCTAGACGTTTGAAAGCTTCTGGGGATCTTGAAGTTACTTGGACATATCGCAACAAGGTGCATGTCTGTGTTCACGGTAATGACAAACCCGTGTACATTCGTAACCAAAAGATCTCAGCAATTGCAACGATAAAATCGCTAAAGTGAGGCACCAGCAAACAAGAATGAGAAATAAGAAAAAAAAGAATAATATATATATATATATATATATATATATATTATAGTTGTATAAGAACGGGCAGGGAAGAAAATAAGCTATGAAAACCAATGGTCCGAAACAAGCGACTTCGTCCCGCTTTCAGTGTGCCGCTATCGGACTTCTTCCATCTGCTCAGTGGCCAGTCGGCGTGCTCGTCTACACATTCGAAGTTTCTTAATAAGGACGACAACAACAACAATGCGTCGATTATTCTCGCTATCAGCGATGACGAAGAAGAAAATGTAGAGGTAGACGACAGAATGAATCTCGGCATGAGTGCTTCGATGTTGGAAATGACGGCACTTGAAATAAAAAAATATATATATATATATTGGAGGAAAGTGAAGCGAAAATTGTCTCCCGAGAACGTGTGCACTGGCAATATTTCTCAATCGTATAGGGCAGGCTGAGACCACTTCAGCAGTGTGCCCCGGACGGACGCCGCGTTCCCGCGCCAGACGTCAAGATCGAGGCGTTTGTTCAAGAAGCCCGCATATCGCCTGTCTGTGGCTGCGATATTTAACTGCTCACCGACCCTGTGGAGGAGTACGCGAGTGACGTTGCCTGGGCCGCCCAGGGTCTCAAACGCCGACCATTGAAGGTGCTGATGAGTCGGTGACTGGAGCGTCCCAAGCAAGCATCCTGCCCCTACTGAGAGCGGTGGGAGTCATCTCATCTGGGCGCCTACCATTGTCGGCGGAGTGGTCCTGGGGCTCTAGAATGCAGGGAAATCCGCATGATTGAGGCTCTAGGCCAAAAGTGTCGTTAATACCAGCATGCCTGGCACGATAACCCGCGATGGGCTAATTTGTCAGCGGGTTGGACACATTTACATTGATGGGGGGAGACGGAGTCACAATATATATATATATATATATATATATATATATATATATATATATTAATTGATTTATTGTTCGCTTGGCATGTATACCTAAATACACATGTCACCCTTTTAGATCAGGGGCGCTTGGAGCGGCAGCATAAATATTACCTACGCATCTATATATATATATATATATATATATATCACAGATCACTACTGACGAATGAACACACATCAAGGGGAGTGATGATACGTAAAGTAAAACTGTATTTATTTTAACAAAACAGTTTCAGAGTGGGTCTCACACGTGTAACACGCTTTTTACAGCTCGCTCGTTAGTAGGGCAGCTCTAGGTGTCTGGTTTGATACCAGACCGCTCCATCAAGTGCGGTTCTAAGCGTATTAGACCGCTGCAACAAGCGGTCGGACCAATTAATATTGAGGCATTCACAGCAATATATATAAATTGTTTTTAGGTTTACACGTCACAGTCGAACGGCCAAAAGGCCGTCAGTAGTCTAGTCTATTTAATTGCACACAGCATTAGATGGACTCCGGAATTTCAGAAAATTGCCCCAACGCTTGCTCCCCTTCATAATATAATTGTACTCAGTAATACCTGGCTGCGTCAGACTTATGTCGTTCATTACCAGATTGATAGTTATGATAGGGTTTTGTGCCGCAGAGGGAAAAGGGAAATGGGGTTTACTGATACTCTTTAAAAGCTATTTTAAGCATTCGGTTCACCGAAGCCCACTGGCAACAGCTGAGTCCATAACAATCGAACTAGAGCACCGCCCACACTCTTTCAAAGTAACTGCTGTGTACAGTCTACCCGACCTTTTAGCGACTTTCTTGGTAAACTTGACGTCTTCTTGGTAGCCACAAACACCACGTGGTACTGGGAGATATGAAGGTACAATACACAAAGCACGACGACCCTTACTTAGTAAGCAACGGCGTGAATTAATTTGGCTTCTGCAGTTTACTTCAAGAATCTACGAGATTGACGCCACCGCGCACACCCTCTTCAACACCACAATAGAAGAGGCAGCATTCCCAAGCTGCTTATAAATCGCCAGAGTGGTAGCGATCCACTAAGGTGGTAGTATAGACGACCCGTCAAACTACCGCTCAGTGAGTGTTCTGTCCTTTTTTTACAACAAGACTATCAAAAAACACATGTTAACCAAAAGCAACAACTTTATTTTGGGTAGCCAATTTGAATTTCGCGAATTTTGAGTTAAGTCCCGTATCCGTCGACTTGCTATCATCACGAACTCATCAAGAAACACCAAGAACAAAATGAAAGCATCTTCATGCAAACTGCTCAACGCATTTTTTTAGTCACCTTACGTACGGTTCAAAATGTGTGTAGCTCAGTAGCGCTTTCTTCGTGCGTTTCGGGGATCGGCCAGTCGAGAGGGAAAGCAACACAATATATAGGATATGGAGAATATCGCGCTAACCCTGATAGCGATTTTTAAAAACATCCATGGGATTGGGCCGAAGCTACTAAAATTTCATCGCCTTGGAGGGGCAGGAGGGACCAGAGTATCAAACACGGTCACACTGAAGATTTGCATGCATCGAAGCAGTAAGCAGCCAAGCAATTGGCGTTCGAGCTTACATGGAGTGAAACACTCTTCTGGTCAGCTTGCGTCATTCGTCTCACCTATTATCCCGTCAATGATGGGTACACACGTCTGCGTTAATTGACTCTCACATAGAGAAAAACAGAAGTAACTTCTTTGTGCTGCAATTTTTTGCGAACGCAATTATAACTATTATATATATATAGTATTGTTATATATATATATATATATATCTAGAGGTGATTGTGTATTTTTTTTTCATAGCAAATGTACTAAGACATATATATATATATATATATATTAGGTAAGTCAAAAAGTTCGTCGGCTTTCTGGGACCACATTTTTGAAATTCCCGCGCTCTGCAGCAGGGCCGCCTGAGAGTGCGGCTGGGTGTTTACATTCAGGAGCTTACCCGTGGCGGCGCGACGGTATACCGGTTCCAGCTTTACCGTTTCGTTTGCGGAATTGGCAGCTGTTTGCAATGGAGGACAAAAATACGCATTTTCGACACATTATGTTGTTCCTCCTACCGTGAAGGCATAAGTGCAGCGCAAACAACCCGGAGGATATGTGCAGTCTACGGCGAAAACGCAGCACACAAATCCACAGTCGAAAAGCGATTCGCCCGTTTCAAAGCTGGAAACTTCAATCGCGAAGATGAACCGAGGTCAGGACGACCCAATGTTGTGGAGACCGACGAAGTCATAAGCCTGGTTACTTCGAACCCAGGTTTGACCATAAAAGAAATTGAAGATGTAACGGGAGTCTCCCACGGAACTGTTTGGAATTGCCTCCATGATGCAGGTTTCTCGTGCAAGCGGAATATCTGGCTACCACACGACCTCAATGATAGGAAGCTTGAAGGGCGAGTCGATACCTGTCACGCACTCCTCCGGAAGAACTCGAATGAGCCATTTCTGAGGAGATTGATAACCGGCGATGAAAAATGGATATTCTACAGAAACGTAACACAGAAAAGAAGTTGGGTCCCAAGACGTTCTCAGGCCGCAGCTATCCCTAAACCCGAAATTCATCAGAAGAAGGTTATGCTGTGCTGCTGGTGGGACTGTAAGGGCGTCGTGTATTTTGAGCTGCTTCCAATGAGTCAGACGATCAACTCCGTCGTCTACTGCAGACAACTCGAAGATTTGAAGGCTGCAGTAGCAACGAAGCGCCCGGAATTGTCAAACAGGTGGGGCGTCACTTTTCAACATAAGGCGACACCACACAAAAGTTTGGCCACCCGGCAAAAATTGGCGGAGTTTGACTGGGGATGTGCTGCCGCACCCAGCTTATAGTCCCGACCTCGCACCATCTGATTATCACTTGTTCAGGTCTCTCCAGAACTCCCTTGATGGCACAACATTTGAATCTTTGGAGGCTATAAAAAATCACCTCACTCAGTATTTCGACGAGAAGGACAAGACGTTCCGGGAGAAAGGAATCATGGATCTACCGAGGCGATGGGCGAAGGTTATCGAACAAAACGGTCAATATATCATTGAATAAAAACACTGTTGTCTGCATAAATAAGGCTCTTTAAAATCGGGTAAAAAAAGCCGACGAACTTTTTGACTTACCTAATATATATATTGATGTATATACGAGTATATATACAGCCGTATGTTTTCTCCTTCTAATGAATATATATATATCTATATATATATATATACAAGTGACGGTGTAGAATTTTTTTAAACAAACCGATTCAGGCGAGATATACCTACATACGTGGTGAAATGTACTGCCATACGAAGTTTGTGCTGTATGCTTTTTATATCACATTTAAGATACAGATCTCATATATATATATATATATATATATATATATACGAGTATTTATACAACCGTATGTTTTCTCTTTCTAGTGAATATATATATATATATATATATACATACATCTGAAAGTGACAGTGTAGAATTTTTTTAAACAAACCGATTTAGACGAGATTTACGTACATACGCGGTGAAATGTACTGCCATACGAAGTTTGTGCTGTATGCTTTATATATCACATTTAATATACAGATCTCATAGCGGATTTCCTGTTAATTATGAAAGAGCTTGGAATGGATGCCTCTATGGAAACTATATTTCACGTCTTGTCCGACAACTACAAGCGTAAGGTGTGCCTTGGAGTCGCTCTCCTCGCGCAATCGGAGGTCATTGTTTTCGACGAACCTACAAAAGATCTCAGTCTTGAGGAGATAAGTAAGGTATGCTACCCCGACGGCCTCAGCGTATTGCAACTGTCATTCTTTATGGCAGTTATCTAATAAGTTTAGCTGTATAACGTTGCCTTCATAAGCACACATTTACGCAGCCCTGCCGTGAACAGAACACTCCTCAATTTCGATTTTGAGAAGCGTTTGCAAAGGCAAACGATGAAACATTAACTTAAAATTATACTTATAAGGATATAGGGAATGCATTACAGAGTACTCTAGATCGCAACCGATTTAACAGTCTGTGTTGATATAGTATTCAGTAGGGACATTTATATATACAGGGTCATTCATCTTGTTATGTACTTATTTCGAGGTTTGGTAGAACTCGGCAAGAAAAATAATTTTTCCCTATGGAGGGAGGACGCGGAAACGTCTTGTTTAGGAGTGAGGATAAAATTTATAGAAGTCGTTATTCTGCCTTTTTTTCTCCTACATAGTTGTGCGAAATTTACGTTTGCGGGAGAACCAGTTAACGCATGAAGGAACCGATTACACCGGCGTGTTCGGAGGAAAATTCAACAATTGCACAACGGAAGACACTTCACTAGCTTGCGTAGCAAAAAGCCAATACACAGGTCGAGAAAAGTCATAACAAGTCGATATGTTGTTATGTCTTACGTTAACGCGTTTTCGTGAAAAATCGTAAAATTTTACTATTACTACTAAAACTGTATGTCCAAAAGACCACTCTCACGCAATGGCAAATTTAATGCCCACCACTTTCGTACCAAAGTGATGATGCTGCGTTACGTAGTTGTCAAGTCACTAAGCTTTTTCGACAGCCATATCAAAAGCGAAGGCATGCATATTTTCATAGGGCGTATGAGAAAGTTAGGTACATATTTTGAGATTTGGTAGAACTCAGCAAGAGAATAATTTTTCCTAGTGGAAGGAGGGGGCGGAAACGTCTTGGCAAGTTTTTATGGTTCTGAACGTGAAAACTTGCACGTAAAACATAACAACTATGACTGTCGAAAACGCTTAGTGACTTGACAACTACGTAACGCAGCACCATCACCTTGGTACGAAAATGATTGGCATTAAATTTGCTATTGCGTGAGAGTGGTCTTTTGGACGTACATTTTTGGTCGCAATGGAAAAATTTTACGATTTTTCATGAAAAAGCGTTAGCGTAAAATATCGACTTTTCATGACTTTCCTTAATCTGGGTATTCGCTTTTTGTTACGCAAGCTATTGAAGTGTCTTCCGCTGTGCAGAATTTTCCTCCAAACACGGCGGTGTAATCGGTTTCTTCATGCGTTGACTGGTTCTCCCGCAAACGTAGATTTCGCACAACTATGTAGGAGAAAAAAAGCTGAATAACTACTTTTATAAACGTTACTCTCTCTCCTAAACAAGACGTTTCCGCGTCCTCCCTCCACAGGAATAAATTATTTTCTTGCCGAGTCCTACCAAACCTCGAAATAAGTACATAACAAGATGAATGACCCTGTATATATATATATATATATATATATATATATATAAAGAAAACTTAGAACCAGGACATCGTATTTGGGAAAATTGCAAATTTACATTTAGATGACACATTTTGAAGACAAAGTAGCCAGCAGTAGGAATTTTTAATCCTGTACTGAGCAACTTTGTAATGCAAAATCTGACGCTTTATATGCGATTTTCGCTCGATGCGATGATCATCAAGTCACTAAACTACTGAAATGTTTGCAATGACGTTTAGCCTAAGTTAGCGATCTTACCACGCTGTAAGATAGCTTACGGGTACCTGCAGAAAGAGTAAACTAGAATACTATTAGCGTTATTCAGTTGAGGATTTTGCATTGTGGCACTTGGCAATGCCAAAATCTCTTAGTTATGAGCAGCAATTTGGGACCAGGTTATCCGGTTCGTACAAGGGGTGTGAATTAAAAAAAATTTGCGATACCCCTAATTAGCTTCAGTGATGACACACGTCGGAAATCCGCATGTCTGCTTAAACGTTAGTAGTATGCTTGATCGATGGATTCTCCGTTACAGTTGGCCACACTCTTGAATCGTGAGCAGCGCTCTCGAGCTGTTCTCGTGATCACTTCTGATTCAGAGTTTGCAGAGTCCGTGTCGGACCGGATCAACATCTGCTTTCACGGCACTGTTGTCTACAGCGGCTCAGTGTCATACGCAATCTCCACTCTACTAGGTAAACTTTCTAACCAACGTCTAGTTTAAATCCGTAAGGTTCATATGCATTATATACATTCTGACTACCGGTCACACACTTGATTTCATGGGCGCCACGTCAGCGTAGTGACTCAATATTATTAGCAGTATTTACGTCGTTAGCCCAGTTCCACCGTGGCACAAACTCATCAAAGTGTTTGTACAATGAATACGTAATGTGAAATTAACAAGATGCATTATAATACCATAAAAGTAAATCCTCTACGATCACGGCTCTATCAGTTGTACTTAAGAGCCTGTTCTGACGAAGCCTTGTAAATGTACTCTTCGATATATATATATATATATATATATATATATCCAAGAGTACATTTACAAGGCTTTGTATAAATTTGGTTGAACTATGGTCTGTTTTGATCATTTAACTTGGATAGTACGCCATTCTTGGTTTTAGAAAGGGGATTATTTTCTTTCTTTTTGCCAAAGAGAGAAAGTAGTTTCTTCAAGACTTCGTACAAATAACCTTGGAGAGTAATACAATTTAGCGAAAAAAGGATTCTTTTAATGGAGCGAAAAGGCGAAAATGCTTTTTTGATGACGGCAAAACTACCAAAATTTGTTGTATCGAGCTTTTTATTTTGACATATATTTACTGAATCTGGGATTGCAAGAGTCCCCGTCATTCTACCGACAAGCTATAATACCTGCGTATTTGGACGCAATGATGCATCTGTTGGATTTTATTCTACGTTAGCTTAAAGTAGAAAAATGTGTTATATAATAGATAATTCTAAAGAAATAAAACTCTGCGATTCTTAATATATATATATATATATATATATATATATATATATATATATATATATATATATATATATATATATATAGTTTACAATATTACGCGTACAGAAAAAGCTCACATTTACATATACGTATATCCATCATGGTTCTAAAAATCGAGTCAACAGAACTGCTCTATCGCAATGTTGAAAGTGATATAAATCACACTGTCCCCCGCAGAGTTTGCACAGGCAGAACGAGGACATTTCACGGAACTCCTCTCGAATACATATCTTCATGTGGAAGCCGTGTACGTGGAATCGTGCAATTAGGTGTCTATTCTCATAATTGCAGCGCTTACACGAACTACACGTCATTGCCTGGGTTTCGTAAAATAACGGGTCAATGTCTGCCATCCTATTCTCCCATTCAGACAGGTTGAACTCGTTAAATGCTACCGTTTTCGGTAAAACGTGTTTTTTTGTAAAACCTCAACAAATTGCGGTGTCGACGCCAGTAAATAGACTAATCTGCTGGAACTTGTGCGGTGGACTTTTAGCGCCGTCTTTAAAAGAGTGGTTTAACTTCGATAGATACGGCCATATGCGATTCTTATACTTTGGCTTTCATGCTCAATTACTCATTTTTTACATCATGCGTATATTAGCTACTACATCGGAACGAAGGTACATCACGTAGCGATCATTTCGGTTCCAAATCCGTGTTGCTACGAGATGTGGCTGAGACGTAACTCAGGTTTTATACACAGGATGACATACACATAAAGGTGAATGCATGCATATACGCTAGCATTTTGACTTGCTTTTACAAATGGATCACTCGCGTGACTTCTAACAGCACACTTAGCCGTTAATACAATAATTACAAAAAGTGCTCGAAAAAGCCACCCTTTGTAATGATACACGTTTAATTCAAAACTTGCAGAGGTTTCGCCAAACGCGTTCAATTCCTGTTAGCATTTCCTCAACGGCTTCACGCGGGTCAACAGAGCTCGCGTTAACTAGGCTCTTCACGTGTCCCTAAAAAAAGATGAAGCTTGAAAGGCCGGAAATTTTTTTTCATATATATAGGCGTAGTAAAGTCTAGAATTGGCAACAGAACGCTTATCGGATACACACGAAGGTATGCTATTTTGGTTAGTATAAAATGCTCACGGCACACTAAGTGGGGCTTCAGAACTTAGACTACACGGCAGAGTCACCCAAAGGTCTCGTTACTCGCGACCCCTGTTGACTCGCGTGAGGAGCTGATCAAACAAATAAACGCTGCTGCTGCTGCCGTTAGAGAAGTGCTTGAAATATTTGAACGTGTTTAGCGAAACCTATTTCGAACGTATTATTAGAAACAAGCTCTGTCAAGCAATTTTTAAATTAAATTTCGGCTTAGTGTGCTGCTAGAAGTTGCACGAGTGATCTCATTAATAAAGCAAGTCGAATTGCTAGCGAATGTGCATGCATTCACCTTGTGTGTATTTGATGTTTATGTCACAAAACCTGTGTTACTTCTGTACCACATCTCGTAGCACCACGGGCTTGTCACGTTACCAAAAGGATCGTCATTAGATGTGCCTTCGTTCGGACCTAGTAGCCAATATGGAATGAGCATAATGTGAAAGATGAGTACGTGAGCTTAAAGCCAAGATATAAGCAGAGTTGCAGAGTTTCATTTCTTAGGAAAGCGTTTCTTCAATACAATACATTTTCTGTTTTGGGCTTCTAACCTAGAATGTAGCCCAACGGATGTATTTTCTTCTAAACACGCATTATTAGTTTGACCAAAGGATCACAGGGACTCTCGCCCTTCGTTCCATTAAGAGAAATGATTTTTTCACCGAGTTGTACTGCACATCTAACGTTTGTTGTCCGAATTCTGAAAGACTCGTATAGACACATGAAACGGACGTTTCGGTATATATGCGTCGCCAAATATAACAATGTAAACTAACTGGACTTATGCACATGTATGTCTGCTGTGCACTGTATGTAGAGCTGCCACATACAATGAGTATCTTCTTGCGAACTGATCCGAACGAAGAGGTCCCGAAAAAAAGTACCATTAAATTATTCGACTTTATCAGCGAGGTGATAGACGGTATGCAAGTTGTTCACATGAGCCGGGACCGAATCGTTCTGCACATCCGCGGGACAGATGAAGAGGTGAGATGCGGAGCGAGTTTTTCACATGCCTAACACGTTCTAACGACTAACACGTAGCGATGACCCTTAAGTGGACGTACTAGGAAACCGTGGTAACCTCCTGCTTTTAAATTTTAACATTTTGTGTCAAGTTGTTTCTAGATAATAATGAGGCGATGATAATTTACAGATTTATAAGGACAGGTTTAGTTCGACAACTACCGAGTTCTGGCAACTAATATCTGCAGCAGTTTGGTATTACCTACAATAATATTGCTGGGTGATTTTACGGCGTTTTTACCAACCTCTATTGCTAGTACTAGTATGACGGCGCCTCTAATGTACTAATGGCATCGCTAGAGCCGAACACAAGTCTAACTCTTAATAGACAACAAAATTACTACATGCTTACGGATCAGTTGGGCAGAATTTCGGACGTGTCAGGGTATGTTTCTCTGGAGATTTCCTCTGTGCTCTACTGGCGCTTTTTTCTGCACAGGTTCTGGAGGTGTACAACAGGCTTGTTGCCAACGAAGATGACTTAAACATCCAGAAAATCAACGTCAGGGAACCCAATCTCCAAAATGTTATCGACGAATGCTTTGATTACAAGGTGAGTTTTTGACCACAAAAAGCTAAATGTGTGGTGGTAGCTTATAAAGATGTCATTTATGAATCTCGGCAACAACAAAACTGCTTATATATATATAAATCTTTTTTTTAGTAGAACATGATCTCTAAGAAGTTTTTGTTCGAAATTCGAGTGCAATTTCTAAAATCTGTGATACTAACTTTGTTGTCTAGCACTAGAGCACAAAATATGCAATTGGGAGACAAATAATTCTCCTATGCAGAAACTAAGCACATGGTCGGGCTCGCGAAGAAAAATGCTTTATCTGAAAGGCATGCGTCGGCGGCAAGAAGATGTGACACGGTATTTTATAAGAAAATATGTAAGATTGACGTTTTATTGTTAGCTCTCACGTATACTGCCTTCCTAAAATCCTAACGCTACAAAAATTCACAGCGCTCAAAAGTGACACTCATTTTAGAAAATTTATCAAACATTTCTAAAATTTGATTCCTAAATTTGAACGATCAATTTGTTACCAAATCTATGGCAACCCAATTCGTGGTTGCGTAGCTATTGAGGTTTTCCGGAGGGGATGCCGAGATAAAGCGTATGCATAAATTACCCACTCCATCAGTGCAATCATTCGTCAACCTTCTAGAAGCACACACAAGTGTTTATTATTCTACAATAGCTGCTCGAAGGTGCCTCTGCACGCCATTCGGCAGGCTCGGTATCAGAAACACTTGCTATGGAAGAACGCATCCTTCAGGATGTAGCCGATCGTCCTTAAGCAAGCACGATGGAAGTGGCTTGAAAGGTTGGAGCGAATCGCAGTACAGTCCGCAGGGTACTGAAAGCTGAACAACAATATGTACCATCTTGAAATGCAAAGTTATTGCGAAATAAACAATATGTATGTATGTAAAAGCCGAACAGCCACATCTGTACCGACGGCAGTTCAAGCTTTGCTGGATCCCGATTTCGAGCGACGGGTTGTCTACTGTAGCTGGGTTCTGTTAGTAAAAGCCATTGCGGAATTCCCTGCTCTTGTGCTTTTCACCGATGAAGCTTGCTTTACAGCAAATAGTGTGTTTAATAAGCGCATCACCAATTATTGGGCAAGTAAGAACCCGCATGTGGCGTTTCTCTGTGAATGTGTGGGCTGGCATGATGAACGTCATAGGCCCACACATACTTTCTGACAAGTTATATGGAGAAGCATACCATACATTCCTGATTGGAACATTGCCAGAACTGTTGGAAGGCGTTCCAGAGAGTGTTTGCGCAAGCATTGGTTCCAGCACGACGGAGCGCCACCGCACTCCACTCCCGCATTACGCGATTACCTTCAACGTGACCTTCAAGTATCGGTAGATTGGCCGGGGCGGGCTGATCTTTTGGCCTACGCGGTCGCCCGAGTAACCAGGGTCTCGATTTTTTTCTTGGGTGTGACCTAAACGCTCTCTTCTCTAGGAGATTCGAGTCACTTAAAGAGCTGGTCGCCAGGATAACCTCTGCTGCTGAGGCCGTTTGAGCAATGCATGGCATATACACAACACCCAACAAAATCTCGGCAGGCGCCACCAATTGTGTCAGTGAATCGCGGAGGAACCTTCGGACAGCTGCTGTAGTAAAGATATTGAACAGTTGTGTGTGCTTCTAGAGCTATAACAAGTAATTTCTCTGATGGAATGGTTCACCTATGCTTGCACTCAATGGCGGCATACCCTCCAGAGAACCTTAATTACTACTCAATCACAAATCGGATCGCCGTAGATTTGGCATAAAAAAGACCTATGCTTAATTGGAAAAATATTCATCAGCTACACACAAGCAACATTTCGCGCATTAGCGACGTGTACGGTTTGAGTTTGGTTCAAGGACGTGAAGAAAACGAGGTTCGGTGATTTCTGAGGAGCCGAAAATGAAGAAGCAACGAATCTGCATCAAGTTATTTGCTAAAACCAAGTAATATGTTTTAAAGTGGTGGAAGTAATACGAGCTGTTTATGGTGATCAAGCAGTATCCTAAAAGCACTGTGTACACCTGGCATCGTCTATTTTGCAACGGACATGAAGAGGACTGAACGGCTCCCCCGTTCGGAAAGGTCTTCGACGTGAGTAATGGAAGAGAGAATTGAAAATTTTCGTGATGACGTACTTAACAAGAGCCGAATTACTATCGGAGAGATGGTTGAGGAGTTAGAGATATCTCATTGATCAGTTGAAACAGCATTGAGGGACATTTATGCCTCAAAATCGTGGCGTTTAAGTTTGTTTCAAAATTTTTGAATTTCCAGCAAATGCACATGCATACGCCTCTCCGGAAATGTCCGAATTAAACTTCTAGATGGTAGCCAAAAACCTTGGATTGCTTCCGAGCATGATTAGATGCTGATGAACACAAGTCGTGGCTATATGGTCACAAGATCGAGGCCAAAGCCCAATTCTCCTAGCGGTACTTTCAAGAAGAGGGTCAATCGAAGAAAACTTCCACGGTTTTTTGCTACTTAGTTCTACGGTCAAAAGGAAAGACGACTGTAAAATGGTATAATGCAAGAGGCCTGAACTCTGGGCAACCAAGTCTTGAATTCTTCACCACGTTAACACACGGGCGTACACATCGTTATTGATTTCGGATTATTTGATGCAAAATTCGACTTAAATATTTCTGCAGCCTCGTTATTCCTGTTTCTTTGGATAAAAACAAATTTGGAGGACAGCGTTTGAAGACTAAAGGGAATATAAAACAAAATGCACAGGAGCAACCAAACTTGATTCCGAAAGACGCGTTTAAAAAATGTGAAATGAAGAGCGGGAAAGTGGGTGGCACACGTGCATTGCAGTGGCGGGAAGGGAACAAAAACACTTTAAGAGATTAAATAAACATAATAAATGAATTAAGAAATTAAATAAAAATAATAAAATAGCATCCGGGAAGGGAGTAATTGACAAAAAGTTTAACTGTCGTATATTTACTTTACAGGCAAGCTTAGGGCTATTGGGCGAAGAAAGCGCTATTCATCGAAACGCCCGAAGGAAATTCGAATCGTGTGGCCTTGCCATCCATGAAAACAATGCCTCAAAGTTTCGACCCAACCTTATATTAAACGAAATACGAGAAATAAACTGTAAGTTCTACACGCATCTTGATTGGGCATATAAGGCACGTAGATGTTTGTAACATTATTATTTTATATATATATATATATATATATATATATATATATATATATATATATATATATATATATATATATATTTATATTTATACATATATATATATATATATATATATATATATATATATATATATATATATATATATATATATATATATATTAAACAATGTTGCAGTTGCACCCAAAACGCAATATTTTATCATTAATAATATTATTATTGTTGTTGTTGTTTTTGTAGCTGTCCTGTCGTTGCTATTTGTAGGATCTGCTAATTAAATGATGGTAACATTATAATAGATAGGTAATATTGTAGCATATGGTTAGAATTTTTGTGTCTCTATTCAAGAGTCAAGTTTACCAGAATAGCGTGACATATAAGAGAGCAATTTGGCTTTAATTGATTATATTCGTAGCAACGCTCCGAGTTTATTATGGACCCATTAAAAAACAGATTCCAGTCTAACTAACCTTTTTAACTGTAGAGACAATTTATATCTGATGTTACCTTTCTGACAACTTTACATATGAGTGTTCTATTAATATTGTATTGTTTTCGAATTGTAGAAACCATTTATATCTGATGTTACTTTTTTGGCACGTCAATTCTAACCATGTTTGTCATCCCAGCCAGATTTTTTATATATGGTTTGATTTCTCTATTAGAAGTTTGGTGATACCAAAAAATCCGGCTCCCATAGATTTCCACGACACGAAATGACTTTAATAACACCGAAATGATTGATGAGTGTTAGCACGTTTAGGTACTTTATTTACAGCACAGTTTAGTATACAGTTTCTCATGCACAATTGTCATGTGAGCAGACGTGATTATGATTGACACTGTGCATAGCATTTTTTTTTCTAGCCAGGTTGAAAGCCAGTTTAACTGGCTCTGGCTAGTTAGGCGGGCTGAACATATGTTTTAAGTTGCATTGTAACCTTCCGTTTGCTTCCTGTTCGATGTTACTTTGCCGGCGAACTGTATCGGGGCGATGTCCTGCCAAACGGCAAACACAGATTTATCGTGGAGCGTCTACATGCGGAGCGGTCTGTTTATGCTTACTGTAGTTCTGGCAGCGTTAACTTTTGCTGTCGACTGCCTAGTTTGCCCTGTGTCAGAAACTACGCAGATTACCCAGGTGGGTGCAAGCTTTTTTGTCACCGTTTAGGTAGGTAGCTTCTCCCTCCATCTCGTTAGCTAATTTCTAGAACGAGTACTGTACTACTAACCGATACGATAGCATATAGCGGCTATTGACAATATTAACTCCACTAACAGTTTTCTCAACTTTTAAACTCGCTGCTGTGCCACTGCCGTAGTTGCAGTCGTTTCATAAGAATCTCCTTGGCATATTTTGCGACTCCGCGTCGGCTAGGAACTGGGGCCCAAGTCCTGCTAGAATCGCGGAGGTTTTCAACGATACACGGTAAACACGCTTAACTAACTACTAATTTTAATTTGCTACTGAAATTTTACTCCGGCTTTGCGATAATTATAGGATATTGAAGCCTCCGTGTGCTAATGGCTAACTGAACTACTCCCGAGCACCTTAGCTTGGTCGGGCCAGTCCACCTACTATTTAGGTACATTATTAAGTAGGTAGTAACGGACTTTTTTAAGTTTGAACATCTAAGGGGAAAAGCAACGTCAACTGTAATTACATCGTTGGACAGCGCAGATAGAAGTAGTCAATTGGCGGTGGTTTTTATTTAGTTATATATCGAAATGCGCGTAGGAAATAAGCATCAATAAGAATAAGACAGTTTTAAATTAAATAGGTCACAATGAATTAACTTGTCTGTATGTAACATGGTATGTCTAGTCTTCGTTTATATTGTTATATCTTTTCTATTGTCGTTAATATAACTGTAGAGAAAGCATTCTGAGAAATTCTTTATGATGACTTATACCTTATGCATATGCGTATCGCTTAATTAAAAGCGTTGTATATATATATATATATATATATATATATATATATATATATATATATATATATATGTATGTATATATAATAGTGCTTGTTTAAAAATATACACTGTTTACCTTTAAAAACATTTTAAAATCTTTAATACATGTATATCTAGTAAAAATATAGCCTCTGAAATACGTTTCCATATGCCTTCATGCGATGGGCGTCTGCCAGCACGCGCGTCGTTTCCACGTCACCAAACAAGCCGGGCCAGGTAATTTTAAAATATTTTATATTAAAAAAGCTTTTAACACTTAACTGCTTTAAGTGTACTAATTGCATATCTATTAGTGATCATGTATGTGCTTTTTGTCGGTGCATGTTACATAAGCTTTTGAGATCATGTAATTTTGACAAGTCATATCTGATCTAGTATATATACGTAATATATATAGAGATACCCTCATAAAATGTCAAATATCTTTTTTCTTGGCACTTTGCATGTTGTGAAGGTTTCTTAGCTTTAATGGTGTTTTTTGTGCCAAAGACACGTAAAGCAATTTTGCGTCCTGGATTGTAATCTTAATAATTTACTTAAACAAAAATGCTTTTACGCGATTTACTCGTTCTCTCTAGAAAGCTCTTTCTAGAGAACGTGGATCTAGAAAGCGACATGCGGCATGTTTTCGGGGCCAGAAGCAGCGCCACTGACAGGCTTTTATGATTGCCGATTTTGCTTAGTTAAAGTCTTTATACAAATTTCCTAGATGTGGCGAAAAAAAACTTTGAGCGTCAGACGATACGATGAATCTTAAGTATTGAAGCCTGTTGGCTATACCGGGATGAGACAACAAGGACATTTTATGGTATGCGATTTGGTCTCTACGCCTAAATTTAGTTGCTTCTTTTGTTGAGGTTTGTGGAGGAACAGAAATAGACAAATTACCGAATTGAGTCCCAGCTTGGTTTAAGCCTTCCTTTACATTTCTGGCATCGCGAATGCTGTTAAAGGTTTATAGTCATTTTGCATGCGCGTTATCCGGTTAACGACCTTTGTCCAATCCGCAAATGGCAGTTTTTACTACCCCCGCACCACACTGAATTCTGGCCATATACTTTATAATATTTTATAGCCCAAGTACCGTGCAGTGGAGTGCACAGCGCTGGACCGAAAATCGTTGCACTACTTCTCTCGTCGGAAGCGTGAAGAAGATCGAGCTTCATGAAGATACATTTGAAATGTATATTATACTCAATTTGAGTGAAATAAACATAATTGTTTAGATACATATTTCATGACATGTCGGCCCAATGCCGACTATTTTGCACCACATTTTACGATCAAGTTCTCTATCACGACGGTACGTTTGTCCTTGTTTAATCGTTTTTGCATTTGTCCCTGTTTATGCGTAAATGCATCGAGGGCGTGTTCTCGTTTGCAAACACGTCTATCATTCCGTTGCTGCCCTCGGTAGCTCTCTTGCGAGTACTTAGCACCTTTTTAATGCCAGGCCTAGAACTTCATTTGCATTATTGCCGATAACTAGGTCAGGTGTAATAGGGGCAGAGGCACCGTGAGGAGGGAGTCACGTTTGATTGTCATGTCTAGAAGGACTCTCTCAAGAAAGGCAGTGCAAGGAATTGACGACAAACTATATAATGCCTACCTAATTGTCTTGTTTATAGGCTTTTAATATTTTTTTATATGGACAATCAGTGTACATTTTATTGTCATAAGCAAACCATTATTGGGAATAAAAACAGTTTCTACGGTATATCCGGAAGCCCTTTGGCTGACGGAAGAGACCCTTCCACGGCCGCAGCTTGACCGCGCTGAACCTCGATCGATATGCGTTGTAACAGGTATTCGCTAGGGCGGGGGTCTTGAGTTGCAGCGATAACTTTCCGGTCCAGTTTCTTAATACATTTTATAGACACCGGTCCGATCGGTCCAAAGGTATCTCTGGCTGAACTATAAATTGCGACGCTAGTGTCTGGTATTTCATTACTTTTCGGTTCTCTGCGAGCCGGACACATGCACCCACCTCACGACTTGTGTTTGGAACGTAGCTTTTGGCCAGCGTACATGACACCGTAACATCTCACACGAGCCCAGGA
This sequence comes from Dermanyssus gallinae, assembly GCA_003439945.1. Lineage (NCBI taxonomy): Eukaryota > Metazoa > Arthropoda > Arachnida > Mesostigmata > Dermanyssidae > Dermanyssus > Dermanyssus gallinae. Next base: position 25,248 of record QVRM01004055.1, on the reverse strand, counting down.
GGTGAGATTTTTTTTGTCTGGCCTTAGCTGGTTATTCCGACTAAGACCGACAGGCTTTTTGACTGCCGAAATGTGGGCCGAGTGAAGAGCGCGAAAGATAACGTCGTTGATGGCGAAGTGACGTGAGTGGCGCCTATCGCTATAGCGACACGACAAGGCGTGTTCACCCGTGGCGCTTACTGGTGCTCTGCATAGGTTGCATGGGTGGAGTGCGCAAACTACCTCCCCCAGCCGCAAGCTGGAAACGATGCGGAGTGTGTTGTTGTCCAGCATCGTTCCCAGCTGCCGCGAGGGGAGGGCTTGAAGCCACTTGCCACTTATTTGCTCAAAGCACGCTTCTAAACGGGCTCTCCCTGGACTGTCGGGAATCTGATTTTATAGGTCGCGTTGGAGCCGAGATACCACGGTTTGATCCAGAGATCCTTGTGTTATGTACTTCGGCACTGAATCCCACTGGTCGCAAAAGTTAGCGAGTGCTGCCTGCATTGAGTCGGCTATCCAACTTTCAGTTGAAGGGGCCCCAATGGCGACGACAAGCTTCTTAACTTCGGACAACGAGCCCAGGTAGCAGGATAGGGCAATATCGACTGATCTGCGTACACATAGGCCCCCAGCATCAACGGGAAGTGCAGCTTGAGTCCAAGACAAATCTTTTAAATCAACGTTTAGCAGGGATTGTAAGGTCTCCCGGAGTAACTCGTCAGAACTATGTAGTAGGTCGCGTGTTCTGGACGCTGGCGAAGGTCGGAGTTGGTACATTAAGCGGGGCGTTGAGAGACTGCGTCTCAGTAGGTACAATGCTGGGTGCGCGTCTAAGGCTTTAAGTTAGCGGCACCATCGGTTAGTGTTTGCGAGCTTTTTCCTGAGGGCACCCTCTGCCGCCGCTTTCGGGAGTGGCGCACCCAGTAGTTCTAAACTGTCATCGGTTACCTCTCTAAAGTTAGGAAGCTGCTCCCTTACCAACGCTGTTGACTTCGTGCGCGTATCTTGGGAGAGCCAGAATACCTCACACTTATCGTCAAGCCTGATTCAGCCTCAAATGCTCTGACTCTTTTGATATCCTCAATGACCGTCAAGCTGTCGTCGGCTAAGGTGGCGTCGTCGAGATACCACGGCCGCATCTCCGACACGACTCTGGCCTGAAGATCGGAGATGCCAATGCAGAAAAGTGCTGGACCGCAAGGGTCTCCCTGCTGCACGCCACAGCGTTCAACAGGACCTCACAGCGTTCAACAGATGGTCGCGGCGCATTGAGTTAAACGCGTTTTAAAAGTCAAGTTTAACTAAAATCCCCTCCTGGCCACAGCGAATCTCGAGGAAACCCCTTGTAGCGTGTACCGCTGCTTCTGCTCCACTGTTAATCTCGCAGCCAAGCTGCATCGGAGCCACGAGATCCAAAATACTTGGCAAGGACTTCCTCATCAGGATGTTTCCCACCAGCCGTCGTTATGTCAAGCCAACAGCGATCGGCCTAATTCCGCCGTCCTTCTTGCGCAGGGCAATGAGATTCGCACCATAGAAAATCGAAAGTATGAACTCAGACAAACGACCGTTAACCGCTGGGGTGACAAATCGCACAGGGGCCTGCAGAAGAGGCTGGCTGTCGTCCTCGTAGGTACCAATGGGATCTTTCAAATGGCGAGGCCGTAGGCCGTCGGGGCCGCCGGAAGAGCTGTTAGGGAATCTCCTGACGGCGTTAACGGATCTCGGTGGGCGTAACGACGATTTCCAATAGTGATGGAGTCAGCGTCGGTGCCGGCGAGAACGACGAATTTGACAGGTGTTGTTCCAGAAAACTACGGCGTGTTTGTGAATCAAAAGGGGCGATAGTATCAGTCTAAAGCAGCGTTCTGGTGGCTGCTGACACGTCGCCTTGTCTGTGCGCTTATTGCTCTACGGCGGTCAGAGTCTGCAGCGGGGGTTGTTCTGGTGTGTTTTCTAGTCGTGTGAGAGTTACCGATATAGACGCACCCTTCAGAAAGCGAAGCAGGTTCTCGCGGACTACGGAAACTGTTGTTTTATTAAAACCAATGTTGGCAGACACTAAAAGAGGCACTTTACGTAGCTCTGCGACAAAAACAGTATATTAGATGTTTCAAAAAGGTACTTTTTTACAAACGCTTTTAATTTCGGTTTGTAATGGTTTGTTTTTAGTCCTGGGTTTCAGATATAGGATCCGTATGTGATAAAAGGCCAGGCGCAAATTTTGTATAGTTCTCTCTATGCGTTTGGATACTTCACAGTAACGTTATCCCGTTATTTTGATGAACATGATCTCAGTATCTAACATCTATAACATGATCGGTGTATTCCATGTCTGTAGAAGTAATTACGTCCGGGTCTTTACTGACATTTTGTGTATTGAGAATCGAATCTAATCGCGTCTGTATACCTTAACATCGGCTGAGGATAAGTTAACCATTACTGACTGCGGAAAGGCGTACACAGTCGAATCTACCCCCGAAAAATCATCTTATATAAGAAGACGTTTTGTATTTCCAATATATTAGGCGGCCACCGTTACGAAGAGGAAAGAGGACGTGCGATCAGTTTGCTGTGCGGACTCGTTCAAAGCCTGATTTGAAGTCAAATAATATATCACATCAAAAACGTGTATTGTTGTTGTTGTTGTTGTTGTTGTTGTTGGTGGAGATTCATGGGTTTCAGGTGCCCAACTAATTTGTGCAGCAAGTAGTTGCGAGATATGTACGTTGGCACATTGCATAGTAGTAGCTTTTGTACGTTGGTATTGTCGAATACAGCCTTGGTAATGAAACTTTCGATTAACTAAATTAACTGACATTAACGTCAATTGCCACACGCTAGAGTAGACATTTCCCAGCCTGTTTCCGAAGATCCTTCCGAAGGAGTCAACAGTGGACAGAGTACCGTCATTTCGTGTAGTGATACAATTTAGAGCGTGTTCTATACCACCCTTCCTTTCGTACCAACATCCCTGCAAATTAAAGCATGTTCAACTATTAGTCGCCGGTGCTTTGGTTATCATACAGCACGCCACAAAAGTAGGATTTGTCTGTTCATTCATTGTATTTGGCTTCTTCATCAACTTGTCCACATTATTTATCAGAAGTGATTGATAAGCTCTTATTAAGGACGGCGTTCACTAAAAACGAAGCTACTTATTTTTACGCGGCATTGCTTCGATCGATCACACAATCAAGGCCTTTGATTTCGCGTAATATGTGGCGGATTATAATTGAATACGTTTTATATGCGATTTATATCGGTAGTTGGCCGCTGGATAGCTTGGTCCATGTTCGGCTCAGTATCATCAGCATTTCTTTCGTCTGAGGTCCGAGGCGGGTCGCACACATTTTGTCTATTCCTCATTTGGTTTGCAATTTGAAATAATTGCACGCTATGAATGCTAGTTTGTATTGTTGTATTGTGAACTTAATTAGTGAAACGGTTGAAACGCTGTTTGGATGTGTATCCCAATTGCTTTTTTTGCAGACTTGCCTGCGTGTCGTGAATAACTCTGACCAAACTCAAAAATTCATTATTCATACACCATTGACGGATATGCACGATTTTACCGTGTTTCTTGGCCGCTTCTACAATTCGTACCTGGATTCGTCCGAACGAATCAATTGGTACTATCGAGAGGACCTTATGGCTTCATTTAGTCGTTTCTTATCAGGTATGTATGTACTCTGCACAACTGATGCACATATGCGAGGTCAGACTTTTGCTAGTTCTATTGTATCAAACACATCCGTGGCCCATCATAGGAACTACTCAGTTAAGGGTTAAACCTAAAAACCTATATATATATATATATATATATATATATATATATATATATATATATATATATATATATATATATATATAAACCTTTGGAAACGAGACAATCTTGTGCAATTCTATATTTGCATTTTCCGTATTTTAAACAATGATACATTGTGTAGTTTCATGCAGTATACACTGAATACTGATGTTGCAGTACGCAGTGTCTGCTACCAATAATTACATTACTTTCTTCAAAGAAAAAGGTGCACTAGTCTAGTTCTTGACACAGCCGTGAATACTAATTATTTATGCGTTATTCGGTTAACGATTTTTGTTCAATCCGCAGGTGACATCTTCCACTACCTCTGGAGGCTCGACTTCAGCTATATAATTCTTACGTCATTCCTCGTGGCGGCTGATTTATATTTTCTCGCCTATTTTCAGGGACTCTTTAAAAATGGATATCTCTGCGACTTTGGTCTACGCAGATTTGGTTTCTGGGTCGGCCTTCTCGCGTTTATGATTTCGAAAAGTAAGTTGGTGGAATTTTGCCGTTGAATACATTATGAGTCAAAAATTGCATTACCCACCACATTTGACTTCAGGCGTATTTTGAATTCATAATAGTGGTATCATATTAAAAATAACTACACAATTTAAAAAGCAATAAAACTAGCTATAAAACATAACCAAGCTGCATTCATTCATATAGTTTTATACCTAAGCAATATATGCTAAAAGTAACTATATCACAACAAAAATAATTCTAAGACAAATTTCTGGCTACAATTTAATCAAATATATCTAAACAGTATTATTTAGTAGTTTGTACCCCGTGTATCTTACAAACAGGCGCTGTGTGATTTGATTTGATCTAATATTCGATCAATTCCTAACTAAATGTGACTAAGCGCCTGCAGCAGACAGCCCATAGTGCAGAAAAAAACACCCATAAACCCTATGACCTCCCATGGCAGACATAACAAGAGAACTGCAACACTCAAGAAACGCTTAAACAAGACCATCATCGATCATGTGCAAACCACCGACTCAAGAACATTATATCGATCTAATATAATGCGTCTGATACCGCACGTAGGAGGTATTTATGCTTTTGATACCGCGCGTCGGTATCCTGCGGATAACAAAATCGACATCGCTGCGATAACAGAAGCGGCGCGAGGTTCGATGAGGTCTTAGTAACATTTGCGGTACTAACATTGCTGTGATATTGACACGGTGAAAATGGCCACCAAGACGTTGACCGAAGAAGGGACGTAGACTGCTTTAGCGGGCGACCTAGATCTTTACTAATTACTGCTCGGAATATACCCTGTTCCACAGTTTGCTCGCAACGCGGTTTGTATATCTGGTTCGACCCTTAATGTCATCCCACGTTATGATGATTCGGTTGCGACCGTCACAATGCGACTTCGTCCGGTGTTAGGCGTTTACACACGAATTTGCTTCTCAGTCGCATTGCGGGCTGACGACAAATCCGGCATATAAAGACCATATTAGACTATATGGATACCGACGTTGAAACTGTGAGAATCTTCTTGAAGCAACCAACGGGCGATCTTTGTTCCCCGCGCGCTCTAAATCGATGTCCGACATTTATGGATTTATGGATTATCAGGCGACGGAACGAAACATACCTATTTGCAATATAAGGCTTCGGAAAGCAATGCGAAAACAAATAGTATTGCTTAAACGTAACATTGTTAGGAGTCGCAACATTAAGACTATCGTTGGGTACCGTCGAAGACGCAAGTGTAGTTTTGACTCAAGGCTCGTTAGCATTCTTCATACGACCAGATGGCTCTTGCGCAGCGGATGATCGTGAGAAGGAATCCAACATAATTGAGGATTTATTCTTATAAAGAAGTCTACAAACCTGTAGATCGATTGATTCAGTGGAGCATTTAAAATGCTCTTTTAATGCCAATGCTTCCTGGTGTGCAGACCGTAGTCGAGTGGATGTATCGGCCGGGACTGTTTTAAGCACATTGTGAAGCTTGGGTGTGTCAGTATGCATTGCGCTAAGCCTTTTTTCAGAGAGATCTGTGAAAGGTGGTGAGACTCTTGCGACTTTCCGCACAGCAATAGTGCGTTCAGTGCACAAGCAAAGAACCTCGACTGAACCCAATGATAGGCTCTTTCACAGTCGTGCTTTGCAAATTACTAAAAAGTACCATAAGCAAAGTAATATATGAGAATGCGGATACTTACGGGTTCATCACTAATGCACAGCTTGCGGACCGCTCGGGATGTAGCTCTACTCTGCCCTTGATTTTCAAAATCCCACTTTGAATGGGCAGAATCAATTCACATTTAATTAATAAACACAGAATTAATCGACATCTCGGCAACTCACGAGAAACTTTCGCAACATTTTTGCAACGAAGCTCTTCTAACTTACTGCGGGAGTGCCGACGAGCCCAATGGTTGGATGCGTAGTTTTAGTCACCGCTAACTCGCACACTCGCTCCGATTTAGGCTATGCGTCATGAGGACGCCCACAAGACAGCGTTCTAGGCTCGCTCGCCTCCATACAGTTCAAGTTGTCGGAAGGCCTCTCAAACGTTTTTCATCGAGCTATATATATCAAAAAGCAAGCTGGCTGTTCTTCTGCTTAAGGTCTTCTGCTCAGTTCCTGCTGCTTAAGGGATTGTGCATTTCTTAGGAGGTAATTATCCTCCGTCCCCTACGGATTTGGAGCCGTCGCAAGGTGTAACGTCATTGCACTGAGGGCCGGAAATGTTGAGATATTTAGGGTTTTCCAAACAGCCCTTGTGGCAGCATGGCCGCTGACTCTCAGCGGAATATGGCTCATTATCTATTCTCAATGAGCATTGCTCAAAGAAAATTCGACCACCATCGGGGATCGATTCGGCGATAACCCGGTTGATGACAATCATCACTGGGCGAACTAGTCTCCTAGAACCACGCCGCTACTTAAAGGATCCTGCAATTTACAAACAACTGTTGGAAATATGCGTGATACCTCTGCTAAAAGGCATTGCGTAGAATCCTGAACTGAGCAAAGATACGCATCAACTAGTGAATTTATGAAACAAGTATGGCAGGATAGTAGCTTACAAAGGCATGGACAGTTTGGCTGGCCGTATATTTGTACGCTTTCACGCGATGCTGAAGATGCTGCGAATTATTAAAAAAATCGCAACTGCAGCTAATGCCCAAATTGCGTTCAAATTAACACATCTTTACAAAGCGAGCGTCCTGCCGAAGTCCTGTTCGACCCCCGTTTAAACCCGCCCTGCAACTGTTCTCGAGATATGGTACACGCATGTGGTAACATAATGCGTACAAAAGAGGATGAAAGTGGCCAGGGGTAGACGCGTTTTGCTGTGTTATTCTATGTGCAGCAGTGGGGACAAGCCATCTGCCACAAGCCAAAATCGCCCCAAAGCATCCTAGCGCCCACTGCTCCTGATGCCTACCATGACAGCTGAATCACCATCGTCCGCAGTTCGCATCCTCTGTCGCGCTGTACGCCAACCGAGGCTCTGTCTGTTTGGGGTTCTTAGTGTACTGGAGCTATACCGTAGTAGCACTGTTCAAATGTGAGCAAGAAACCGAAACAATCTAGCCTTAGGCGGCAATGCTAGTTGACTGAAATATATATATTTTTTTCATATCGATGATACACGGCAAATAACGGGTACATCAGACAGGCACATCAAAACGTAGCCCTCAAATGATAGAAAAAACACTTCTAACAATTACAAACATGTACAACTGTAAATGTTTAGATCGAAATAATTAGCTTTTGCTTAGTCTGCGTCATCAAAAAAAACGGAAATATATGGCAATGAATGGTGCATTAGCGACATAAGTTTTGAGGAACTGTCGTAGCCACGCATAGTTCGCCTTGTGGAATGGCAAATCTTCAGCACAATATCGCCTCTAAGGACACATATTCAACTCATACATATATAAGTAAAATCTTATAAATAGATTAATGCAAATTGTCTCAATTTATTTTAGATACAATTATTCTGTTGATCTACGAATTGCGGATGTACCTGAACCCTGGGTACTACCTTGAATTCCGGTATGGCCTTCTCTTCGGCCTATTTAAGGTTTGTATACGTTATATATATATATATATATATATATATATATATATATATATATATATATATATATATATATATATATATATATATATAATTTCTAGACATAATACATTTTAACAAACAGACAGCGTAAAAACATCTTAAATGCTCTTTACAAATATTCCTTTGCAGCAAAGCCAATTAATGAACGTAAGGATACACCTACGCTGTCACTATCGTCAGTAATCATATGGGGTGTATTTACGGTATATATAGGAAGAGACATGCAGAAGCTTGTCATCTGCGCCACGTGCTTCGTTAATTAGCTAGAAAATGCTATTAGAAACTTGGTGCTGCATCAGTATACTGACCACCAGAGAAGAGAACTGAGATGTTTGTGTTGCAAATCACAGCTATAACATTACGGGGTTCTTACAAAGGAAGACCACGGCGCTGGACCTGGCGTCTATTAGATGAACTTTTCTAATGATTGAATGTATGGTGTGCATATGTTTGTTTGCGTGCGCCTATGTGGTCGACAGGTGGGCACGATTCTTTTGACCTGTGGACAAGCGGCCCTGTCTACAGCGCTTCTCACTGCCATTTTCCCAATCCGGGCGTTTCAGCGCGTGGTTATGGCGTGCCTATTTCTCGGTAACCTGGCAGCGGTCCTGTTCCTTTACAGCCTCGAACACTTCTTGCTTGTGCAGAACAACAACTCGATAATTACCTACTTCGTCATAGTTTCGATCTTTCTACCGGCATACCGTGCGTGGTAGCTATGCAACATAAAACTGGCATTTAGTGTTCTCGTACCAGCTCTAACAACTGCCCTGCGCAACTATTGTATGCATGCGTGCAGAAGTTAAGCCTGCTCTTCGTTTATTCATCTCCTGCTAGCGATAAATTATGCATTTGATCCACTTTTTTCTACAATTGTATATTCTGTCGAAGTCGGAGAGGTGTTGTGTGGCCCTATTGTGCAACTCTTTAGTATGGGCAACCCAGGGTATGGAAAACGATATGTGCTCTATTCGTTTTTAGCCCAAGTTGTTACCCTTTTAAACCTTAGATTGACTGGAAAAGAGCGGCTGAAGGGTTTTCCTCGACAGAAGGTTTGGAAACAGCGCAGAGAAAATTCTCGTCAACCGTGATAAGCTTTCCACTTTATGTATTATGTAAGCCGAATCCCTGGAGTGGGTTACCCACACACCTACCCTGGGTTACCCATACACAAAAGTTGCACAATAGGGCCACGCAACACTTCCCCGACTTACAGAACATACAATTGTAGAAAAAAGGTGGATTAAGTGCATAATTGATCGTTTGCAGGAGATGATTGAATCAGGTTGTCGTTTTGTACTACATTGCGCTTGTTTTTTTTAACAAAGGGTTTGTTCTTATTGTTAATATTAATATGTACATGTATCACAATTACTAATGTATCACTTGTATAACATCTTTAATATTGCTTCTATTATTCCTAGTGCTTTAGTGTCGGTGACCACTCAACATCATCTTGGCCTTGCCTCTTTAATAATAATAATAATAATTATTATTATTATTATTATTATTTAGTCTCTCGACCAAAATTTAATGCAGGATTAGAGAATTACAGCGCAATTCGATTGTCTCAATTTTCGCCTAATTTCACTTAACGGTGTAGAGCAGGCAGGCGCGCACTAATTTTCTAATATTTGGCGAAGGTGAAGTTTTGTTTTTAGAACGTTTTTTGCGCGATTCAAAGTCGGACTTCCTACACACACACTTTGATTCTATATCTTTTGCTCTAATGGCTTATTATAGATCCGCGGAAAAGCTAGCCAAAGCCACAACTTAAAGGATAACCTAAACTTAATCTAATTTGTGTGTGTGTGCTTTGCTTTTGCGTCACGGTACTCAACGGATGGTTTGCATCGCTAATATTAGATGTGGTACTCACTTTGCACCGATTTCGGCTGTCGGTGGTACTTTCGGCGTATTGCACTACGGACACGGTTACCGAGCGCATCTGTCCCTACGCTCCAGCGCTGGCGAAAATTTGCTGCGAAGAAGTGTGTGCGGCTCCCTTTGATAACTGCACCCATTGGTCCGTAAACGCCTTTAGCTGGCACACTGGTACGTGAGGATAGTTTGCTTTAACTCCATGATATATATATATATATATATATATATATATATATATATATATATATATTTTATTTTTCGATAATTAATAATATAATTGCTGGACGTTCGGTGCGACGAAGAGTGGACGTGTTCTGTTGCATCTGCTCATGTTGATGTGATCCGTTTATCTAGTCAAAGAGTAAAACATTGCAAGGAAACTTGCTACAGTGACAGTGCAAACTGAGAAGCTTCGAGTGAAGAACAAAACACACCTAAAAGTGCACCAGTTAGTGCTGTCGGAATTTCTACTCCATTTGACCTGACAGGCATAGCATTCGATCTAAAACGTCATCGTAGAGGGTGCTTGTTTATGTTTTGTGCCTTATCACTGGAGAAGATACCACGATTTTTTCTGCTTGTCTGCAATTTTCCCCGGGTTTTCCAAGGTTTCCACATCGCCAACTAATAACGCCGGCGATAAGTTCACATCGCTGTGTCTCCTGCTACAGAGAGTGCTGTTTTTTTTTTGAAGAAAAAGAAAATGCTTTTAGGCACGCTGTGCAGGACTACCCGCCGGCTGGTAACTCGATGACTACCACAGCCTTTGTATTACCTGTGAAACCCTCATACATCCTGTCATCCCCCATAACCGGGTCTTATAGGTGAAAGTAATATTGTTCACAGTTAAGGGGGGCGGGGTCACAAATACTATCACAACCTATCGTGCAACTATCAGCACCGGTTCCTATTTGAAAATCTGTAAAATAAATTTTCTTGCAAGTTTCAGACCCTCACAAAGGTCATATGTGGGTGCCATCTGTTAGATCAACTACCCCCAAGACCACATCTGCCATCACGCTGATAACTTCGCCAACCGCATCATTTACGATGAAGTTGGCGGCGCGCCGTCGTATAGCCTCGTCCTTAACCATCATGATCCCTGCTATTATGCGCGCAAGTTTGTTCCACTGTTTTCGAGGCTCCAGCGTGCATACGTGCGACAACCTCCTTAAGATCTAAAGCATCTCCAAGCAGCCCACCCCTTGGTATTCTCCATGCCGGGCAGTGGAACACCGTGTGTTCCAGTGTGTCTCGGGTTACAAGATTGCAGAAAATGCAGAAGTCTGAATTCGTGTTTCCAATCCTCTTCAAATATGCTTGCAAACTCCCCGTGAGACCTGCAAGGACCTGTGTGATGTGGTAGGTCAGTTCTTCGCTGGGTCTATCCAACCAAGACCTGATGTCGGGGATGAACGGCTTGACAGGAACGCCTGGTTCACCTCTTCTTGAATGGCGTCCCACTCACGTTGCCACTCTGAGTGCTGTTTAAAGAGGTGTTTTTGTGTCCACCGAATTCATCTAACGATGCCTGCGGTACAATTTTGTAACAAACGCCGTAAACCTGAAGAGAAGATAAATTGACCTGCATGCACGAACTATTGGAGGCAGTACAATCTACAAGGTCAAATGACTTTTCGTACGTAAACAGCAGGATATTACTAAAAGCCACAAATGCCGAATTGACACTGAATGCATCATAAACCGTTAACCACGAAATATCTTGTAAACGGCATAGAAACGTACCATTGTTAACCTTGTTACGACATCTACGCGGGTTTCGAGCCAATTTGGCCAACGATTTAGGAGCCGCGGAGTTGTCGGGAAAAGATAGAAAAACAGAGTAATGGTCAGAGAAAAAAAAGCTTCATAAACCGCAGGCTGGACAATAGTACGACTTCCAGCAATTTGGAACAGCTATGTGGTTTATGTATGTTCCCGACGCGGGCTGGTTATGAAATTCACACGAGAGCTAAAATCTGTAACGGAATAAAAATTATGAATAATTGCTAGGCTGCGGAACTAAAGTATAATAACATTTGCATCGTCCATAACAAGGACAGGGATAAAGGTACATTTCGGCAACATCGCGTCTAGTGTATTCAGTAGGTTGTCTTTGCAAGACACGTAGTTGGAATAAAATCCTACAATAAAACATTCAAGACCGGCTCGTTTTATAAAAATGCAAACGTACCACCTGGACATTACCATCATGACTACAAACTGAGCGAGAAGATGATATACTGCAAGTGGAATTCACATTGATGCCGGCACCGCCGCCTAATCTCCTCAGTACTCTATCTGACGCGACAATTCATAACCACCATGGAGTTTGATGCCCGATCACAATGCTTTAGCCACGCTTCACTAACTACTGCCACATCAAACAGTTTTAGTAATGACAGTTGACCTGATCCTTTTGCGCTCCAGTGTCCGCGTTTAGGTGAGTAAAATCCAAGCTACCAGGACCAGTTCTAACGTTATCCGAAACTTGGCATGCCTTAACATTTGCTGTTCTGCTCTGATTTAAAAAATTACACAACGTATTCACAGAAATGACGAGTTTACGAACACTAAGCTGACTAAAACCCGGAAAAAGAGATACTAGGTTAGCATGGAAAGTGTTTACAACAACGAGGTAAGAACCTCAGTCAGTTTTAGGCGGATTCCTGCTTTCGTATATATATATATATATATATATATATACTCGTATATATATATATATATATATATATATATATTCATCTTTTGGAGTATTCTTGTAGTTATTTGAAATTGCGACCTGCCAAATATTTCACAAAATTTGTGGTTGCTAGAAAAAAAGTTGTTTGATAGGGGAACTGAACGGCGATGTTATTAGTCAGTATGTTCAGCATTTACACCGGTATTAGAAAAGACCAAATAGTTGTATCCAAGAAGTACACAAAAATCAAGTTCCTTACTTTTGAGCCTTCATGTTCAGTGAAAAGCATGTATGATAATAAGACACCAAATGCACAATTTGCGAGAATTATTTTGATGGTGGTTTATTTTATAGTTCCATAAGGATCCTCGGAACCGAGTGTATACCCAGGGCTAATAAATTGACTTGCTTTATTAAACAAACCAATTGCGTTACTCATATAATTACATTAAGCGATTTAATCAATTACAAAAACTGGTTACAGAAAACATCCGTCAGGCACTACACACCCTATGTAGTAATTGCAAACATTTTGATGATTTTTGAGAACCCATTCAATGCGACTATATTGCACCCGCTAGTTAACGATGCGCGTTAAGCAGCTTTTGACGTTCCTTAGATTCCCCATCGAGCAACGATGTTTCTCGCAACCGCACACATTGTGAAGCAAAGTGCGGCCAGCCATATTACTAAAATATATAATACTAAACATGGGCTAGCAATTCCATTGTCACTCGTAAGCAAAAACAAATCTTATTTTAACAGAATTAACAACCTCATCAAGACAAGTAGTGGCACAACAGAATCTATCTGGAGCTATTTAGTATCACGGCACACTTACCGGATTGTGTTTTAAGGGATGGGTCGCGCAGAAGATTTGCTCGTGTTTTCGATGGTGCACCTCTTCCTGCTATCAGCACTTGCCTATTCAGAAATGTGGAGGAACCGAAAAACGTGGCTGAGACTCTGCGCCAACCAAGAGATGGAGCAGCAGAGGCGGTTACAGCTTCGCATGCAAAACCTCGATGAGTACGGCATCGCCGAGCGCATGAGGGTCACACTAACGTCACCCTACCAGTTTGATGGACTGCTCGTGAAAAATGTTTCCGTCCACAAACACAATCGCTTTGTGTTAAAGAACATCAACTTTATAGTCGAACTAGGCGAGATGGTCATCATCCTAGGCAAATACAGTAAGTGTTTGTTTGCTTAAAAAAACGTTGCAGTAGGCGCAAACACGGCCTGTATGTATATAAATACATATAAATGTATATATACATATATATATATATATATATATATATATATATATATATATATATAATTTTTTTGTCTGAACAGACAGACTATATGTACATAGTGCTGACTTATATATATATTGCAACTTAAATAAAAATTATCGTTATTTCCTCTATATATATATATATATATATATATATATATATATTTTTCGTAAGGCCTGTAAACGGTTTTTTCATGTCATAGCTAATTTTAAACCACACCGGCATTTACCTTGTCTAAATTGGAAACCATGCAAACCAATTTAGTAGTGGCCGGTCTGGGTCTCGGACGCAGTCCTCCCGAATGCAAGGCAAAGGCTTTGCCACTAAGCCATCTTGCTCGGTATATATATATATATATATATAGTATGCAGATCATCTTGTTGACTCTGAGGCCGTCGCACACGCGGCAACGAGGGGCGGTCACTTTGCATTCCTTGTTCAGGAGGTGGCCAGGGTATCGCAATAATGGAATTGACGTGCTGCCTACTATGCTGCAGAGAAATTGGCAGCCCTACGGGCGAGTTGTTGACGTCTCTAACGGGTGGAAAACACAGTAGCCACTTCTCTCTGGTCTGGAGATCGTCGTTCCTCTGCAGAACGTTTTGCGCGCGAATATTGCATTCGTCGGCGCCTTAACGGTACTAACGGAAGAGCGTTACAGGCCCGGCTTGTTCAGGCACGTGGGGGTCACTTTTATGAAAACATAAACTGGTAATGCAACCACCTTCCTGGAGTCGACTCCCACCTCCGTAGTGCCTGCACAGGGTTTGTACCCTGTGCTGTTGTTTTGTGCAAATTGCCGGCGCTCCGGCAGTCTGTTTATCGCCCTTCTGCCTGACGAGTGTTGTTACATTATTTTTGTCTGCGCCGGCAGTGCCTGCCCCCTTTCAGGTGGAGTATCAGTGCCCCCTTTCAGGCGGAGTATCAGTGCCCCCTTTCAGGAGGAGTATCAGTGTCCGTACTTGCTTTTGAACACTGTGTCTTCTGTTCCCTTCACTGTAGGCGGGAGGGGTAAGACACCACACAGAAGTTCCTGTCAAGCAGCTGGGCAGGTCCGGTGAGGTCTCCACACCCCCGCAAGCACCGCCGAAAATGGCCACGTCACTAAAGTTGTCTAACATCACTAAGTCACAGTCGCAAACAAGGTCCAAGTTGGCTTACTGCAGAGGTTACCTCGAATCTAGGATTCTCACTACTATAGCACTGGCAAACGGCAATTACTTTTTTTTGTTGTGCATAACTTGCATACGTTCTAGTTTTCATTTGATTTGCACGGACATTGCGAAATTGAGTTGCTCCGATGCTCCGATTTTTTTCCTCAAACGACTGTACGAGTTTATGCTGTTCCCAGACTGATGTGACATAACGAGGCACATTCTGAAGGGGCATCTACGACATTAACGGCGAACGTTCGGGTAGCCATGTCATTAGCAATAATAATACTATAGATAAATGATTGCATGGGGCTGTATGCTGCAGTGCAACTACTATACTTAGCATGCTTGCATTCCTTTTCAGGCTCAGGACGAACTGCCCTTCTGAAGGCAGTGGCCGGTCTTGCCACAACTGAAAGTCAGAGCAGCGTGACTCTAAGAGGAGAAAATCTCTATTTGACTTCGAGCCGGGAGCGGCTCGTAGGCTACTCGGGCACGGCGGACAGTGTGCCGAAAGACCTGACCGTTTACGAACACCTGCACATGTTCAGTGTGATTCGAGGTGTTTCCACTGGATGGCACCCCTATAACCTAGAGATGATCCTCCGGGTATTCGCGCTTGAGGATTTAAGAACTACGTTAGTAAAGCCATTCACCTGCATTTTATGATATATATATATATATATATATATATATATATATATATATATATATATATATATCAGAAGGTATAGGTAGAAAACAATTGCTTTGCACAGATGTATCAGAGTAAGTGAACTTTATAGAGATCCATGCTATGTAGAATGTGCACCTAATAATACATATTGACGTTGCCAAAAATGAATTAATTCGAACTTGGGTTCCTACCATGTACATGTGTAGAAGGCAACCTTGCATATTTGTTAAAAATTCACTATCGTATTTTATAAAAAAAAATGATGTTGCCATTATTCCCTCCAACAGTCCTTTTGAATCTCTCATAAATGAACTGTTTAGTTTCGAACTATCCGGAAGTTGATTTATGCTTTTGCTGTCCTTGTCTTGTGTAATCCTGTTTTAGACCTACCAGATTTTTGACTGGCAGCAAGAGGCAGGTGGTCAACGTGGCGTCCGCATTTGTGGCTAATCCATTTCTCGTTGTGCTAGACGAGCCGCTAAAAGGTCTCGATAAAGCCGATTATGACCGCGTCTGCAATGCAATTAACCTACTCAAGTCGCGCGGTAAGTATTGTTGTCCCTCAAAGAAAATATGGATAACAGCTGTGCTTACATATATGTCGTATTCATTGGAATTAAACAAAAGCGCACATCCTCACACGTAGTATTGTTATTCGATGTTTAGTGCGCGTATGTGATATCGCCTAAGTTTACATCTTTTACAAAATGTACTTATATAATTGTCTCAATTGTTCGCCAATCCCGACGTGTCGGAATAGCTTGGCCAGGAAATGTTCGAGGTGCATTGCCGAAGGTTTGTCGCAGTCTATAACGACTGCGTACACATTACTTCCGGGTTTTGCTACAGCAAGTTCTATCTCTGACTAACGCACAAGAATTGCATCGCGCGTTCCGCGACCCCTGCGGAAGCCAAATTGCTTCAGTGGAAGGGCTGGTCCGCTACGTACTCGATACGTTTTATAGCTAATTTGTAGAAAATCTTCAGCGTTTTTCAACGCTACAACGTGGTAAAAGCTTGGGTCACGTCTGTCGTTGCCATGCTTGCCCTTAGATAGCATAGAAAGCCTGGCGACGTGCCGGGCTCTTGGAATTTGCTTTTTTGATAATCTCTTTAAAGAAATCAAAAATGTGATTTGCCACTAGCGGCTCCGACTGCGTCCAATGCTCATAGTACACCTGGTCTGATCCCGCAGCCTCTCCTCTCGGGAAAGGGAGCAGGACCTGAATTACTCTCTTCAATGTGAGCGGGCGCTGAATAATTGGAGCCAGGCGCACAGCCTTGCAGTTGTATAGAAGATCCGTTAGGTAACTAGTCGCCTGTTCTTGCGAAGCTGTAGGCTCAGAGCTTCCGTTCTGCTTTTTTGAGCAGTCGGATTTCCTCCCAGTTAGCGAGTTCAGCGTGTGGTCATAACATAGATTTGTGTATGCTTTTCTACTATTGAAGTAGTCAAGCCTGCATCTGGCTAGCGCCTTTACGCTTACTTGGTAAGTGGTGCACGAGATCACAAACCAGAAAAAGGCTACCTCGAGAACCTCAGCCTTTAGCTTCGGTATTGACAAGATTGTGATAATTATTGGTTAACAGTGCTGCTGCCGTTATGACTTACATACGTGTGACTTTTGGGTGCATTTGCACATCTATGACCAAAATGTTACATCAACTGGAGCAGCACCACTCCTTTATCGTTCGTAGAGCCACTATCAATATGAGCAATTAAGTTGCCACTAATGATGCTTGGTATAGACAAGTTGAAACCTCATACGCCAGAACTTACTGTGTACGCGATTTCTGCCGAGCCAAGGTTTCAGGGAGGTAGAAGACCACATTGTTTACCTTTATAGTTGAGTGGCTCAGACAGACATGTGTTCTTGGTTACACATTGCGGCTGTGTAGGCAGATTGATAATCCACCAACTGATCTACCACGAACGACCTCCCGCATGCAGAACTGCCAGCTGGTGAGATCCTCGCATATAGGCGATATCGAGTATCACCTGCTGGTAGAAGGTTCCGTTAGTAGTGTAATGTCCACCGACGTGTATGTCAAGTGGCACTATAATTACAGCAGCTGCTAAAAGTCTCTCACAGTTAACTCCAAAAAACAGCGTCAGAGACTCGGTAATTCTATTCAGTCGTCAGCTGTGAGAAGCCGGACGACCGCCAAGCATTATAAAGCTTTGTACTATATATGCAATGTTTTAAACACAAGAAAGAACCTAACGAATTTTGCTACGGGGGGGCACATCCTCCTCTTAGCGATAGTCTAGTATAGGTGATTCTCACCAAAGTTTAAACTGTGCCCCTGTGCCCGCCGTTAGATGCCGCCATGGTTGTGTCTTCAAACGACGTTGACGACTGTTCGTTGCTCGATGCTGACAAGGCTGGCGTGCTTAGTGCGGGCGAGCTCATTACAATGCGGCCGTTGCGCGATCTACTTATGGTGGACGTGGGGTACCACCTTCTGGTTCGGCTGAAATCCACTCCATCATCCTCGATGGCTGGTAAGTGGCAGCGTGTTCAACTAAAGCTGCAGATGTTATTTTTAAAATTTTTGTTTTATAGCTCGAGCTGCAGATGTTATTTTTAAATTTTTTTTTAAGTTAGAGCTGCAGATGGTTTTACAATGTTTTTTTTCCTATTTTAGCTAGAGCTTCGGATGTCTTTGACAACATTTGTTAGCTATAGCTACAGGTGTCTTTGCAAGATTGTTTATCTAGAGTTACAGACGTCTTTACAATTTTTTTCGAGCTAGAGCTTCGGATGTCTTAAAAACATTTGTTAGCTATAACTGCATGTGTCTTTGCAAGATTGTTTATCTAGAGTTATAGATGTCTTAAGGCAAATACGTTTTCTCACATGAGACACAAACTTTTCGATAGAAGACAGTTGTCCAACCTTTTTGACCCACTTATTTGGCTGTCAACCTCAGACAATGTCTGTAAACTCTAGACACTAACGCGTCTATGTATGTGATAACTAGGTAAATTTCGACCCACCATCTGAGATCGATGGTAAAGTTTCCGCAGTATGGAAAAAGCTCGTGAATCACAATTATAAAATGCATACATATTGTATAGATATTCAGTTGCTGCACATAATCGTTATGTTGTTATTTTTTTGAAACACATAGCTTTATTCATGAGTACTTGCAAATACACTCGAAAGTATACAGCCTCTGTACTGCAAAGGTAGCCCATGGGCTTGAACGAAGGTCTTGTGCTCGTTGCGTCGAAAGGAAAAGAAAAATAAATGAATCAAAGGAGTAGTAATATTAATAATACTATAGAACACGTGTATAGTAATTTATTTGAATAAACAACAAACATTTTAATAATAATTTAATGACTAGAGGAAGGTCCATAAAGATTAAATGAAATCGTTAACAAGAGGGGGCACCGATAAGATAAATAAATTAAAAAAAAAAAATTTAAAACAACTACAAGGAATAAACAAACTTTCTGAGGCTACTCTTAAAGGCCGAAAGACCGGGAATGGTGGCAATGGGGGCAGGAATTCTGTTCTAAACAATAAAGGAGTGATGACGTGGTCCATTCATAAGCAGGCGTGATGGCGGAAGATTAATGGCTATGCAAGGACGTGTGTTTCGGAGGGGGTAGGGTGCAGCAATAGAGGGTGTAATCTGGAAAAGGTCGCCAGTCTCTATAAGATTGTTAATGATTTTGTATACAAAAATGGCAGCTCGAAAACATATCAGCTGCTTCACACTAAAACAACCGTGTTCTTTGAGCCGGAAGGCGACTGATTCTCTGGGTCGCAGACCAAAAATAGCACAAATAGCTTTGTTTTGCAGAGATTGAAGTGAAACAATGACACTCTGGTAGGTCCCACCCCAGACCACACTACAATAGCAGAGGTGAGGCTCTACTAGCGCCTTATACACTAAGACGAGGATATGGACTTGAAGCCCATGAAGCCGAAGATGGGCAAGTGCAGCAACAGCAGGTGCAAATTTATGTTGGAGTATGTTAGCGTGGCTATTACATGCGTCATTCGCCATATCAAAACCAGCGCGCAGGTTATCTTTAGATAAGGGGACAAGCAGAGTGCAGTCATCAGCGTAACATACCGCATGTATACCGGAGAAATGGTTGTTAGTACTTACAGCATATTATAAATTATAAGAAGTACGATCAATGCGATCAATAAATATAGGACTCTATTTATAATCACAATTAACTGATTATTTGGGCGTCAACAAGCGTGCCATGCGAACCTGCAATCTAGAAGTATGGCCGCTGACTTTCAGCGGTACGGTTTATCATCATATCTCAATGAGCATCGCTCAAAGAGAATTCGATCAACAACAGGGATTGAACCGGCGACACCTCGGTAGAACGGACAGCCATGACTAGCCCACTAGTCTCTTAGACCACGAACCTAACTCTGGCTAGCTATACCTGTCCAGTGCCCAAATGTAAATGAGCAAAGGTTTATCGGATCTCTTTTAGCCAAGTGTTTTCGGCGTTTACTTACTTTTGGCGCGTTTTCGGCATAACCGGTTTTAGAAAGCTATGAAGATAATGCCGTCATGACAACCACGCAGCTGCAAGCATGTTAGTAAATTAGTTGAGCGTCCGTGCAACGTCCAATAGGGGCTCGCAGACCTACATTGTCTGAAAAGGTTCCGACACCGCAATCGGTAGTATACACCACCATGTTGCTCCGTTTGTTTCGCCTTAGGCGTCACTGGGGGTCTGGCCAGGCCAGGCGTTAAAATTGCTTAGGGCAGATTTTCAGCATAGACAGAGCTCGATCGGCCGCTGTGCGAGGCCGACCGGTCAACAAGGTCTTCACTCATGCCAGGACTTCAGCGGCGGCCTGGAAAGAAGGTATTACCCATTTTGCGTAATGCGATCATGTCCGCGAAGGTGGCCAAAGAGACTGCCAGAAGAGTTCGTCTTAGCGTTCACTCAGGCTTCGGTCTAGAGAGGGAATCTGTAGATGGGAGGCGGGTGGGTGATAGGCAGGCGGGTGGGTGATAGGCAGGCGGACCAGGTTAGGCAAATACAGCAAAGGATTCTCCAGATGATAACTCTCGACGTACCCACAGGAGGGCGGGCTGCGGAAGGTGTCAACAGCCTTTCTGAAATCGCCGCCCCGCAGCGAAGCGGGTCAGGGCGACTGTAGGGAGGAGAGACAATTGACCACTCCCATGAATACGAGGCGATGCCTACCATTCCCTGAGGGTGGGGGTGAGGCGCGTTTGTGAGTCCCATACTAGTCACTGGCTGTGGGTGACGCATATGCCTCATGATTCCCGTAATCCCCCATATTATTGCTGCTTTTTAGCATAAAATAGAGCATCCCACAGCATTGGCAACGCAAAGTGTTTGCATGTCTGCCTTCAAGGGACAACTTACTTCAGACGGCAAGCTGAATTACTCTCTTAATGTCACACACAATAACAACAGGATTGCTACCTAGTACACCACGACAGGTCGCCCAGATACCACTAACTTCCGAAAGACTTTCTAGAAGGTCGGCTAGTTCGTTTATTAATAAACAGAAAAATCATAACCCCATCTTTTTGAACCAATAATCTCAGTAAGCAATGGCAAGTCTGCTTTGAGTTTAGGCAGATGTTACACAATCAGAGCAGAAAAGAGAAAACCAAACGGGGCCAATATATTTCCACAGCGCATTTAATCGCTCTAGTCGACGTGTTGCAAAGTTTTGGCCCCTAGGAAATTTCAAGTTAGTGCACGCAGAAGCAAAGTAATTCTCCCGTCATATCTATGAAAAGACATGTGCGTTGACAAGATATGTTGCAGTTGCTAGCGCGCGTACGCACGCCGGTATTTAAAACCAGTGGGTCTGTTTCAACGACTATCTAATTTAACCCAAAACGACAGTGGCTGCAGCTCTGCAGAGGAGGAATCTGTGTGAACTACGACCTTGAATGCACCTATTCACCCAACTAACTGGATTTCCATTCAACATGTTCAGTGTAGTTTTTTTTCGGTACGCAAAAGCATACCAACAAATACTATAACTTCGATTAACAACAACAACACTTCCACAACTAAAATTGCTGAGATGGCTGAAATACTCAACACAAATTTTACAACAATGGGCACTAGAGGAGTACACAATAAATATGGTTCAAATATAACCGAATAAAATCATAAAATTAACGAAATTTACTACATGACGGAGGTATTTTCATTTACTAATATACATTCAGGGAACCTACTCCCGAGGAAATAATACCAATGTCACGTCAATTTAAAGCACACATGGGTGACTACTATAGATTTCCGGCAAGTTCATTAAGCAATACATAATTTACATATCAAATATTTTAGCAGTCTTATTCAAACAATGTCTTACACAAGGGGTATGGCCGGCAGAACTAAAATATGCATAAATTACACTAATATGGTTATTCATTTTTATAAAGCAACTAACGATCGATTTATAAGTTAATATATATAATATATAATAAATAAGTACGCATTCTATTTCTTGCTAAATTACTTGAATCAATTAGCAATAAATTTGCATTATTAACAGACGTTTTATTAGTCCTATGCAATTTGGCTTCTGTAGTAGATATAATATCAGCTTAGTTCTTACCTCTTTCTAAGCATATGTAAGTAAAACCTAAGAGTCCTATCAACTAACTGATATGTGTTGATATTTAAAAAATATTTGACTTGGTAGATGAAAAACAATGTGTACGCACTTAAGTAAAATTAGCTATGGGATATATCGCATTTTTTAAATTCTCATTTAAGCAACAGGACACAGATCATCAGAAACGGCAGTCACGTGTCATCTCCATTGCATCCCGCCCCCCCTGATACATCATATGAGACCAGCCTATCACCAGAACTATTCCAAATAATTATTAACTCGCTCCTAAGGGCTAGCGCGTTTACGATGCGATGGCATAACTTTCTTTGCCTACATTCCGTGCAAAATCGGACGGGCTATGTTGAGTTAACAAGCGGCCAACCTAAACTTGTTTTAAAATTGTATTCATGTTGGATCACTACAGCGGCTCTAACAGTTACTAATTTTCTGGTTGTGTGTCGTGCTGTGTTACAGATTTCGCGATCTGTGAACAACAAAAAAATGTCGTCCTGCAGATACTCGCCTCGAAGTTTAGTGAGGCGAGAGTCGTTAATCACGTTGGTATGTATATTCGCTTAGCTTCCACGACATTTTTCATATGGATTAGCGTAAACGTACATAAATATATATTGCTAAAGCAAGGTAAAAACGGAAGTGTATTTGTTTGCCGTTTGAAATATATTAGCAACTTACTGGAAACATGAGCAACTGCTGGCTAGACATATTGGTTTCCGACGAGCCCCTTTTGTGGGGTTTTCTTCTTTATGCATTAAAAGTCATCAGTTTGTACTGTATTCACTTGTAGATCTGTCAACAAATGCGCTATTAGGAGAGCCAGGCGGTGGCGATCGTGACGGGTTTAGTTAGTTAAGTTGTTAGGCAGTAGTGTACGTATATCGTATCCGAGTATCGACTGGCAAAAAATAATGCCGCCATATAGCCATGTTTGCTTTTTATGCCAATGAATAATGCTGCCATATAATCATGTCTGCTTTGTTATGCCAAGAAATAATGCTGCTAATGTCATATCTACGTCAACACATCGAATTGCAGATAGTATTGTTGTCTTTATTGAATGACCCATTATGCAGGCTCTCTGTGTGAGTTCCACATCCGTGGCGATAACGTGACGTGTCAGAGTATCCACGAAGTAAAGCGCACCATCATTGAGACGCTCACCCAGGCTGAACTAATCAAGATTGGCCGTCTTTCGGGACGACGTCGTCTAGCCTATCTTATAGACGTTATACGAAAAAGTATGAAGTAATTCACGCGCGTCACCCGCAGCTCTCGCGGCGGTATGTTTGGGTACATAGTCACGCAGAAGAATTTAGCTTAAGTCATTCCACGATTGCCGAAGCAACTGCACTCACGGCAATTTATGAATCAAGAAAACGTATTGTGTAGACTTCAAAGAAAAACCAGGCGCGCCGCGCGTAATTTACATAGAACTTGCATCTTGGAGGATTTTGTGCTATAGATACATGTTTGGGGTAGATTGTGATGTAATAAATTGGTGTGTTTCGTTTTCGGTTTCGTATCGGCTTTTTTATTTATCTGACAAAATTGATTTTGTTTTGTTTTTTTCTTTCGGTTTGTCTTCTGTAAGGGCATAGTTGATATTTGCCTCAAGTGGGCTGAAGCAGCTGATTCGTGTCTGATATATATATATATATATATATATATAAGGTATGCCATTTATGGAAAAAGACTTGCCTAATCAGTTTTCAACTGAAAGCTGAATCTGGTGATTTCATCAATATGCGTTTAGATTTGAAATCGGCATTAAAAATATTGCCGATGTGTCCTTATCTGATTGAATTGAACACACGACATTACAAAATGGAGAGTAATGAACTCTCCATTTTGTATGTCGTGTCCTCCGGGGCTGCCTTCGTTACAACGCAATTGGGTATTGAGCTGGTGCCGGCGATTAGTCCGTATAAGTAAGCGCAGCAAAGCTAGAGCATTCCTACGCTACATGTCAGAAAAGAGATGTTGTGAGAACTATGTGCGCAAGAGTTTTTGCTTTTCTCTGGCGATCCACTACATGATTCCGCCGAAAAACTATCTAATGGATGTATTTACATTAGCATGTGTACCAACGTGACATCACTTCGAAATCGTGTCTCACGGTATCGTGTTTGTGTCGTTCGATTTCCGAAGCCTTGTTTGCTGTACAGCCGGCCCTGCGTGAGCAACAATTGAGAACTGCGAAGTCTACACAATGTAGTCGCATCCCCAAAACAACATTTTAGAAAAGGCTATTCTACCAATCCTGCTCTTTTTAAATATATATACAGGTAGTTCAACAAGTTCTTAAAATGAAAACCAAGAATTTTCCAAATCTTGTTTTTATTTTTTTCTTATTCGATATACTCCCCGAGAAGCTCAATACACTTTCCCACCGAGATTTAGAGCATTTATACCTTTTGAGTAGAATTCCGCGTCTTTAGACTGAAAATAGGCATTGACAGCAGCCTTAACCTCTTCATTGCTGGAAAAACGCTTTCCACCGAGCTTCTTCAAATGGTCCGAGAGGAAATAATCAGAGGGGGCCAGGTCTGGAGAATAGGAGGCCAGTTTTGCCGTTGCTTGCCGCGACTTGTGTGCCGGAGCATTGTCCTGGTGAAACAGGACAACCTTCTTCTGCAAAGCTGCCGTTTCACGATGAGTTCTTGCTTCAGGCAGTCCAAACAGTCTTGCATAATATTCTCCCGTGATCGTTTTACCGCTCTCAAGGTAGTCGACCAGAATTATTCCACGTTGGTCCCAAAAAAACCGTAGCCATCATCTTTCCGGCCGATGCCGTTGTCGGCACCCTCTTCGGAGGTCCTTCACCAGGTGCACACCATTGGACGAGATGCTTCTTGGGTCTCGGGAGTGTAGTGTAGTGATGGACCCAGCTTTCATCGACGGTCACGAATCGCGCCAAAAATCCGACTGATTTTTCGACATCTTGGCCAAATTTCGCTGTGAAGCGGAAACACGCGCGTCTTTTTGGCCTTGGTTGAGCAAATGCGGCAGCCAGTTGCTCTGAGCTCTTTCATCTTCAAGTTTTCGTGCAGGAT